>CM076574.1:1187600503-1187882147 GCA_034641835.2 Pinus albicaulis
CTCTGACACAATGTTAAACAAAACATCATCCGCAAAACACAATCGAATGCCGCTCAGTGCTCAATCATCCATGTCACTCCATTCGTCATCTGTCATGGCGAGAGGTTGTTTGGCTTTTCCCAAAAGCGCCTTCGCCACACCTTGTTGTACGAGTAGATCGTGCATCTTCACTTTCTAGATCTCGAAGTTGTTTTTCCCATTGAACTTCTCGATCTCAAATTGAGCACTTTGTGTTTTTTCCATTTTGAGTAGCTTGTGTCAAAAAATCTCCAATTTCAAAAATGAAGATTTTTTATTTTAATCAAAATTAATAATTTTGATTAAAAAATGCCCTTCATAAAAAAATTCCCTATGCCCTAGGCCCTAGGCCCAATCTAATGACATATTATAAGAACTTGACATATAATATTGATATCACAATCCTTACCAGACCCATTTAAATCGATATTGCAATCCAATAAATCGATATTACAATCAATCGATTTAAATGAATACTAAAGGCATTTTAAAAATACAAATCGATTTACAATCGATATACATATGCATTTCATATACAAATCGATTTAAATGAATACAATAAATCGATTCTTCATTTCACATTTCAATACGAATCGATTTAAAAAAGACGTATCAAAACAAATCGATTTTAAACATCATATTAACACAACACTTCACCGTTCCCGGATGCGGGTGTACGTGATCGTGCATAATTTGCTGACGGGGAGGTGGATGGGCACGTGGTCTACCACCACCGCCATCCCTCTGCGCTCCGAGCATAAGTTAATATCGCCGGCTATCATAGTTATTGCTGCATTAATGCAGACTTCTTCGCCTCGTTATCACGACCACTCCATTGCTATGGCGCCCATTCCTTCGATACATTGTGTCTCTCCTCTGCGTTATTGCTGCTCCCAGGTTGACAATGAGCCTAGTTTGCGCACCAGTACAGGGAAAAGGTGTTGTCTGAGTTGCTGCCTCAAGCTCTCGACCGGCATTCACGTTTCTTCAAGTCCGTATTGCAACTATAGTAGCTCTTCCGTTGATTACAGGCAGTCTCTGCATTCGTTCACCATCCCTCTCTCGTTTTTTCGCCCTGCCCTCCCTGCCAAGCTTAACATGCCTCGATTGAGACCTAGAATGACTTGCAGGCGCGGCTCCTCTCGTGGGCAAGTCATCAGGCCGCCTGTGTTTCCCTCTTCTGCCTCTTCGTCGGATTCCTCTGACTCCGGTGAAGGCCGAGTTGCTGCTCCCAGAAGAGGCTGGGGACGTGGTTGAGGAAGCAGTCCTGCCACCTCTGCGGCGCATGTCTGCCTCTCCTCCAATGCTCACTTTCATTCCGCCCGTTTCAATTACCCCTGCTCTCTCAACCATCAAGAGTTCATCGCCTCTGTTTCCATTAAACTCAGAACCAACCCGAATGCTCAGGCTTAGCCCACGACCCCATCTGGAATTGCTCCGGCATCCGAGGACGGAATTCTGTTTTTCCCCCCAGGGGTTAGTCTGCAGAGTGTACAGGGTGCAATGGCCTCCCAGCACGAGCTTCAACAAGCTGGGCCCAGCGCTCCTTCTGGCAGTGACTTCTCGGGCAAAGTACCTCCTCCTCCAGCAGATGATGATTTCAACCCGTATGCATGCCCAGTGGTGGAAGAAGCGCCCTCGCCCACCAATGATTCTTAATGATATTTGCTCGCCAATTTTTGAACATAGGTATTAAGAAGGTGTTCACCCTCCTTCTTTTTTACAGTTTTTTGCAGGAATTATGTTGTCATTCTCCTTCGCCATATCAACGGTTTCCAAATTACTATTTTCCAAGCAATGCTATCCAAGTTACTGTTCCCAGGAAAGCGCTCCAGCGCTTCAAAACGACTGTTTGTAATTTTTGCTATGGGAAGTGTTTGTTTTGGTCTTATATGTCGAGTAGAGTCCAACACTCCAGACCTCATTTCAGATACAAGTATCAGCTGTTTAGAAAGGCGGACAAGGTCCTGGTCACCAATGTATTCTCAGCTAGTAAACAGCTGTTGTTTTTTTATGTCAATGATCAGCAATGTAATGTAAGAATGCCACATCTCTGGGCTAGCTATTCTGAGGCCTCAGCCTCTCTGTAATCTTTTTGTATCAATATAGAAGTAGACCGATTCAGAAAAAAAAAAAAAAAAAAACACAACACTTCACTGTTCACAAGTCATTTGCCGTTTACAAGCCTTCGTTCAACAGTCCACCCAGCCCAACATCCTCCAGCTCACGGTCGGTAGCTATTATTTGCACTCACACGGCCATGACTCCAAAAAACGATGGCATTTTTCACAGCGGACCCGACCTCACGGTCTGCGGTGCTTGACACAGCTGCACATAGTAGACTCGGGCCTCACGACGTTGTTCAACTAGGTTCTCACGGCTTACGATGCTTACTGCTCTCGGCAGCCATATCACAGGTCGGAAGATTTCAACACAACGCCATTTAGATCTTGTTAACGCAGGTCAGGTCAATCAAAATGCAGGATTTTATGTAAAAACTAAGAATGCAGGATTTTAACGCAGCTCACGGCCACACAAAAAACCCGTGTGCTTCAAATCGCAACAAATGATCTTCATTGGCTCTAAGTTGTTCCACGGATCCGGCCAACCTGGTTCTGCAGACCTAGGGCTTTCACGGTTCACCGGTCTCGATCCACGCTTGTTAACACTTCCACGCTTCCACAACCACGACCATTTAAACTTACCGTCTTCCCTCTAATTTAAACTTCCAGCTTACTCATCTTACACAACTACACACTCAGCATACAACATATCGATCTTAACCTTGAATGCTCTGATACCAATTGTTGAGTTAGCACATCGGAAAAACAAATAAAACACATAGACGCACATCATAAAACATGAGAGACAACAAATTTAACGTGGTTCACCCAACCAATCTGGGCTACGTCCACCAAACAGAGGCATCGACAATCTCATTCATCAACAGGAGAATTACAACAACAGAGTTTCTCATCTGCACTTCTCTTCCACTCACCTCACATCCCTCATGCTCATTTGCCTCTACGGGCTTACATTTTATAGCTAGGAGTAGAAACTGAATCATAAATTCAATCACAACAAAATAGGATGCAATAACTCCACATCAGGATTAGATGGAGTCAATTTAGCAACAAATCCTATTGTTGTCATATTCATGAGATTTTCTCCAAATTTAATAAAAGAAATCTCAACAAAAAAATGCAAGGGAAAAAAGTTGAGAAAGAAAATGAAAAAAAAAATTAGAATAATGGAGTAAGAAAGATGTAAGGAAAAAAAGATGAGAAAGAAAATGGAGTGAAAATAATTAACAATTTACCTTTTCATATGATTAAGGATTAAAAATGATTTGAACTATGAATTTTAAGAAAATAATATAATAAATTCAAAAAGAGATTATGAACTTAATATAAGGTGTAAGAATATATTAAGATATAAAAATATATGAAATTGAAATTTACATAGTATTATAATTTTTTAATTAAGAATTAAAAATTAAATTAAATCAAATTAATAAGAGAAAAAAAGAATGGAATGGGAAAATGATAAAAACGAAAACAGAATTGAAATGAGAGAAAAATAAAAGATTAAAAAGGGAAGAGAAGAATAAAAGATTAAAAAGGAGAGGAGGATAAGAGAGGAAGATTAGGGATAACAAATTGAAGAAATTTTTGAATAGGAGAAAAAATCATCAAAGAGCACAAGATAAAAAGGACTTAAGGGGCTGAGGGGAATATGGGGGTGACGGATAACACAACCAAGAAAGGCTTAGAGGTTTAGGTGATGAATGAAGGACTTTCAAGACTGACTTAATTTATAACTATTTTCTCGATTAAATTTTTTTTTGTGCTTTCCAATTTCCAAAACATCTTGAATGTTATATGAACTATAATAGGGAGTCGAGGCCAAGATTATAGTTTAGTCGAATCAAATCGGATGTTTGATTTGAAAGAGTGTTTGGTAATAACATATTTGGAGATGTAGTTTTATGTTGTATGAATGATATGTTCTTTAATATTGGCTTTAAATAATCAACCAATATGGCCAATTTATTGTTATCCAAAGGAGTAGGGAATTCGGTAAGCTCTTGATTACATCATGGGGCCTGCCTTATCCTTGGCAGAAAAAAATAATTGTTTCAAAGTTTTATAGGATTTAAAAAGGATTTAAATATTATTTTTAGCGAAATTTTTTATGATAAGATATGTAGTACATTGGTTGTAAGGAAGGGTTGAGACAATGACTCAAGGTAGAGTCAATGAGCAGGTTTTGGTTGAAGGATTATGAGCTCCATGAAAATATTTATTGATTTGGGAGATAGATTAACCACTGACCAACCCACGGGGCGTAGAATTGACGTTGATGGGGTGTACCGTTAATGCACTATGTGATGTGAATGTCATCATTTCAAAACTCCATGGGAAAAAATCCAACCATGTCAAGGGTTGGTGTGGCCTAGGCTGAGTGAAATGCCAATGTGATTTTGATAGCTTAGATGCCCCCCTAGGTCACGATTTCTTAAGCCAAAGATTAAGCATGCAATCATCTCAAGACTCACACAAATTAGCCAAAAAAAAAAAAAAAAACCAATGACCATCAAGGTTTTGGTAAAATGAGTTTTTTCTTTCTCTAGGAATTGGGGAGCAGAATATTGGATGGCTTGAGTGTAAAGAGTTTTAAACTGACAATTTTTTCATGGGCTAGTGATGAGATTAGGCATGTAGGTATCAGTTAGTGTGAGTATTTTTTCTATAAACTTCATGCTTGAGGGATCCATCTAGAAAATGAGAGATTATGACATCCAAAAAAGGAAGGGCTTTATCCTTTTTTCTTTTTCATGGTAAATTGAATGTTACTAGAGGAAATTCCATTTATATGGTTGAGAAAGGAGGTAAGAGTGAAATGGTCATGAGGCAAAATGACAAAGGTATCATCTACGAAATGATATCAATGTATTGGTTTCAAATGTGAAGAGTTTAAGGCTAGAGTACTTTAAAAGTGTTCCATAAAAATATTGGAACCTACAAAGTATAACACCCTCCTCCCACATCTACCCAAGTAACCGGCCAACCGGAGTAATCATGTGACAAAGAGTTACTATGATATGATTCAACTCCCTAAGTGTAGTTAAGGAAGTGGAACTAATGAACTGACACTTTACAGACCTCCCTAAGGTGCTATAGGACCCTCAGGAGCTAATCTACCACTTCAGGAGCCTAAGTCCTGAGTCAAACTATATTTTCACTAAAAAAACCCCGGTCGCTCCCATAATTCCTGCAAGGGAGAGATTGCAGTCTTTTTAAACTAGTTTTGTGCCAGAGACTGCTAGATTTAAGCCATTTTTTCAAGGCTAGTCTCCAACCACTACCTAAAACTTGATGAGACTTTTTGAGACTATGAATGACACCAAGAAAAATCATCTAAGAAAAAACTTGATAAAGGAATTGACCTAACCAAGCCCAACCATGATATTCATTTCATCAAACATGTCACAAATATACATTCTACAGGTCATAATAGCATATCTGAGCATAGGGGTCTCTTTATCTGAGAATCGGTAAGAAGCATTGATGCCTCATCACATTAGCTGCATTATCATCTATTATATAAATACAAAATATTCTATATAAATACAAATACTTTGACAATTCTAATCTCATGATGAACATGTTTTTCTAAATGCAGTGACAACTGAAATTTCATGAAGAACATTTTTTTTCTACTATGTGGAAATGTCTCATGTGAATATACTTGAAATATTATATATATTATATAAATATATGTCTAGTTTAATTATGAATTAGTTGTGAATAAATTTTTTTCCATAAAGATAAATTTAAATTTAATTATTTATTCATAATCATTATTTTTACTTATTTAATTAGAAATAATTTAATTTTTTTGTTAGGTAAGTAAATAATTAATTTTCCTTATAATCTAGTTAAACTAGTCATTATACTATAATTGTTAGTATGATTTTCTTTGTATGTATTTAAACAACAAGACTTCTTGATCTGTGCTCTTATCTTGTCCTGAAAATGAATCACAATAATATAATAATTGGTTGAAACCAGTAGATGAATTGTTTTGTATGTGATTATTACCTAAAAAAAATTATTCACAATTTATGGATCAGATAAACCATCTCTCAAATATGAATTGGTTTTTTAATAATTTTAAGTAAGATTGTGATTTTCTGTTATTCAAAATATATTTTTGAATGTATATATGGATTCTAACACCTTCAAAAATTCTTAAGACACTTGAATTTTACAGATTAAACAATTTAAATTCAAGTTTTTAAAAATCTCTACTAATTTTAATTAAAAATAATCAGGAAAAATACTCAAAAAAGCCATTTCATATATATAAATTAAATTAAGCCATCAATATATATTGAAATAAAAATTAACTTATAAAAAAAAATAAAAATAAAAATTTCATTATTTTGGAAAATTTATAAAACTACATTTTCATTTTTTCATATGGTTTTTTTTTTAAAGTATTTTTGGTTATCATTTTCATCTACAACATTCTAAAGTTAAACCCAAAAAAATGGAGATATGAAGTTGCTTGGTGTCAATTTCATGAGATTTGATTTGATATATTAACAAGAAAAACTCTTCAATTGAGAGAATGAATATGTTAATGTCAAATTTTTTAAAATAAATTGTTTAAAAAGTTTTGAAGTATCTAATATTTTTCCTTATCATTAGAGACCCAAAAAAAACAATGTTGTTTGGAATGAGTGTAAGAGGAGAATATAAAGAGAAAGTCAAAAGGATAATTGTTAAACAATTTTAACCAATGGAAAAGAATTTAGAATAATGGAGTAAGAAAGATGTAAGGGAAAAAAGATGAGAAAGAAAATGGAAAAAAATTTAGAATAATGGAGTAAGAAAGATGTAAGGAAAAAAAGATGAGAAAGAAAATGGAGTGAAAATAATTAACAATTTACCTTTTCATATGATTAAGGATTAAAAATGATTTGAAGTATGAATTTTAAGAAAATAATATAATAAATTCAAAAAGAGATTATGAATTTAATATAAGGTGTCAAAATATATTAAGATATAAAAATATATGAAATTAAAATTTACATAATATTATAATTTTTTAATTAAGAATAAAAATTAAATTAAATCAAATTAATAAGAGAAAAAAATAATGGAATGGGAAAATGATAAAAACGAAAACAGAATTGAAATGAGAGAAAAATAAAAGATTAAAAAGGGGAGAGACGAATAAAAGATTAAAAAGGAGAGGAGGATAAGAGAGGAAGATTAGGGATAACAAATTGAAGAAATTTTTGAATAGGAGAAAAAATCATCAAAGAGCACAAGATAAAAAGGACTTAAGGGGTTGACGGGAATATGGGGGTGACGGATAACACAACCAAGAAAGGCTTAGAGGTTGAGGTGATGAATGAAGGACTTTCAAGACTGACTTAATTTATAACTATTTTCTCGATTAATTTTTTTTTTGTGCTTTCCAATTTCCAAAACATCTTGAATGTTATATGAACTATAATAGGGAGTTGAGGCCAAGATTATAGTTTAGTCGAATCAAATCGGATGTTTGATTTGAAAGAGTGTTTGGTAATAACATATTTAGAGATGTTGTTTTATGTTGTATGAATGATATGCTCTTTAATATTGGCTTTAAATAATCAACCAATTTGGCCAATTTATTGTTATCCAAAGGAGTAGGGAATTCGGTAAGCTCTTGATCCCATCATGGGGCTTGCCTTATCCTTGGAAGAAAAAAATAATTGTTTCAATGTTTTATAGGATTTAAATATTATTTTTAGCGAAATTTTTTACGATAAGATATGTAGTACATTGGTTGTAAGGAAGGGTTGAGACAACGACTCAAGGTAGAGTCTATGAGCAGGTTTTGGTTGAAGGATTATGAGCTCCATGAAAATATTTACTGATTTGGGAGATAGAGTAACCATTGACCAACCCATGGGGCGTAGAATTGACGTTGATGGGGTGTACCGTTAATGCACTATGTGATGTGAATGTCATCATTTCAAAAATCCATGGGAAAAAATCCAACCATGTCAAGGGTTGGTGTGGCCCAGGCTGAGTGAAATTCCCATGTGATTTTGATAGCTTAGATGCCCCTGGGTCACGATTTCTTAAGCCAAAGATTAAGCATGCAATCATCTCAAGACTCACACAACTTAGCCAAAAAAAAAAAAACCAATGACCATCAAGGTTTTGGTAAAATGAGTTCTTTCTTTCTCTAGGAATTGGGGAGCAGAATATTGGATGGCTTGAGTGTAAAGAGTTTTAAACTGACAATTTTTTTCATGGGGTGGTGATGAGATTAGGCTTGTAGGTATTAGTTAGTGTGAGTATTTTTTCTATAAACTTCATGCTTGAGGTATCCATCTGCAAAATGAGAGATTATGACATCCAAAAAAGGAAGGGCTTTATCCTTTTTTTCTTTTTCATGGTAAATTGAATGTTACTAGAGGAAATTCCATTTATATGGTTGAGAAAGGAGGTAAGAGTGAAATGGTCATGAGGCCAAATGACAAAGGTATCATCTACGAAATGATATCAATTTATTGGTTTCAAATGTGAAGAGTTTAAGGCTAGAGTTTAAAAGTGTTCCATAAAAATATTGGAACCTACAAAGTGTAACACCCTCCTCCCACATCTACCCAAGTAACTGGCCAACCGGAGTAAACATGTGACAAAGAGTTACTATGATATGATTCAACTCCCTAAGTGTAGTTAAGGAAGTGGAACCAATGAACTAACATTTTACAGACCTCCCTAAGGTGCTATAGGACCCTTAGGAGCTAATCTACCACTTCAGGAGCCTAAGCCCTGAGTCAAACTATCTTTTCACTGAAAAAACCCCCAGTTGCTCCCACAATGCCAGCAAGGGAGAGATTGCAGTGTTTTTTAACTAGTTTTGTGCCATAGATTACTAGATTTAAGCCACTTTTTCAAGGCTAGTCTCCAACCACTGCCTAAAACTTGATGAGACTTTTTAAGACCATGAATGCCACCAAGACAAATCATCTAAGAAAAAACTTGATAAAGGACTTGACCTAACCAAGCCCAACCATGATAGTCATTTCATTAAACATGTCACAAATATACATTCTACAGGTCATAATAGCAGATCTAAGCATAGGGGTCTCATTATCTGAGAATCGGTAAGAAGCATTGATGCCTTATCATATTAGCTGCATTATCATCTATTAGGTCATACATTTGTTGTTCATTCATTTATAGATCAAAACATGATGAGAGCCACACATTGTCATTGTCTTAAAACATTCTCATAACCAACAGAAATATCAAGGATATAACAGCCATAAAAACCACATATAAGCAAGTATATTTACATGTCAATACAAGTGGAAAGAGGCTCTTATTAACATATGCAAAATTAAATTAGGTCTGGGACTTCCATGTACCACTCGACCATAAATTAGGCTAAACCAAATATTTCTTTCAGCCAATCACCCCCATGCCATAGTTCAAGCATGAATGTGGGATCTCATAAAATAAATAATTCAAAACCAAACCAAGGCTTCCAGAGGCCAAACCACCTCAACCCTCAACCAGTGATTCCACCTCATGGTTGTACATCACTAATAATCATCAGATCGACCTATACCCAATTGTTTTAGGGCCCTAGAGTGTTTGTTCCAATGAAGGATTGCAGGACTAGTAACTCAACCCACAGTTGTTGTTAGGCTTCCAGAGTGTTTTTCCAACCAGGGCTTCTAGAACTAGCAACTCAACCCATCAAGGGCTTCCAGATCGTTTGTCCAACCAAGGATTGTAGGACCAATAGCTCAACCCGAGATATTACAGGGTTTCTAGAGCATTTTTCCAGCCAAGGATTCCAAGAACTAGTAACTCAACCCACAACCAAAGGAACATGAGAACAAACTAGAAACAAAAGGAAGGAAACCCACAACACCATGATTATCCATGAAATGGAAAGGCTAGGCAAAACCAATGTCAATCCAATCAATCCTGCATGTCAATGGCATATCATAACCAAGAAACCACATGCATGTGCCATGCATGCCAACAATAGTAAGGAAATCATACATGTAACTCGATACCTGCAAGAAAAACTTGTGACTCGATGTCCTCTTGTGATTTCCTATGTTTCCTTTTCCTTCTTGCTCCAAATCCCAAGTGTGCCACACTCCCCCAAGAGTGCTCCAATAAAACTCTCTGTGTCCAAGGGTATGAGAGGGAGAATAGAAGAGAGAGCTCCATGCTAGAACTAACAAAAAAGGTTACCAACAGATCCTCAAAAGCCTATTTACAATGAGGCCTTTACTTTTCTTCATTTTCCATTATTTTCCTTCATTTCCCTCCTCACATGAAACCTATGACCTTTCACATCCCTTTTCTCCTATTTTCCTTTATTTTCATAAGTATAAAGCCAATAATGCCTATTTTCCTTTCCAAAGCCTTTGTCATTTCTTTTGCCAATTTCCTTAGCTATAATAAATTGAAATGAACACCCACTATGATGTTTTTCTGATCCGGATTTATGCAGGAACGCAACAGAATAAACATATAACCATAAATACAGAGATGCAGTGGAAATAACACTTCATTTCATTAATATCAAAGAACTGAAATTTGCTTACAGACAGAATGGAAATAAAACTAGCTACGGCGCTGGTAGCTATCTCTGAGAAGAGATGTGGCGGCTACAAGCCTTTGAACTGAGTTACAATGAGGATCGAGGGCCTATTTATTATTGAGAAACAATGGGGAACCCTAAACATCCAAAAACATAACCCTAGGAGATGAAGCGCCAAAACTATGGGCCCCGTTTGGGTAAATTGGTGTTTCAACTTCCCAGGGACGTAACTTTGGCATACTATCTCCGTTTGACACACATGATACATCATTAGAAAGCTCTATCCAAGGGCTAAAACTTTCACCACAAATATCATTTTGAAATAGAATGATATTTGCTAGAGGCGCGATGCCCAAAAAACGTCGTTTAGGGCCTCAAAACGGCTCCGAAAGTTCAGGACCCGAAAAACTGCTAAAAATAGTAAGTTATGCCAAAACTGAAAAACTGAAAGAGACAATGGTGGGGGCCCAAGTGGAATAGGCAGGTCGCCACCAATATCCACCTGGATCATTTTCCCCACTATTCAGCTTGGTATATGTGTCCCATGACTGTGGCTTTATTTTACCTTTATTAAATTTTACATGTATTTTTTACTAGAGCTATTACAAAACCCTCCCCCTTTGGTGAACACCATCCTCGGTGTTTAATGACACCTACAACCAAAAATACTGTTGAAAGCAAACATACTGCCCATGGAGATTTATAACACAACTCATTACAGTATTCACAATGACCACCTGCTGAAAACATGACAATCATACTGGACTTACTTGAGATTTATAACTAAACTCATTACGGTATTTACAAGAAGAACCACATTTTCTCAACCAGCTAATAACCATACTGTTTATGGAGCTTTATAAATGTAGCTCGATACATTATTTACAATAATATACCAATATGCACATTTTCTCTAACCAACAAATAAAATGATATGATACCTATATCAATCAACAAGGGAATCTAGAGGCTAACACCTCCACCCTCAAAGTAATACCAAGATTCACTTCCTTCCCAGGATGTCCAAAATCCACTACCAAATTCAAACTGCATCCAATGTCCAGTACTAAAATCCTGCACCACTTGTTTAGTCAACGAACAGTTACCGACTCATTGTTCCAGGGCACATTCCCAATGTGTTTGATTCCATCTGGAAATGCTAATGACAAAAACAAATACATCCCCGACCTTCCCTTGTATGCTACACATTCCCTCGGTAATCTAGTCACCCCCTTCCATGTAGTCACACACCTTCAGGGTTCCACGGGCATCCTCTTATTTACTACACAATACCTTGGGCGACCCCTCCCTTGGCAAGGATTCTTCGTATCAGAAGGTTTAAAAACCAAGGCATATCCCTACCATAAACCATCATATCAGTCATAGCATGCTCATGGCAATCAATGGACACTTTTGGGTACCAGTGTCCCACAATGGTCCTACTCCTAAAGTGCTTTACCAACATACGACTGTCTATTCCAATTTCTTTCACTGACGCTACTAATTCTTGCAGTAGGTTTCAACCATCCCAAACTAGGCATTGCATGCTTTCCTGTACCAAGCACATAATTTCCATTAGATTGAAAATAAATTAAAATAACTTCAAATCATACCTCATTGGTGGCTCGTCAATAAGGTACACCTGAAATTATGTTCACTTCCTATCGTAACAAGTCAAATTAGTCATTTGATTAAATCATCATGTATAAAAATATCACATCCAGTTAGCTCAAAACGCAACCATCATAAATTGCATGAAATCATCATAAACCACAATCATAAATCACATGTAACCATCATAAGTCAGATCATAGATAACATGCATAATAAAACTGAAATAAAATACCAATACTTACCCTTCATCGATCCTTACTTTTGCCTTTGTTATTTTTGTACACACACAGGATAGGTTGTCACACCTGACAAGCACCTAGTGCCTTTGCTTCTCTTCAATCACGTACACATACACACAGTGTACATCACAACACATAAATCCACACACAACGTATGACACCACACAATACATACACCTACACCCAGAAAACAACACAACGCATACACCTACACTCGGTGTACAACAACACATACACCTACATCTGGTGTATAACACAATACATATATATACATAGAGTACAACACAACAAATACACATGTCATGATACCATAACTATACAATGCACATACATAGTATCGCATGCCTGCAACACAACATGTATGACATGCACACAATACCACATGTACACCAGTACCATATGTACAACATGCACACATTACCACATATACATAACACCACCTGCATAATGTGTGCACAACATCACATGTACACGACACCACCTACTGATTAGAATCTAGATTAGGGGCAGAAATTAGCTCAAAAATGGAAGTGATTAGAATTTCACCAAACCATAACGACATCTACCAACCCATCGCAAGGAATCCAACACAAATCGTTTCGTTGAAAACCAAGTTCGGATGAAGGAGTTATGGTCTGCTGATTGCCGTTCAAAACAGGCAGATTTAAAAATAAATAAAAATAAAAATAAAAATAAATAATAATAATAATAATAATAATAATAATAATAATAATAATAATAATAATAATAATAATAATTGAAGAACAGGTACAACTGATGAGATGGTAGTCTAGTCAGCATGCAGAGAATCTTCTTTAGATTTAGTCCAATGGGACTATGACAAGTTTCACTGCGGGATTCGACAGTTTGGTTTGTGAAGGTAAAAATCACCCAATGTCCTCCAAGGTTGAATGTGGGTTCATGATTAGTATGTATTGGATTTTTTTTTTTTAATATATTAAAGTTGGATTAATATTATATATATAATTAATATTTTATTTGGTTTAAAAAAAATCATATATTATATTAATATATTAATATATATAAATATGAAAATCAAACTTTAAATTTTATTAATATTTTAAAATCCCACATTTAAATTAAAAATCCCAAATTCCAAGGTTTATGTGAGGGCATCGTATTATAACATGGTGGGTTCATAAATAATATGGAAATGTGTGTATTAACATTGATATTAACGTGTGGTGGGCCATTTAATTAACGTTGGTGACATGTCAAAGTCCGTTGGTTGGTTTGGAGTGCATGTTTTAAAATTCTGTTGCAAAACACATGTTAAGTGGCGGAGGTCGGGGTTCAACCTTGTGACCTTCCCCCTACTACTCCAAATTTCTACCAATGTGCCACGCCCTCCAACATTGAAATTGAAGGTGCGGGAATTTGTATTTGAATACAGTGTGGATTTTGTGGGCGGAGGAGAGGAGCGGGCCAACCCTCCTCCTCATAGAACCGCACACCATGTGACCTTGGTTAAGCGCCCAATTAAGTACAGATTAGTGCACACTTAATGCAAAATTAAGAATAGTTAAAGCCTTAATTAATTTGTAGTTAAGTTGGCAGATTTTTAGCAGATTCTCCAATTTCGACGAACGTGCCAAATTTGGTGGAGCTAACTGGCAGTTTTCCAGATTTAGAGGCAGAATCTAGGGGAAAATTTAATGAGTCCTATCTTGGTCAATTTTCGATATTCATTCTTAGCTGATTGGCATGCTATGAATCCATTGGAACAACTTTCAGAGGCAATGGATCTCATCTATAGGTGTTTTTGGCATGTTGAATAATTTTGAAGTCGATGGCCACCAGGAGGGAAGGCCATGCCCAAATTATTTGAAGGCCAATTTCAGTTAATGAATAGTCAAATTGTAATGTATTTTATGCTCTAAACATGGTGGTACAATTTATAGAGGCATTGGATCACATCTGAAGGTGTTTTTGTCACTTTGGATATTAAACAAGCCCATGCCACTGGGGATGGAGGTCAAACCTAGAGGAGTTGGTAATAAAATTCAGAGATTGGATAGTCATATTTGGGGTTTTCATGTCTTCTGAAGCCAATGGAATAGTTATAAAATCCATTGGAGCATCACAGATGCTTTTAATCATGCTTTTGAATCATAATCCCAAGAGGGCCTAACTAGTTAAAGCAAGTCCACAAAGATGTAGCCCAGGAGGGGTGAACTCCATCATCATCCATTGTGTTATGTGATTGTTGTGAGTTATGTTTCTGCATTTAATTTTTTGTAAATGAGTTTTTAATTTTTAATTAACTCATAATTTGATCATCAAAGACACATGAAACTACACAAACAAACCCCTTCACAAATGGTTAATTGAGCCGATCCTTAAACAAATTTTTAATACTGATGAGAGAGCTTGCATAGAAATAACAAGTTTTCCCATATTCAGATCAAGTTGGTATAAGAGAAAAAGTTTAGCTCATTTTAGCCAAGAATTAGCTATTGGTTGTTGAATTTGTGCAAGGAGATTTTAACAGTTTTCCAAGTTTATGTGTGAAGGAGAAGAGATCTAAATTGAGAATTCAAATCTCAAATCACAAAAAAGAAGCTTTGTTTTCATTGCATGTGTGATGACAGATTCATTAAGTGATGCTTATAGTCTATCTTCCTTACAAAATCTCTTTGATAAAGAGATGTTGCAGAAACTCTACATCATGATTGATATGAAGCAAGAGAAGTATGAAGATAGGAGGGAGAGAAAAATACTTCAAGAGAAGTTGATTTCCATGAAGGAGGAGAAGCAAGAGCTTCTTGAAAAGATGCATGAGATGGAGACTCAGCTCCATATTGCAAATGAGAACTTTGAAAAGATGCATGATATAGAGACTCAACTCCATGATGCCAAGGAAGCCTTAGCCAAGAATGTGCTTGAAAAAGAGGTATGCAATTAAATTTTATCTTCAATTTCCTCTCAAAATGAATGTGTAGGTGCTTTTGAAAGACACACTAGAGGAATAGGGTCCAAATTATTGATGAATATGGGCTATGAAGGTAAAGGATTAGGAAAACATGCACAAGGCATAGTTGAGCCAATTGTTGTTGAGGAAAGGCCTAAGTATTTGGGTCTTGGTTATGGACAACATGATGGAGAAAGATCTAAATCCAAGGAGGCACATGAATGTGTTCCAAAAAGGACTTTAATTTCATGTTCATTACCTTAAGCTTGTGAAGATTGTGTCCATGAGGAATGCAAAAGTTTTACACCCACTTTGCAAGAAGGTGCTCAAAAGCATGCAACTAATGAGAATGGTGAATAAGAGGATTTTGATGGCGAACAAGAGGATGTTGAAAACTATAAAGTTTTTGAATGCATTGTTGGTATTCCGAAGAGATCCACCACCTCATCAAATTCACCTCCTCAAGAAGGCGACAAAGGTGAATGTTCAAGGTATAAATATGCTTTTCATCAAGTTTCTTTTGATTATGATAAACATGGAAAATTATCACATGATATTTGGAGAAAGTTTGCATGTTCCTTTTGTGATTTGAATAACCATAATGTTTCAAGGTGTTGGAATAAGATAGTCGTTCACAGGAAACTTTCGAAGCAAAAGAAGCATGAAGCTAAAGCAAACCATGTTGAAAAGAAGAGGGAATTGTTTTGCACTCATTGCCATAAGCAAGGTCATCTTGTAGACAAGTGTTGGAATTTGTATCCAGAAAGTCATCCATGACATTTGAAGAAAGTGGAGAAAGAGAATGGCAAGAATGGGAAATAAGATTCCATAATTGATGTGGGTCATGATGATTCGCATGATGATGATGTAGAGCTGAAAGAAGCACCAATTAAATGGTTTGGTAAGAGATGGTTATATTTCTTATCCAATTAAGACTTTGGATGTCTTTTGATTGATGCATTTCTTTGCCAATGGAATGCATGTTGCATGTTTACACCAAGATGGTGATTGAAAGTGGAGTATGTTGACTCGCTTTATTGCAGAAAAAATTTGTTCATTTCATCTTTAAGTACATGTACATATGAATGGAGTTCTTGTACTTATGATTGTGCTTGTGATAGAGTTGAAGAATTATATACATGAATCAGAGTTTGTGTGTATTAATAGTGGAATTTTGATGGTTTCATTGTGCTTGAACATGCATGAGTAATTAACTTATGTTGGTCGATTGCTTTGTTTAACATGTATGTTTTCAACTTGAGAGTGTTGATCATTTTCACATGCATGAGTATCAACTTGTGTTGATTATGTGTTGCAAGCATGTCATATCGACTTGGAAAATTTGACTTTGTCTCCAAAGATGGAAAGGATATGTTGACGAAGTGTTTCATGAGATGTGAAATTCATTTTGTTTACACATGCTTATGCTTGACTTGAGAGTCATTTGTTTGAAGAGGCATGTTTTATCGACTTGTTTTTGGTCGATGAATTTTAACACCAAGATGTGAGAGTACATGGCGATGTTCACATGGTGTGAAATTAGTTGCTTTGAAGGAGCAAGAGGATATGTCGTCAAGTTATGTTTCTTGCATGATGTGTTTGTTGTGACAAGATTTCAAGAAATTTTGGAGCAATTGTAAATCGTTTTATGTGTTTATGCCAAGAAGAGAAGGACATGGTGAATGATTTCTTCCACATGTGGAATTTGGAACTATGGAGGTAAAATAATGGTCATTTCTTTTCTTATTTTTACTGATGTTGGAAGCCATTTGTTGTAGTTCACTCATTATGCAAAGGAGCAACAAGATTCTTAGTGGGAAGGCACCGAGGAATCGATTTAGTACAAAAAAAGTGTTATATCAGCAAGTAGCCAACAAGTGTTGGATTGGGTCAGCAGCAAAAGGATAACATTGGTTGAAGAGCCAAGCCATTTGCAAGGCAAGGAAATACATGTCAGTGGACAATTGGTTTTCATAACAATTTCTCCAAGTAGAATCAAGATGATAAAACTTGGGAAACATAAGAGTGTTCAACACTCATGAGATAAACAACTTTTGGGGTCCAAAAGCATGATAGTGGGAAGGAGTGATCATAATCTAGGTCAGGGGAAAAAATTAGCTCAAAAATGAAAGTGCTCAGAATTGCACCAAAATAGAATGAAAACGACCATGCCATCGCAAGGAATCCAACGCAACTCGCTTCGTTGAAAACCGAGTTCGGATGAAGGAGTTATGTTCTGTTGATCACCGTTCAGAACAAGAAAATTTAAAAAAAAATATTGCAGAACAGGTACAACTGATGACATGGAAGTCCAGTCAGCATGCAGAGAATATTCTTCAGTTTTATCCCAATGGGACTATGAAAAGTGTTACTGCAAGATTCACCGGTTTGGTTTGTGAAGGTAAAAATCGCTCAATATCCTCCAAAGTTGAATGCGGGTTCATGATTATTATGTGTTGGAAATGATTTTTTTTAATATATTAAAGTTGGATTAATATTATATATATAATCACTATTTTATATGGTTTAAAAAAAAATCATATATTATATTAATATATTTATATATATAAATATTAAATTCAAACTTTAAATATTATTAATATTTTAAAATCCACATTTAAATTAAAAAACCCAAATTCCAAGGTTTATCTGAGGGCATCGTGTTATAACATGGTGGGTTCATATTTAATATGGCAATGTGTGTATTAAATTTGATATTAACATATGGTGGGCCATTTAATTAACATTGGTATCACGTCAAAATTCGTTGGTTGGTTTGGAGCGCATGTTTTAAAATTCTGTTGCAAAACATATGTTAAGTGGCGGAGGTTGGGGTTCGACTGCGTGACCTCCCTCTCACTAATCCACATTTATACTAATGCAACACAACCTCCAACCTTGAAATTGAAGGCGTGTTAATTTTTATTTGAATGCAGTGCAAATTTTGAAGGCAAAGGAGAGGAGCGGGCCAACCCTCCTCCTCATAGAACTGTGAACCATATGACCTTGGTTAAGCGCCCAGTTAAGTGCAAATTATTGTGCACTTAATGCAAAATTAAGCATAGTTAAGACTTAATTAATTTGCAGTTAAGTTGGCATATTTTTAGCAGATTCTCCAATTTCGGTAGACGTGCCTAATTTGATGGAGCCAATTGCCAGTTTTCCAGATTTAGAGGCATAATCTAGGGGAAACTTTAATGAGGTCTATCTTGGTAAATTTTTTATAGTCATTCTTAGCATATTGGCATGCTATGAATCCATTGGAACAAATTTTAGAGGCAATGGAGCTCATCTACAAGTGTTTTTGGCACGTTGAAGAATTTTGAAGCCCAGGACCACCAGGAGGGAAGGCCATGCCCAGATCAGTTGAAGGCCAATTTCAGTGAATAAATAGTCAATTTTGATGTATTTGATGCTCTGAAAACAATGGTACATTTATAGAGGTGTTGGAGCACATATGAAGGTGATTTTGTCACTTTTGAGATTAAGCAAGCCCATGGTCACCGAGGATGGAGGTCAAGCCTAGAGGAGATGGTAACCAAATTCAAAGATTGGATAGTCATATTTGGGGTTTTCGTGTCTTCTAAAGCCAATGAAATAGTCATAAAATCAATTGGATCATCACATATGCTTGTAATCATAATTTTTAATCATAATCCCAAGAGGGCCTAGCTAGTTAAAGTAGGTCCATGGCAATGTAGCCCAGGAGGGGTGAACTCCATCATCATCCATTGTGTTATGTGATTGCTGTGAGTTATGTTTATGTATTTAATTTGTTGTAGATGAGTTTTTAATTGTTAATTAACTCATAATTTTATCATCAAAGACACATGAAACTACACACATAAACCCCTTCACAAATGGTTAATTGAGTCGATCCTTAAACACATTTTAACACTGATGAGGGAGCTTGCATAACAATAACAAGTTTGCCCATATTTAGATCACCTTCACAACGCGTACACAATTTCACATGTACACTGCACCACCTGTACAATGTGTACACATCACCACATGCATAACATGTACACGACACCACAACTATACAATGCACATATATAGTACCGCATGCCTGCAACACAACATGTACGACATGTACACAATACTATATGTACAAAAATACCATATGTACAACATGTACACAATACCACATGTACATAACACCACCTGCACAACGTGTGCACAAAATCACACATGCATGGCACCACCTACACAATGTGTGCACAACATCACATGTACACAACACCACCTGCACAATGCGTACACAATGTCACATGTACATTGCACCAGTTGTACAATGTGTACATAATACCACATGTACACATTACTACATGCACAACATGTACATAGCGCCACATGCACGACATGTACACAACACTGCATGTACACAATATCACATGCATACAACACCACATGTACAATAATGCACACAAAATCATATGTACATAGCACCACATGTACAACATGCACACAACATAATATGTACATAGCATTACATATACAACATGTACATAGCACCATATGTACACAACACAACATATTCAACATACGCACAACAACATATGCACACAACATCACATATCCATCATGTGCACAATACAATATGTACACAACACCACACATCCAACATGTACATAGAGCCTGCATCTATACCTAGCACTGCATTTGCAATATACAAACAAAACCGTATATACAACAAACACACAACACCATAGGTACCGTTATTGAATATTAAATATGCACAACATATACACAACATATACACAACAATAGCACTGCACATCCAAAACCACATTGTCTCCACCAAGAAACCTTGCTTCCAGTGTCTCTCTGCCATCCATGCTTATCCCATTATGCCACAAAGCACACTGCTTTTACTTCGTTGATGTATCACTCAACATACAAACATAGACATAGTATAATCACATAATATCAATTCATAACCACATGATACCGACCTCATAAATTTGGTAAGACTACTATTCACACTTGATTCCCCATAAGACCAGGAATCTATTTCATATTATTCACTTGCATAAGAAGTCATTCCTCCACAAGAATGATCCCTAACAACCCTTTCAGACAATGACATAGATACATACATATATACATATATATAATCATTAGTATAAAACAATCATGATCCCCTCAGAAAACAACATACATACACATATACATACATATAAATATTAACATTTAACAATCATGATCCATGACGACCCTGTCAGACATGACATACATGTATACATATATAAACATCAACATAATCATGATCACAACATAATTACTAGATAACATAAGGTCTAGGTTAAGATAACTCCCTTTATCCATCCACAACATGCACAACATTGAGAACAATAGTTCCCAACATAGCCAAGGCATGTGACACCTCGAATCCATTTACTTTACCTTTCTGGTTACCTTTCTCATGTTTGTACTGCCACCATACATTTGCCACAATGGACCCAACCATTCCAACCAACTTTCATATTCTTACCTTTCATTGCCCTTATATATGCATCAAGCTTCATCCGAGTCTTACATTACCTATCAGGTTCCATTCATACCTTCCTGAGCTTTGTTAACTTTCCTCTTTACCAACCAACTCCAAATACTCTCAAAACATAAATAAAAGAACATAAAAGAAACAAGAGGAAAACCATGAAAACCAACAATAATATGATGCCACAACAAAGTGGTATGGCCATGCACCAGATGTAAAAAAAACTGCAAATCAATAACAAACAAATCACAAGGCACCGAAAGTGAAAGACTAGAAAAAAACACCATGACTCAATCCCCATGGATTCCAATGCTTCCAAGAGAAAGCTCAACCTGATCCTTCTTCAAGAGTTCATAGTAGTATCTTTTTCCAAGTAATTCCCTACATCATACTGTTGTAAACACATAACTCTGAATGCATAAATAAATATAACAATATACTAGTTACCTTACCTTGATGTGTTAAGCACATTTCCTTGTAATTGAACACGTCCATGTCAATCTCTCAAAGGACTCAAATTCCCCTAACAAATCTAGCCATAACTGGAAACTAGTTTTTATACATGTCAAATACATGTTCAGGAATATAACAAATATCCACATAATGTTAAACAAAATCAAGGTTGAGAACCCTTCCTATATTCAAAGCACTCATTCATTTGGAATTGTGATTTCCAAATATAGCCAAAGGAATTTTCACCCAATTCCTTTCTTGTACCTTTTCCTTGCTTCAATCGAGTCTCACTATGCACTATCACATCACCCAATTGTTAGTTATATAAAAAAACAACTATTACCTTGTCACACTAATGCTAAGCATGTTTCCCTGCAACTGGTAACACATGTTAGCCACATATTCCAAAGGTCAAGACATCATATCTAGTAATTTAAATTAACCTTTACCAAAACTATCAATCATGTCATAATGAACAGTCAACTCATTGTCATAAATCATAACACTACAACTAGCACTCACTTGCACTCAAGTACATATCAAATGTATTAGGACATAATGTGTTAGTACAACCATCTTAAAACAAAATAATTCCTTCATGCAATCTTATAGACACATGCTCGTATCATGCAATTAATCAAACATTTGAACAAAAAATAGACGACATAATAGACACCAAACACTCAAACACCAAATAGACGACATAATAAAACATTCAAACACCAAATAGATGACATAAGCAAACTCATACTTTAATGTATCTTAGGGGAGGTTATCCTATCTGCTCAATCGATCTAGATTAGCATGATATAACTTCACAACACATCAACTCAAACATACATAAGGTCATGATATCCATAACAGTAACTAGATAACATGTTCACATCATAAACTCATAAACAATTTTCATTCATGCGTAAAAATCACATATGCACAATCAGACTAGATTAGTACAACACAATATCACAAATATGTCGGCTCATACATGAATGTCATAACCCTAACCATCTGCATAGGCCAACCCAAATTAACATGATACATATAACATCAATATTTTAATGAAATAACCCTAATCATCAAGTTAAATAGCATATAACAACAAGTTAACATATAACATATTCATTAACAACATGTAACATAATCATCAAGTTAAATAGCATATAACAATCAAGAAGTTAACATATAACATACTTATCAATAACATATAACATAATCGTCAAGTTAACTAACATAAAACAACAACAACAACAACACATATAACAACAAGTTACTATCATTCATGACTATTTGACACATGTGCATATGACCACAATAATTCACTAGAATCTACCATGCATGTAACCACAACAACAATAAAATGACAAGAATGTATATAACCCTAATGCATATAACAACCCATTAAATAACATACCTGCATGCCAAACATACAATATATGTATGACGATATGCTCTTACCCCAAATTCTAGTGTTGCAACCAGGCTCTAATTGCCTGCGTCTCCAACTCTATCTTAGCCATCACATCAACGTCATAACATCTGACAATATCATGATGAAACAAACTACATATAATGACCTCACAATGCATATCTAACCTATTATGCATGCATAACCATAACCATAACCATAACAATGCATGCACAATAACTTCTCCTTCCTAAAAATGATCTTTCACTTATGCTTTGCAAGGAAAAATGGGTCTTAACACAAAACAGTTTTCCAAAATGTCTCTTCAAGTTATGAGTTAGTTTTCACATGTAAACTTTAACATAAGTAACATAAAATCACATAACTAATACATGCATACATGAAGAGCACAACAAATTATTTGGTGTCGGATTTCACCCCTCTTGAGCTACATCTCTAGGCCTACCAACATAGTTAGACCGCTCCATATATTCATTGTAAAAGGAGTACATAAAAGTTTGCTAATGAAAACATGTGGCTATCTCCCCTTCAAGGAAATTTTCTCCTGCAAAGAACTCTCACATAAACACCATGAAAACCTACAATCATCATGAAAAATTCAACAACACAAGCTGTCTCCTACAAATACCCTATACTCCAAATGAAATTGAGCATACATGAGCATAAAAACACTTCAATTCCACATTGAAGGACATAAATTATTTTCTTCCATTATTTTCCTTCATTTTCTTCCTCACATGCAACATGTGACCTTTCACTTTCCTTTTCTCCTATTTTCCTTTATTTTCATAAATAAAATGCCAATAATGTCTATTTTCTTTTCCAAAGCCTTTGCCATTGCCTTTGCCAATTTCCTTAGCCATACTAAACTAAAATGAACACCTACTATGATGTTTTTTCCCACCATTCAGCTTGGAATACATGTCCCATGACCATGTCCTTATTTTACCATTATTAAGTTTTACATGGATTTTTGACTAGGGCTGTTACATAGAGGATGTAGAGGCCCCCATGTTTGCACATTCATTCTACTCATAATAAGTCCCTTTAAAGGAAAATAAAGTATAAGATAACACATTTGGACAAGGTTAATGGTTTCAGAGTCAACCAACTTAGAGATTAGCTTATTAATTTTAGAAATTGCGATTTTAATGAACAATGATACAAATCGAAGCTAACCATAATGTAATTGTCATCTAGGTGAAGGTTCCTAGTTTTTTAGATGAAGTTCAAGGAATGCTTGATAAAGAAGGGAGTATTTCTAATAAAAGACTGAAGTTTGTCTATAAGAAAGTGCCCAAGGGCGTGAGTGGGTGCTCCTATATCACTCACAATTGGTGTGAGGGGGATGTCAGGCTTATGAATCTTTGGTTTTCCATATATCCTTGAAGTTTAGGGGTTATGATGAATCATTTTATTTTAATATTGAGATCAAGAAGTGAAGATTCGATAGCTTTGTTAAGAATATTAGTTATTGAATCAATTGGATTTTTGGAAATAGGATTATAAGAGGAGGATGACAAAAGACCAAGAAGTTTAGAATCATAAGAAGAGGTGTTCATGATAGTAGTAGTGTTCTCTTTTTCATATTTTAGGATGATGATATCAGGGTTATCATTGATGTGTTAAATGGACTGGAATTCTTCTTTATTTAAGTTAGGGTTGAGAAGTTTTGAACATTGAAGAATCCATCGAGACTCTCACTGAATTTATTTACCTTCATATGTGGCTAAGTTATGATTAATAAATGTGAATTTAATATCTAGAAATAAAATAAATAGTATTATCAAAATTAGGAATTTGGCTTCTGTGATCCATAAATTCTGAATAAATTTTTTCGGTAAAAATCAGTTTGATGTGATTTTTACTGAAAGATTTTATTCAAAAATTATCAAAATTGTTGAAGAGTGAGCTATTTTGAAAAATAAGAGATTATTTAGATTTATTTAAAATTTTATTTTTATACTAAAAAATAAATAGAAAAAGCTAAGATCATCATAATTTTGATGAATTGAAAAATTGAAAAATTAATGTCTACATTAGATCTCAGTTTCATAATCTTTGTTGCAATACTGACCTTCCTAGCCTTTTAATGTGTCAAAAATACAGTGAGCTCAAGACGCTTCTCTCCAAGCTTTTTGAGCACAAGAGTACAATTTTAAAACAAACTAAATAATTTGTTTCTTTAGGTCCGATAGACCAAATTTTGGTCTCAGTGGACGTTAACCACCACCACCATCATCATCATTAGTTATAAGTTTTTTAATTATGTAAAATAAATGTAATTATTATAATTTTTTAATTAAATAAAATTCAAAAATTATATACATATAATTCATTTATATTTGTTATATAACTATTTTTATATAAATATCAAATTTGTAATATTTTTATTTATATCTATATAAATTGTAACTCAGGGAAAAATCCAAATAAACTGTAAATAATATATACGTTTATAAATTTTTTATAATAAAGAGTAAAAATATTATTGTTAGATCTAAGACTTTTGTGATCCATTATGTAGATAAATGTCTTTCGGATTAATCACATCATTAGGATTAGGTTGACGTTTCGAACCATATAATGTGGTTCATCCTCAAGACAAGGTGAAGAAAGAAACATATCACATTGAATAAATAGTAGTGATGCGTCATTGCCCAGAAATAGTTGTTGAAACTAGCCGTTATTTGACTAATTAGTTAATAGGATAAAATATTAATAGTTTTTAAGGTTATTTTAGAATTTAATAATTTAATAAAATGATTAAATTCTAGTTATAATAAGAGAAGAAGGGGAGGGTAAATCTTAAAATTTTAGGATTTAAATTTTAAGTATTTAAGAGATAATATTACAAGTTAATAAATAATAATATAAAATGAATAATAAAGTAAAATTATTTTTTAAAAATAAAAATAAATAAATGAATAAATAAAATAAAATTATAATATTAAGCCTAGCTAGTTGTTAGAAAGTTAGTTAGTTGAGAATTTTTTTTTTTTAAGAATAAATCAATTAAATTAAGTTTATTATGAATTAAATATAATACAAAATAGGGAGGGATTTTTTTAATTTTTTTGAATGAATAAAACAAATAAATAAATGAATAAATAAAATTAATGAATTAATTAGGTAAAAATATATAAATAAATAAATAAATAATAAAAAATGGAAGAAGCTACTTAGCAAGAGCCGAGGTACAGCTTTTACTTAATTTCCAACCATCATCACGGTTGAGATTCTTAGCATGTCGTTCAATTTTGATCGCTTCCCTTAATTTCCTATGGTGGAAGTGATCTACTTTGGCAATGACTTTGGAATACTCAATACAAACACGGTGACAAGATTTTTTCACATGCTCAACAAGAGCTTAGGTACGTGACCGATTGTGTTTAATATCCGCAACATGTTCCCAGATTCTCTGCCTAATGAATCGACCTGTTTCACCAATATAGGGAGTACCACATGAACAAGGAATCATGTAAACCCCTTTCATGTCTTTAGGGTTGATAGGGTTCTTAATGGACCCAAGAGAATTTCTAATAGTGCAGAGAGGTTTGAAAGAAGCAGCGTTATTATTTCTTCTAAGGACATGGGAAATCTTGTCCTTTTTCCCTAGATAAATGGAAGATGGACCTTGGAAATAGGATCCACTCGATTAGACTTTCCATTGAATCGCTTATATGCATTTCGCAAAGCCTTGAGACCTAGAGATCTACAGTAACCATTAATTTAAAAAATGTTAAGAAGATCTAATCGAGTGGATCCTATTTCCAAGGTCCATCTTTCGTTTATCCAGGGGACAATGGACAAGATTGCCCATGTCCTTAGAAGAAATAATATCTTTGCTTCTTTCAAACCTCTCTGCACTATTAGAAATTCTCTTGGGTCCGTTACGGACCCTATCGACCCTAAATAAATGAAAGGGGTTTATATGATTCCTTGTTCATGTGGTACTCCTCATATTGGTGAAACAGGTCGATCCGTTAGGCAATGAATCCGGAAACATGCTGCAGAGATTAAACACAATTGGTCTCGTACCTCAACTCTTGCTGAGCATGTGGAAAATCCTGTCACCATGTTTGTATTAAGGATTCTAAAGTCGTTGCCAAAGTAGATCACTTCTACCATAGGAAATTAAGGGAGGCGATCGAAATTGAGCGACATGCTAAGAATCTCAACCGTGATGATGGTTGGAAATTAAGTAAGAGCTGGACCCCGGCTCTCGCTATATAGCTTCTTCCGTTTTTTTAATTTTTATTATTATTTATTTATTTACTTATATATTTTTACCTAATTAATTCATTAATTTTATTTATTCATTTGTTTTATTCATTCAAAAAAAAAACCCTCCCTATTTTGCATTATATTTAATTTATAATAAGCTTATTTTAATTGATTTATTCTTAAAAAAAATTAATTCTCAACTAACTAACCTTCTAACGACTAGCTAGGCTTAATATTATAATTTTATTTCATTTTATTTATTTATTTATTTTTATTTTAAAAAAATCATTTTACTATATTATTCATTTTATATTATTATTTATTAACTTGTAATATTATCTCTTAAATACTTAAAATTTAAATCCTAAAATTTTAAGATTTACTCTCCCCTTCTTCGCTTATTATAACTAGAATTTAATTATTTTATTAAATTACTAAATTCTAAAATACTCTGAAAAATTATCAATATTTTATCCTATTAACTAATTAGTCAAATAACAGTTAGTTTCTAACGACTAGTTTCAAATAGCTAGTTTCAACAGCGATTTCTGGGCAATGACACATCCTTACTATTTATTCAATGTGATCAGTTTCTTTTTTCACCTTGTCCTAAGAATGAACTACATTAAATGGTTCAAAACGTCGACCTAATTCTAATAATATGATTAATCCAAAAAACATTTATCTGTATAATAAAAATATTAAAATATTAATTTATTTTATAGATATAATGAGAATATTCTCGAAACAAAACGACATATAAAATATTATATCATATCTAATACACTTGTTCCAGGATATTATATCGTATCTAATACACTTGTTCCCTTTCCTTGGTGGGTTAGCGGCTTCATTTTTTTCAAGAGATTATTTATTAACTTACCTAGTAACCAAAGAACAATTTAAATGAGAATGGTATGTCCATTCATAATTTTATGTTTATAGTAAATTTTATTAACATCTCACTAAAAGTAATATGCAAATGTTGATCTATACTTTATAGATTCACAAGCGGACATGTCACTAAACCAAAAAAATTGTTTGCTTTTAAGAAGTATAAGGTTTTCATTTGGTTATAACAAATGATGTATTTGTGGAATATAAAAGTGTTACTGCACTTGTGGAATATGAAAGAAACACTTTTATGTATTAATAATTTATTATTATTATTATTTTTAATTTAATCATTTTTTAATATATATTTTTAATTAAAAATTTATTTTTTATTAGATAATTTTTTTGGAGTTGTTTTTAGTGTGATTTTTTGGAGTTTTTGGTGTTGGAATCTGGCGGAACAATTTGAGGTGAAATCTTGATTTGTGTTATTTAAACTAGTTTTTTGATTGAATATATGGATTTAACACCCTAAAAAACCCCTAGGGCACTTCGATTGTGTAGGGGTTACCCATCAAGCTTGTGATTTCAATGAATTCCTGCCAGATTTTAGAGAAATTAAACTGGAAAAATCCACGGGAAAAGCTTCCAAAAAGTCTCACTAAAAACAACTAGATTTTTTTTTATATCTTCACTTTTATTTCATCTTTGTATCTTGTATTTCCACAATGTCAACAAAATATTGATTTTATTTTTTGTAATTTTAAAAATCTTTGTATGAATGAAAGTGATAAGATATTGGTCAACAATGTCAACAATATATTGATTTTATTTTTTGTAATTAAAATATTTTTATGAATGAATGCGATAAGATATTGGTCAACAAAATGAACACAAGGCCATCTCTAAGCTAACTATTATGGTGTATAATGATAGTGGTTCTTTCTCAACCCAAGCCTTAAGTAATGGTTAAATAAAACAAATAACTAGTAATTGTTTTTCACAGACGGATTAATGGAAATGATATAATAAACATAATATATAGAATAAATTATAATAATAAATGATTAAATAATGAGAATAAATGAGCTACACTGTCACGTGGCATCGTATAATTCAATCTCTCTTTCATTCATTATTAATGTTTATTACTTACCTTGTATGTATTTTAGTGCTTTGTCCTTATTATGTTGGATATTTTGGAAAAAAAAATTGGTATCAAAGTTATGTTCTAATTTATCCCTTGATGACATATATATTAGAGTTTCTTTAAGCCTTTAACCATAACCTGTCATATGTTAACATCAACCAAGTATCCCCATATACACAATTTCTTAATCAAGAAAAAGAAATTACATGGTAGGTGAGACACACACACACACACACACACACACACACACATATATATATATCTCAAACTATCATGTGTTCTTAACCAATAGTGCAAGGATTGTCACTATGACAAGGATGTGGCAAGGACAATCTATCTCCTAGCAAATACTTATCTTCTAGAATCACTGTATTTATTGTTGTTCTCGGAAATACTTATGAAAATAAACTTTTGGATTACTAGGCTAACATCCCCACCTTTAATTTGAAATTTTACTTTTAAAAATATCAATTTCATGTATGAACTTAATGAATTCTATTTTACCTACTCTCTTGGTGAAAATATATAAAGTTCAATATTTAGATCGGAAATAATGTGGCTTGATAATGTAATTGTTGATTAGTGTTATGGTGAAGTGATATTTGGTGTCAACATACTTGGTTTACTCACTATCTATCAATAAAGAAGTTGGCTTTTTTTGAAATGCACCAAGTTGGTCATGTGTGGTTCAAATGGACCAATGAATAGCGTAGACAATTACGATTTGATCAATGGAACCATATCAAAAAACACATTAGGATATATATATAGTAATAGGATCAATTGCTATTTAGTATTAAAAAAATATGGGAAAGAATTCCCTATTACATTCGAGTTTTGGAGAAGAGTACCATGGAGAGGTTAAGTGGAAAACTACCGAGCCTCCTTTGTGACTACTATTACTACTATACTGCATGACATAATCCTGATATATTCTAACAAACTGAGAGAGCACAAAAGAAAATTTAAAAGACATAATCTAAAGAGAAAGATGGAGGAATGCAGAATAGTAAGTGTTGTCTTGATTTTCTCCCGGATAGACGGTGACAACATTGTTTGATCTAGTGTTTGACGATGATATCTTTTCAGGCATATATTTTAGAATCTGTCTTGACTCTTTCAGGTTGGCACAACTATTAGAGGAGTTTCTCAACTGCTCCTTAGAAGATTTCACCTAGTGCCGGACGAAAGTAATGTCCACTTGATGATTTTGTTCCATAAGATTCAGCTATCCTCTGATCTGTTCCATCTTGGATTGGAGGTCGACACAGTGAAGGCATTTTTAATTTCTCAAGACTGCTTAATTGAAGGAGAGAGGCAGAAACATTGTTGTAGAAAATGAATTACTGGAGATATTGGAGGCAGCAACACAAATGAAGAAAATGAAGTGTTGAAGGGCCGACGCAGAAGGAAAATCGTGATAGATGCATCTTAGAGAAAGAAGGAAAAGAGGAAGGAAGACCTAAGAGAAAAGGTAAAGGACGGCGAAAAGTGAAGAACGAAAAGTAGAAACCAGTGAAATGTAGTGAGCTAAAAGGAAATAAGCGCGAAGCTTGAAAAATGAAAAGAATGCGGTCTGCAATATGCGAAGGTGTTGAATCGCAATCGGCGAAGGGAGCTGCAGGTCTGAAAGGAAAGTAGAAAATGGAGTGAAGTGCGTTTTGCAATGAGAGAAGAGCGAAAAGGAGAAAGCAATGAAATGTGATGAGCTAAAGGGAAAGAAGTGTGAAGTGTGAAAAGCGAAAAAGGAAAAGAAAGAGGTCTGCGATATGCGAAATCGTAAATTTGCAATCGGCAATAAGAGTTGCAGGTCTGAAAAGAGAGCGTAAAATGGAGCAAAGTATGATTTGCGACGGGAGGCGAGGAGGTGGGACTAGAGGCGAAGCAAGATCGCAAAAACCAAATTGGCAGAGAGGGGCGAAGAGTCTTAAAAGAAAAAGGGAAAGAGAAGCGATGAGCGAAATGCAAAGCAGCTGATGAAGAGATGGTGGGACCAACGACGAGGCACGGTTGTAAATTCACAATCGGCGAGAGAAAGAGATATAGGGCGAGGGTCACAAGAGAATAAGTTCATGGGAAGATCACTAATGAAGGTTAGGTAATAGCATACCTGTCCTGCCAGAGTAGAGAAAAGGGAGAGAATTGGGCGGGGAAATATGATGTAAGGAGGGAAAATCATGGCATAGGAGAAAAGGATGTGGCTCCTTGAAGAAAGAGTTGACCGAAAGGTCTCTTGCAGGCATTATTAGCCAAAATATCAGATGTCTTGTTGTTTTTTCTGAGAATATGGAGGAATGAGATGTCTTCCGTTTCCTTGCACAAGGTGTGGCATCTATCAATTAGCCTACTGAGAGATATATTGGGGGTCTGCGTAGAATTCACCATCATGCTTATGATGATTTCTAAGTCCCAAAATATCATCACTTTTTCCATTTTTAGTGTCTTGATAATCTTGAGACATTTCAACAGTGCATAGGCTTCAACTCTGTTATTAGACATGCAATCAAGCCCCTATTCATATGTAGCCACGATGCAACCTTGTTCATCCATTATATATCCTCCTGCCCTTGTAATACCTGGGTTTGATTTTGAAGCGTCATCAAAGAATAGCGGTGGCCTTTTTATCCTGTCTAACCACTCAATGAACTCTTTCACTTTGAGTCTAATCTTCCACTGCTCATTGTGTGGAAGTCGATTTCGTGGTTTTTTGTTAAACCTTAGAGGGTTGTCAAGAGATTTACGAAGAAAGTTTCTTTCTTCAAATTGCAGATTGCTAAAGTTTATATGGTTGTTGTTTTTGAAGAGGATTGTCTCAATTGTGAGACACCAGGTCTTGCTCTGGAATTTTCTTGTGCAGGGTCTCTTCTCTTGGAAGATAGCCTTATTCCTTACTAGCCAGATGTTCCATAGAAAACCATAGGGAAGAGTATCCAAAACTATTTTGGTAACCGAATTGATTTTTTTTCCCCAAGTGTAGCTTATTTTCCATTTTGTGATCAAATCCGAGATTGAGCTGATAGCACCAAGATCAATCCGGGATAATTTAGTTAGAGAAAGTGAACACTACGAGGAAAAGTGGCATCCACAAAGAGATGGAAGGCAGTATCTTCAGCCTTAAGGCAGAGGGGACATCTAGAAGCGTAACTAATACCTCTTTTTTTAAAGTTTTCAGAGGTAAGGATATTCCCTTTGAGTAGGATCCAAGTGCAGATTTTGACTTTAGGGGGCACTTCAGATTTCCATATTTGTTTCCAAATGGCCGAGGTTGGAGTGGGATAATTCTCTTTGAGAAGGGAATCGTACCCAGCTTTTATTGTGTAAGAGGAACCAGAAGGATCCCATTTGAAGCTGTTTTGACAACATTTTTTCAGAGGGGCAACGCCATGGAGCATTTCTTTCAGAATTTTTTGGTCATTCTCAAGGAGGGGAGACATGGGTGGGAAGGTCCAGCCCTTCCATAAGTTGGCTTTCCATTCCCAGCTATAAATTTGGTCCAATGTATTGATCCCATGACTTCTGAGATAATTTTGAATGCGAAGAGTACTGGGGTTGTTTGAGAGAGGGGGATGCCCCATAATTTCATCTTCCCAGATATTTACATTGCGTCCTCCATGAGGGACTTTGAGGATATTATTGATGATGAAAGGAATAATTTTTTTGCAGAGAGCCCATATTTTAGTGCAAGGTCTATGAGGAATGGTATGATCTAAGAGAATTTCCTTGATGTAGAGATATATTTTGACTCCAGCACTTGCTTCAACCAATTTTTTTGTCCCGTTATAAGGCGCCAAACAATTTTTCCCCCAAAAGAAATGTTCATCAGCATAGGAATGCGAATTTCCAATCCTCCATTTGCATGATTTTGTGTTACATGTCTCCATTTAACCAAATTGAATTTCTTCTTCTCACCTTTACCTCCTTGCCATAAGAAGTGTCTTAAGATAGCTTCTATTTTGTGCTAAATGTTGATGGGAGCCTGAAGAAGGGAAAAGTTATACATAGGCAAGGAAGATATAACAGATTTTAAGAGGATGATGCGCCTAGCCAAGTTGAGCCAAGAGGATCCCCATTGTTGAACTTTCCTTTTCATTTTGTTGATGTTGAGATTCCAAATCTCAGTCTTCAATTGTCTAGCACTGACAAGCATGCCAAGATAGTTGAAATGGGTCCAGTTCCATTGGTAGGGGACCCCAAAAATTCGAGCTATGTTGTGGATAGTGTTGATAGTTACATTCCACCCATAAATGGAGCTTTTGTGATAGTTTATATGTCCTCCAGATTAATGTATGAATTTTTCGAAAAACAATTTGAACCTTTGGGCAATGATGTTGGAGGCCCCACCCATTAAGAGGGTATCATCAACAAACTGAGAGTGATTCATATTCCTGACTCCATTGTTAGATTTGATGCCATTGATTAGCCCTTCTCTACATTTGTGATCCAAATTATTGCTGAAAGATTCTACCATAAGAATGAAGAGGAAGGGAGAGAGGGGACAACCTTTCCTAAGGCCTCGGGAAGATTGGAAGTAGTTCCCAGGTCTTCCATTGATTAAGGGGGATATCCAAGGACTGGATATGCAGCTTTGGATGAGAGACATAAATTCTACTTCAAATACCATTTTCTGAAGGACAAAGAGAAGGAAGGAGTGTCTTACTATGTCAAAAGCATTGGTCGGGTCTAGTTTCAGGATAAAACCTTTATCAAATCTCATAATGCTAGAGTGGATGGCTTCTTGGAACAAAAGTATGGAGTTAGTTATTTGTCTTTGGGAGATGAATCCGCCTTGGTTTTCAGAGATGAGATTCAGGAGGTAGGTTTTGAGGCAGGTAGGCAAGATTTTGGTTATGATTTTGTATGAATAATTGCAGAGGGAGATAGGTCTGAATATGGAAAAGGAAGATGGGTGGTTTTCTTTAGGGATGAGGCCAAGGAAATTTGAGTTAATGAATCCCCCGACCTTATTTTTTATTTGAACCCAAAGGATCATTTTGATGAGGTATTTTTTGATGACATCCCAAAAGGTCGGATAAAAAATTACGGAGAACTCATTCGGGCCCGGAGATTTGTTAGGGTGGAGGTTCCAATTTGCATTAAGAATTTCTGCCTCCTCAATTTCCTTAGTCAGAGATGCATTGATTTCCTCCATAATCAACTTATGGGTATAAGTCAAAAAACTACTGTAATCCTCTGTCTTTGCATTCTTGGTTAAAATATTTTTGTAGTGGTTGTATGCTGTTGTTTTAATAGCTTCATGATCTGTGTGCTTCTGTCCTTCATCATCTGTGATTTCTATGATGTTATTCCTTAACATTCTAACTGTGGCTTGTTTATGGAAAAAAGAGGTGTTTTTTTCCAAGGTCTACAACCAAATATTTATAGATTTAAGCCTCCATTTTTCTTCTTCATTCCTACTAGCTTTATACCAATTCCAATACAGCTCTTTTTCATGGTCTTGCTTTTCTTTGTTTATTCCGTGGATGTCAATGTTAGTTTGGACTATTTCAAGCATTATCTTGATGTCATTTTTAACTTTGTCTAGTTCATTGTGATGGAGTTTTACCCATTCTTTGAGCACTATGCACACCGGTTTCAATTTAGATTCCCAAATATGAATAGGGGAGACCTCAACATGTTGTAACCAGGAGCTAATCACGATCTATCCAGCTTCAGGAAATTCACACTAGAGCGGATTATATCGAAAGGGGAAGGGTCCCAAGGAAGACTGATCTCCTAAAGTAAGGGAGACAGGATGGAAGAGGATGCAACACAAAAATGAGAGATGAGGGAACCATAAACAAGAAAGCGATCAAGCCTCTCCATAATATTTCCAGCCCCAATTCTACGATTATTCCAAGTAAATTTTCAATTTTTGGGGATGATATCCACCAGATCGTGATCAAGAATAATGGATTCCAACTGCTCTCGTGTAGGGTCTGGATTGAAATTTCCTCCTCTTTTTTCATTAGCATGTAGGATTAGATTTAGATCCCCTCCAAAGATGACACTAGGATTGTCCTCACTGTCCATCTCAGCTTTCATAGCGTTCCAACAAAGTTCTTTGTCCCTGTAGTGGTTTGGCCCATAAATGTTGTAAACAGTAATCTTGATATTCTCTTGCTAGTTCTAAAGTACGACTTTGATCCAATCATGAGTCTTAACAATTGCAGTTTTCTTCCAAATATTCTGATTCCATATTGTTGCTATGCCTCTCGCGACACCTCTAAATTCTACCAAAGTGCCCGTGTAGTTCCTATTTTTTTATGATATTTATCATTTTAGTCTCTCCTTGTTTTGTTGCTTGAAGAAGGACTATGTCTGGATTTTCTTGACTGAGAAGGTATTTTAGGGAAGAGTTTTTGGAGGGGTGCCCTAGTCCCTTGCATTTCCAAGTGAGAAATTTCATTATTTCAGCAATGCAGGTTGTGACCCTATCTTCCCTCCCGATTCATGTTGATTGGTTTCTTTGATTATAGGTCCTCCGATGTAGGAATATATTAAGTGTTGAGTACCTAGAGAAATTTCCTTCTGTGCTGCTTCATCACGATGGTGTTTGGAAGGTTTTCTTCGTGGGCCTGTTCTTTTGAGGATTTCCAAAGTATCCCCTTGCTCTTTTGCTGCATTCTGGGTGACAATCCAAGCTGATGAGGGCTCAGATGAAGAGGATTGGGGACATGAATTGGAAGGAGATGGATGAAGAATGGAGTCAGGATGAGGGGAGGGGATGGATGGCTGAGGAGGATCCTCTTCAGAGGAGGCAAGGAAGGAGAAAGGATTGGGGGAGGTAAAAGGAGGATCGGGGCCTAAGGAAGGATTAAGAGGAGGGTCGGGGATATGAAGAGAAGTTAAGGAAGGTTCTAGGTGTGGGAGAATGGGGGGATTGACAGATTGAGAGGGTTGGTGGACGACTGAGGCATTGGAGATCTTAGAGTTTAGCGTTGTTTTTTTCTTTTTAATGACTTCCCATTGAGTTTCAAGATCTATATTTTCAACTTTAATAAAATTTTCACATCTATTAGCGAAATGAGCATATTCATGGCGTACCTTACACTTGAATGGGATTTTTTCATAGTCAAGTTGTTGTATATGTGTCCAGTTGTCCACTTTTAGTTTGATCGCCTGCGGAAGTCCCTTTCCCAGATCTACCTCAACATAGATTCTTGCATAGGATTGCATGTTGTCCTTCGGCTCGCTTCTGTCAATAAACTTTCCGATGACATTACCAATCATTCTTATCAAATCGTCTCCCCAGCAGTGAAGAGGAAGGTGAGGGAGATGGACCAAAACAGGAACATGATTGGGAATGTCGAGTTCCGGATCAAAATCAGGAGTCCATTTGTTTAGATAAAGCCCTATGGTGTCCATGAAGTATGGGAAATTCCTAAATATGATATCTTTATCCTCTTTGGTCTCAAAATGGAACGTATAATAGCCCCTGCTACAGAATTTGATTGAAATTTTCCCATTAATCTTGTCCGTCCAGTTGCGCTCTACCCATTTTTGGACAGTCTTCAGCAAGGGCCAGAGACCAGTAAATTTTGTAATATTACCTTTCTCAGCAAGAGAGAGGGCAACCATTCGAGGCATTGTAGAAGGAAGAGAGACTTCCTGAATCCCATCCAGTTTTTTGATAGACTTAGATATTGTAGGCCTTGTTCGGGGTTTATTCAAAGAGTTGATCAATGCCGAGAATGCCAAGGCATGATCAGGAGGGGGAGCCACCTTCGGGATGGTATCCGGAGGGGCCATGAGTCCTCTAACAAGTAGTAGAGGCAGAGGAGCGAGGGCGGGAGGTTGTGCCTGCGCCTAGGTCAAGCTCGAATTTTTAACCAGATTTGTAATGGAGCATCTTAAAAAAACACACTAGGACATTTCCATACCTTAATTTTTTCTATTTCCATATTTTGCACTTAGTTATTTTCTCATTCATGTTCATTAGCAAGCCTACGCTTCAATTAAATATATTTGGCTCTAGACACCTCATTGTTATGTCTACTTGTGCTTTAGAGGCCAAGTGGAGGCCAATCAAATATGCTACTCTAGTGAAGGTAATGAGAATTTTGCAAAGTGTGATGTCCATTACCTCCTTGGTTAGAAGTTTTCTACTTGGCTTTTGAGCTCAAGGTTGACAATATTGGATGATATAGCTATCCACAATCTCTTCTACACCACTTCTTCTCCCTACCATGAATATTATGGATCCTTGCCTCAACCTTCTAGTACAGAAGTATATATTTTTTATATCTAGAGTCAAAGTTTGATCCTTCACTAGAACCATTGGTTCTCTAAGTCCCACATCCCAATTAATATCTATAATAATGGCACTTGTCCCTTCATGTTTTGTGTGTGAAATAATATCAAAAGCCTACTATCTCATAATGCATCCAAGGCTAGCTAATGACAAAGCATGACCATATCATCAGTGTCACATTCTCTCCATCCACTCAAACATGATGGAAAATACACTTAGAAACATAGAGATAATTATTAGTACATCTATCCACAATTGAAAAAATCTAAAGACTAGGAAACTCTTTTCCATTAGGAACCTTCATTGCTATTTCCTTTGGTCCACAGAGAAACCATCATTGTTTTCCCAAGAGAGAGATAATTGAACTACCTCTTTATCCTCTTCAACACATAACCAAGAGTGATAAAGGGTGAGAGTTTTAAAAGGGTGCCCATAGGGGAAAATCTCAATGAAATGCAATGAAAAAGAATGAAATTAAAGAGGAAGGGAAGATCTCTAACCTAGAATTGATGGTACTAAAAAAACTGACGCGAATCCTTTGGGGTCTATGCAAGAAGATATAATAAGTAGGGGGGCTTCTCCACAATGGTTAAATTCTCCAACCCAAAATGCACAAATGACCCGATATTTCACCATTTTTAGATTTTTACCATGGGAATAAGGACTCAAAATGTCTTTGTTCACACTAATGTTAAGTGTGTATTCTTTTAATTTCAAAATTTGATGCCTTGTATCCTACTTTTTACAAGATTTTATGGCTACTAATATACCTTTAAAGGCCTATTGTAAATGATTGATAGGAATATGTGATGGAAACATTGGTTTGGTGTGACATCCATTAGATATATGGTACATTCCTTCGATATTAGTATATAAGGATAAGTATTTTCATACAATTCCTCTTGTGTTTTTGACCATATGTGTTTTATCGATATGATTTACAATTGATCCCTTTAGGTTGAGACGTTAACCGCTTCTTTACTACACATTGTAACTTGCACATGAATTTCTACCTTTCATGCACACCCTAAAATTTTGACATCCCCTAGCTTGAGGTTTTTATGTAACTAATTGTATATATGTGTTTTACTTTTGATAATGTTTAAAGTTTGAAAGACACATGGAGAATTTAATTATTAGTACCTTATTACTGATAATGAATGATTGCAAAATTGTATTTAAGATGTTTATAACAGATAAAGAGGTTTGGAAAATTAATATTGGAATACATTTGGTTGAAAACAGATGAGGCTGCAAATTGATGGTGAATATTAATTACCTAGTAATAAGCCTCAGGCATCTAATCTGAATAATTATATTTATTGTGAAACTATGGAGTTGGCCAATTAATTATTTCCATAAAAGATAGGATGTTTCCTTTAGGAGTGGGAAAAGAAGGCCCATTAATGATCTAGTAATTACCTTCCGCCTATTGGTGACGTGGAGGTAGTTACCAACTACAAAAATGAGTGGTAGATGGGAAATAGACAAAGATACTTTTTCTATTTTTTTTTGTCTTCTTGTTGGAGGGGACTCACGATGTCTGAGGAGAGGTTGTAAGAGAAGCAAGTGAAAAGGAAAACAAAAAAGTATATTTGCAAGCCTGTGCTCGAGGGGATAACTTCGGGGAGAAGTATCAAGGTTGGGTGGAGCCAATTATTCAAACATATATTTTCCAGACAACAAATTCAAGTCATTATTCTTACCTTATATTATGTTTAGAGGAGTAAAAGACATAATTATGTTATGCTTCTAATTATATGTAGCTTATACACTGCTAGAAATAATGACAAAATGAAAGAATTAGAACAATTGTTCCTTATTTTATTATTTGTAAGAGTGTTTTGAAGAAATAGGTAAAAAGAAAAAAAAAAATGTAAAGAGATTTGATTTTAGTCATGAAAAATTTGTATGTTATAGTTTGTTGTTAGTTGAGGTATTACATATACAAATAATACATAAAGAAATAGAATTTTAATTTGAAACAATTCTTTTTTCTTTTGTAATGAAAGAACTTGTAATATTCCAAAATGGAAAAGACGGGAATATAGAACAAAATAATGGAAATAACAGTGATAAATCAACACATAGAATGTAAACAGATCATATAGCCATCATATTAATATCAGAGTAGAAAAATGTGTACAATATCTTGAGGGAAAAGTAACTCAAGTTAGGCAAAACAAGCCTCAAGAGAACAAGTACATGAAATATGAAGAACACTGCTACACAATAGTGCCACAGGCTAAGACAACACAATTTTTGCGGATATAACTTCTGCTGGAATATGTCAATACATGGATATGATTTTATATATCTCAAAAGGTGTTAGGGATAGAGATATGGACTCCTAATCAAATTTCCAAGACAACCTATAAAGGGTTTCCAGAAATAACCCAAAATGCAAAATGCCAGAATGCAGCCCTAGGGCTGAATAATAGTTGCAATTGAATAAATGGAAGGAGGTGGCTGAAACTGATATGAAATGTATAGAACTCCTCCAATAGATATTTAAAATGAAAGGCTGATCCCCTCACTGAAGATCTAACCCTCCAACTGAAACACTGGATCCTCCTCTGCAAATGATCACAAAAATAACGCAATCCTTGAGGGAAACTATGCTGTAGGAGGTGGAAATAGGTTGGCTTGGTGCCAAAATATGAAAATATGCTCCAGGAACTTCCTTGATGGCATCCCAATGGAAAGGCTACCTCTCCACCAAAAAACAAACACAGAAAGTGGCCCTCACAATCCTCCACTGCTTCTACCCTACAACACAACACAACTCTGAATAGAAACTGCAATGTAGAAGATAGTTGAAGCTTGGCCTGATGTCGGAATGTGGATATGAAACTCACAATAATATCTCCTGAGTAGGAACTCAAAGTACCCCGAGGATAAGTGTGGGATTCTCGCTCGGGAACAACCTTGTGCTAAATAACACAACATAATCTGCTAAACAACTGAAGAGTGCAAACAATCATACATGTAACCACAAAATCAATAATCAACAGCATAACATACCCTTCTGTTGCTGCCTTCCCCTTCCTTATATGCATTGTGAGCCTTCTCACCTTGGGTCCCACTCATTAAAGTCACTACTCTCATGGATACTTTCTCCCATTAACATTGTGTTGTCCCTCATTGATGATCCACTCTCTCCATACCAGCACTGTTGATTTGGTCAACATTGACCTTGTCTGCATGCTTTAGCCCCTGTTCACACATGAGGGTGCTTTATCCATCTATTAAGATGATCCCTATTTACATTAAGAGGTATTTTATTCCTACTAAAGAGATTTATGGGTCTCCCTACCCACTTATTCATCTATCTAAATGATAAAAGAAAAAATTAATATTCCAATTAGCTGCAAGCTAATTTTGGAATATTACAGTTCCGGGAAATGCATCAAGCATTTCAGTGTTGGTGGTCATCCTTAAACCATCACAGGTTGTAGACTTCTCTTCTTTTAGGTTGAAGGTCTCCCTCTTCAAATATGAGGGACACTTCCTCTAGCAGAAGCCCTCAACTTCTTGTCAGTTTTGGAAGAGTTCTGGGAACTACAATAAGCGTTGTGTTCCAGTGTTGGTGGTCATCCTTAAACCACCTCTTTATGCCAACATTTCAGAGAGCTGATTCAGCCTAAGTGCTGCCATGCATACTTTGCAGATTTGTATTACAACTCTCTTCTTGGACTCACACATACCCTTTTAGATTAAGTGGGGGAATGTTGAACACCTAATCCTCTATGGGTAGGTGTGGAAGGCGAAGAGTCACAAAGAAGTCCAAGTGACCTTGGAAGATGAATCCAAGAGTCACACCATTGTATTATAAATGCACATCTATGGTGAATAATATGAACAACGAATGCTTATCTTTCCCTTTGTGTGTATTTAGTTTCTCCTACACCATGTGTGTGTTTAAAATTAATTTTATAATTTCCTTATTAAAAACTTCTATTTAAAATGTTGCATAATTTTATAAATTTTATTGTAAATAATTAATAATGTTATAAAAAAATTAATAATTAATTTATATTAATTTTTTGATTTAAAAAATAAATTTATTATTTATTTATTTATTTTACTAAACATTCACTTATTTAATATAATAATATATTTATTTAATTAATAAAAAAAAGTTATAATAAATTTTATTTAATTAAAAAATATTTATCTATAATATTATAAATAATATATTTTAAATTCTATGATAATGATCGGGTGTTTTGTTAAGACACTCTTTGATGCATTGAGATGCTTTTTGATGTGAAGTCACTCCATTCTCCATCTATTTTAAATTAATATATTAGAAATAATGAAAATATGTTAAGAGACTCTTGATGTGAAGTCACTCCATTCTCCATCGATTTCAAATTATTATATTAAAAATGAAGAAAATTTAATCTCACCAAACTTATAAAAAACAATAATATTTTTTCAAATTTAATAAATAACAATAAAAATAAAATTATATCTCAAATTTATTTTATGCAAAGCAATAAAATAAAATAAAAATATATTACAAATATATTACAAATTTACTTTATATCAATAAAATAAAATATATTACAAAGCAATAAAATAAAAATAAAAATTATGCAAAGCAATAAAATAAAAATATATTACAAATTTACTTTATATCAATATCAAATTATATGAATTAAATATATGAACATTAAATTTATCTCAAATTTACTTTGTATCAAAGTCATATGAATGGAGATTTTTTTCGCATGTGGACGTGGATATAGATGATTGACAAAAACACCACACGTAGTTGTACACACGTTTCCCAATCACACATGACATATTTTTATGAAAAAATGAAACTTGTCATGGAGGGATGATGTGGGTAATGGTTTACATCACACCATGGATTTTGTTTAGTGTAAGAGTTTTGGTATAACAAGTTTCCCCATGGAAGCAGATGGGAAACTTTAGGATGGAAGCTCAAGAGGAAAGTTTTAGAGTTTGAAATTTGAGGAAATTTGTAACCACCCTTTTAGCCACTAACAAATGGTTAAGTCTTACTTTTATAGTTTAATCATGAGTGTTGTTATTTTAATTGGAATATTAGAACAAACAATTTTTTTGATATTTAATAAAAGATTGTTTTATGGAATTTATTTCCTGAGTAAAATCTGATGGTAAAAGTAAATCAAGATTCTGAGGCAGTTGAACAGAAAAAAAAATCAGTTCCCACAGTTACCCAAGAAAACTCTGGGATAAGTAAAGGATTCCAAGGAGGGTTAGGGGTTCGGTGGAAGAGGGAGAAATCCTGTCATTCAAAAAAAATAAAAATACAGGGAGTCTTTTTGACTGCTACTGGAGTCGGAGAACTGGACCGGACTGTCCCGAGTTCTCCTCCAGAATTTACTGCTACCAGAGTTGGAGAAAACGGACCGGATTGTCCCAGTGTTTTCTCCTCCAAAACTCTGAGTTCAACAGAACGCCCAGACTTGAAGCTCGGGGGGAATTGAGGGACGTAATTGCCCCAGTTCGCGGAAGGGAGGAAAAGCATACCATCAGCATGTTTGGTTACAGATGAGTAATATTTGCAGTTAACATTCTGTTCCTATTTATATTAGGATAGCAATGTACATACTGTTTATTTAAGATTCTGACGAGGAAAAGTAGATTCTGTATAGCTAGTGTTGATTGAACTAGTTAGAAAAGTATTAGAACAGTACAATAATAATTATGGAAAACCTACCCTGAGGGTTTAGCAATAGAGGAAACTGGAAAAGTTTGTTGTACAAGAAATATAGAGAACTCTGTAATAACATTAAGGAACCAGACTAATCATGCCAGTAAAATATGGGTAATAACATCAGCAAGAAGGGAAGAGCAGAAGAAAATGACTGTTACATAGCATATAGCTTGAAATTACAAATAACCAGAACCAGTTTTCTTGTAGTAGCTAGATACTTTAGAAAACAGGAGATTTATTGTTAGAAGGGCGATTACCCGTAACGCTCGAAGAAACCAAGCCTCTGGGGAGCCCTCCTCCAATGATAAGCACGGACAATCGGTGGTCTGGACACCAGAGGTACCTCCTTAGTTAGTTAAAAAGGAACTTCGCATAAATGTGCGGAGCAGTATAAAACCTTTCTCGAATATGAATTAAACGAGCCACGAAACCCTCATGAGCTTGAAAGAACTCAAACCAGAACATATCGAAGTAAACATAGAAAATTCATGGAACAAGACGAGACCGTCAAACAGAGGAACTAGCAAGTCATATAAATGGGAGACTTATAGTATGCATCAATACTCATAAACTAAATTGAACAGGAGATACGCCTTAACATTATCATCATTCAGAGCAAACCATGAGTAGAGAATTGCCGTTTAGAACCCAAGCATTTTACAACCAGTTCATTAAATAATAAGCGGAAAGTTCTTTTTTCTTAGACAGTGAAGAATTCAGTACTCGCTCTCAGCAACGAAGTTTGTAATACATTCCAATAAAATAAGGGAAAAGAGCACGGGTAGTAACTCGACGTTTCACGGCAATGAAAATGTATACATGTCTTTAAAACAACAATCCTTAACTTAGAAAGAAACGAAAACCCTCATAGGTGGCAGAGCCAGTAGGCCCTCCTTGTTCTTCCGACTCAAGCAAGATTCAAAGAGCCAAGCAGCGTATCATTGATAATAAGCCGATGGAGGAAGCAAGCTCCAGGTTCAAAACCTGGGCAAAGAACCCCATAACGTCAATCATGAACCAGTCAGGAGGACTATGCAGGAGTTTAGAGATTCATGCGCGACAGTGGTAGTTACCTGTGTATGAATGCGGGAATTAGGAATTTTCGTCCAAGCAGCCGAGAATCGGTGAACAGCCGGAGTTCCCGGTAGGAGGGAGAGCGACGAAATGAAAACCTGACAACAGATTATAGCCTTGTTAAGAGAGTAAAGAAAAAACTGTACAACTAAACTAGAACTGTAAATGTTTTTTTTTCATAAGAGAATTAACCACGGAAGACAGAGATAGGGTACGTGGTGTAAGTACCTGTGGCAAGCGGAAGAGATTACCATCCTCGATAGACCAGGAGAAATTACCATCTTCGGTGGAGTAGGGTCCTCGCTGCCAAGCTCAGCAGGGCGCCGCGACGAAGAATGGTCAAGTAAAGGGATGGTCAGTAAAACAAAAGAAAAAGACAGAAAACCAGAAAACCATTAAACCGGCAGAGAAGAAGTAGTTGTTTGCTTAACTTACTCACATAAACTGCTGAAGCCTGTAGATGGGGTCGCCTGGAGAGATACCATCCAGTGGAACACGAAGGGGTGAACCGACGCAGCTGCGAGCAAAACCTGAGAAAAACTAGCAGAACCCTCTCCAGAACCCACGCCCGAATGCAACAATGAGGTTTGGCGACGGTTACGAAGCCAAGGTCATTAACTATCCCTAGATGATTATCACCATAGGATCATACGCCGATCAACGATGTATCTTGTGACAAGTGTAGAGCAATTACTACAGGCAGGTGGCCAGTTAAACAACCTCATTGAAAACGCATTTAACAGACTTATGAGTTAAGACTTCCTGTACACGGTATAACCTCTGTCACATAAACAAATGTGAATCGTGGCCGATTAAACACGGGTCATAGGTACAATAAGATAAAAGGATATAATTAATGGATAAGAAATCAAGTCGGATCTTGTGCCAGTTCAAAGTTCCACGAACAATCCATTTACTCCAAACGAATGTTCCAGGGATACGTGTCACATAAAAACCCATTTCAATAGCATAAGATTAATTAATTATTGTCAAATGTATGCATACGGAGAATAATTGGTAGGGTAAAAATAATTTTTTTTTACAGTAAGTTTTTAAACTGTTTGATTGTTACAAAATTTATCTCTTGAAGGAGGCAAGTCTAGGGTATGAAATTTGAATTTTGCCAATTGAAAGAAAGAGCTTTGGTAAAACAAGGTGTGAGGAAAGTTTGACTATGAATTTTGAATATTCTTATGAAAGAGCATTGGTAAAACAAGGTGGGAGGAAAGTTTGACTATGAATTTTGAATATTTTTATAAAGAGTGTTGATAGAATAAGTAAAAATATTAAAAAAAAATTTAAAGTATGAATTTTGAATTTTATTTTATAAAAGAATATTAATAGAATAAATTTACCTATATATATAAATACAAAATTTATTGATAAAAATTTAAAAAGAAAATAAATTTCAATTAGAATTGTAATTAGTGTACACCAATTCAAATATAATAATTTCAATTAGTGTACACCAATTCAAATATAATAATTGTTTTGAAATGAAATATTATAATTTGTTTTGAAATGAATTGTATTTTGTTAATATAAGTAATTATATAACTTTTTCAATATATAAGTTAATTGAAAGATTACTTTCAATTATTTTAATATTTTATGATAAATTAATTGATATTATTTTTCAAAAACTTCAATATTTTATGAAAATATATATGGAAGATGGTGTTTATAAAGGAAAAAAATTACAATAAATTTCAAAAATAAATATAAACTATTATAATTTGTTGGTTATTAATTTAGGTGCTTAATCTTTTTCTATGGATCAGAGATATATAGATTCAACATCTTTATTTTGTATTTAAGTAATTTTAATTGGCCAAGTGGATCTAAGAGATATTATAAATTTAAAAATTTTGATTTAAATGATAAGCAATTTCTCAATTTAATGTAACATGTATGAGGTATTTAAAGTTAACAATAATCACTCCTTGATCGGGGTGTGAATCGGGCATTGATCCCCATGCCGGATCATCATGAAGGCATTTAGAGCTAGACCTTACAACCAGCATGCCAACCTTGCCGAAGTTAAGTGTCATGGCGAGGAAGGCAATGATGGCCGCATGTGAAGGGACAGTCTCACCTATCTAGGGAGGCACCACGAGGTAAGAAAGAGTAAAATGTGAACAACTTGGCAGGTGACGACGAAGGAGAACTAGGGAGTTGGGAACGTTTGTCCAGGCCTTCGCAAGTTGCTACGCTATGCTTTTCAAGGCGAAAAAGTCTGGATGAGAGCACAAGAACATAATTGGAGGGACTCGGGTGTGCAACACAGTTGTTGCTCCCATCTTTGCAAAGAAAATACCACAGATGACCTGGGCAAAGACTGTGAAGGAGGAAGCAGGGATGGCAAGCATATGACAAACGTGGAAAAGAGGGGCACAGAAAGAGAAAGGGGAGTCAAACTCTCAGGGACCAAGGAGGTCAGGCCGTAAACCGCAAGTGGAACATATCAAGGATGTTGCTCTCACTTTTGTTTAAGAAATTTTGATCCAGGTAAGGAAGGTAATTGCAAAATGGGAGGAGGCCCTCACCCACCGAGTTGGAGAAGAAGAGATAATTCTGGATGGAGAAATGATTGTGCCCGACCCGAGCAACCCCAGAAGAAGAGTCGCGTAGTATCAGCAAACCCTCCAACTGTATTGGAGGATGAATAATTTGGTGGTGAAATCCATCATGCACACCACAGAGTTTATGCAGGTTGATCCGATAATGCAGGAAATTCAGAAAGATTTTCAGCTTATGCAATTCCAAGTCCAGCAACAGAACGCTCGTCTGGGCAGAATTGAACAACTCCTGAAGCGTCCTCGGCAATCTGAGATCCCTGGGTCAAGTGCTAGAGACCCAGTGCCCATTGAGTTCTCCGAGGACTAAACTGTTTATTGTCTTGTCAGTTTATTTTCATGTCTATGTTTATATATGTTTATGTCTATTTTGTTGAAGAATGTAGAAGGCTATAGCCATAGTAAGTCAAACTCTGTTAATGTTATAGACAATTCGACCTATAAAGTTGAGTATGATAGACTGAAGGCATTCTAGTTTTGGATGGCCTACAATGTATTTCGATGGCCAACAGACCTAGTTTCCCACCAGGGCAGGTTGAGGCCTCGAAAGAGAATATATAATGTAATCTACCCTATTTTAAAGTTGAATGAAAAAAATAGGTATTACTCATCTTACAAAAAAAAAAAGTTAACAATAATCACATTAACAAGAAATCCCATAAATTAATCTAAAAGAAACTTGGAAAATTGTACACCAAAGGGAATATAAAATTTAAAGTAAATAAGTTATTTTATTAATATGACAATTTAATAGGATGCGGAAAATTATGTTTTACATACTCATGCTAATGATGTAATTTTAAAAGTATTTAATGAAGTAAATTAAAAAGAAAAGCAAACTCAAGTATTATTTATTGAAAAGATGTAGATTATATATATATATATATATATATATATAAACTCATTCTAAAAAGACATCCATCATTTAGCCCTGACAACAAGCATGATTAACATGTAGAGGAGGAGAATGACACAAGGCTTGGTGACATTTATTACCTATGCATCACTTGACACATGTTTATGGGAATCTTCGCGTGACTCCTGCCAGAAACCAAGCCACTATGTGACCTTTCCTAGTCTCGTCGTTATAAATGTGATCATTGGGTAGGTGTTACGGGGCAGTACGAGGGTGTAAGGTTATACAGTCTCTTTTAGGGAGGAATTATGGAAATCTTCATACATGATCCATCGAAGTAAACTACAAGGATCTCTGACATCACATTCCTCACACCTATTCATGAGAGAATGATTCTTGAGCAAATGGAAGGTATTGAACACTGTGTCAGACTTTTCAAATGTCTATTCGACGACCCCACACTCCCTATAGGCTATCCTCTTGTGTTGGTCATTGCATGCTCGTTTGAGATTTATAGCTACATGGGGTTCTACCCTCAATGGAAAATTTCTTATGACAATTGGGGTGGCCAACCACACCATGCAAGCTTAGGTGAACTCTGGAATCTTTGGTACACGTATCCCTCTTCAATCATTTGTCACCAGTCCTATGCTTACTCTATGATTATGGTAGATGATGTTTCAGTTCAATTAAATGTTGCATGTAGTGTTATTGTTAGTTTTGTCACACTAGAGCTAGGTCAATGTTCTTCGTTTTGTTCCTCCATAACACCAGCACGAGGTCATCCTTTGAATTGGTGGTAGTTTTGTCACCTTCGTCGCTCCAGAGCTTTGAACCCACTGGTGTATCCTTCAACTGCCCTGTCTTACTTTGCAAAGTCTAGTATCCAGGCTTGTTTTCCATATAGTTCTAAAAGCCTTGACTTGGGAGTGGTATTTTTTTGCACCTCCCTCCCTAGTTGTTTACCCGATCATTAAGTGTCCAATTCTAGTCCCTCTTTCTACCCTAGGTTTTTGGTCGGGGGGTCCGCCTCTATTGGGTCCCCACTTCATTTCTCCAGAGGTGTTGAAAGTCACACTACTCATTTCCTCTATTTTTCACATTATCTCAATTGTTTGGGGTGATACCTTATTTCCTTTTGTTGGGGTTTTCTCACCTACTCACACAAGTCTCTGCAGTTAATACTTGGTTTCTGCTCTTGGTCCTCTAATTAGTGTGGTTCAATAGGGCACCTTCATCTTTATGGCTCTTAGACAGTGTCAACTTAGTCGAAGGGGTAGGCGACCATCCTCCTCTTCATCGACTCACAAGCTCTTTGGATGGGACTCAGTGGTGAATTTCTTTAACTTTGTCCCTCCAAAAGTCAAAAGAGAGATCCTACTCTTAGAGTCGAAAGAGTTTGGAGGGAAATATTATTTTTTAAATTCTAAAGTCTTTGGACATAGATGTGAATGGGTTCCAGATTTGGGGTTGTTCAAGAAACGTCGCCTCCATTTTCTTCATTTCATCAATTTGCACGAACAACTTGACATCCTTCTATGCATGGTTATAATAGATAAACAAGTCGATAATTATCGTTTGTTTGGAGGACAAGAAGACATCAAAATAATTCTAAGGAATCTTTGCTTCAGCGTCGATGATATTGACACCAGGCTGGCTAGAGTGGAGAGATACGTTGTCTCTGCCTTTGATACTGAATCAATGGAGGACCATATGGAGAACCATGAGGCTTCAACGGTTATAAACAACATGTCGTTAGTTGTAGCACCCTAGATTGATCCCTCTCCTCATCAACAACCAATGCCTTCTTCATCAGTCCTCATTTCTGACTAGTCTCCTGGCATCAGTCTCGTCCTGCAAATGATGCGAAGGTGTTGTTACGGTGGGTACCTCCTCTTGCACTCTTGGTTCTGGTTCTACTAAGCTGCAATGGAAATCTTGGTCTTCGTTTTGTTTGTACTCTTGGCATGGTTTCTTCTGGTGTTTTCTCTGGTCTTTTTAATTTTATAATTTCCTTCTCTCTTTTTTGAAGTTTTGTTATATGTCATGTAACGCTTTATGGCATGTAAAGTGACCTCAGTTGTTTTGATCTATAACGCAACTATACCTCTGCGAATGAAACACAGTATGGTTGGCTAGATTTTTTCTCTATTTATAAAATAGTTGTGTTTTGGTGAGCCATGACTTGTTTGTAATATATATTAATGTAATCTCTTCTCTTTATAATATAAATAATTTACAGAAATTCACGAAAAAAAAACATCCATCATTTAAATAATATATATATATATATATATATATATATATATATATATATATATATATATATATATATAAACTCACTTAAAAAAAAATCTTAAAAAAACAAAAAAAAACAAAAACATTAAAATAAATTTTACTTTATTAAAAACTAATAATAATAAATTTATCCAAATTTTACTTTATTTTCAATTTAATTCCAATAAAATCATCTAAAATTTGTGCTTTGTTTCCATTGTACTAAAGAGTTCAATTGAAACTTGTAATAAACAATTCACTTTTGTAAAAACAACAATACATGAGATAGAAACATAATTTTTAAAGATGGAAACTTTGAGAAAGAATAATAATATTTTTAATATATCAATTAAATAAATTTCTTGGAATTTATTTTTGTTTATAAATGGGATTTATTTAAGTTGATGAGAAGAATAATTATTATTTTTCATATTTAAATTTAAATTAATCTTAAATTAAATTAATCTTAACAAGGAACCTGTGTATATTTAATCAATATATTGTTATAATAATTTATTTTTTTATTTTTTTACAAAACTTTAATTTTTTAAAAAATAATTTTTTTAATATTATTTTAAATAATAATAATAAATAATATTTAATACAAATAGATATTTTATAAAATAATATTTGAAAAAAATAAATTAAATTACCATTACAATAAGCATTAGAAGATTCCAACTAAATAACGCGTTACCATAGAAAAATTGAAACTAAATACCGTGTCAAACTAAAGATCAAGCTCTTATAGTTAGGACGAGGTTCATCCACAAAGCCAAGTCAATACTTGAGCGCGCACTATGACATTGACTATACGAAGCATATTAATGGTACAAAATCTTTGATATAAATACAAATACTTTGACAATTCAAATCTCATGATGAACATGTTTTTCTAAATGCAGTGACAATTGAAATTTCATGAAGAACATGTTTTCTACTATGTGGAAATGTCTCATGTGAATATAATTAAAATATTATATACATTATATAAATATATGTAATTATGAATTTGTTGTGAATAAATTTTTTTCTACAAAAGATCAATTTAAATTTAATTATTTATTTATAATCATCATTTATACTTATTTATTAGAAATAATTTAAATTTTTTGTTAAGTGAGTAAATATTTTTATTTTTTTAATTTTTTTTAATTTTTATTTTAATTTTTTTTAAATTTAGTTAAACTAATCTTTATTTGTTAATGTGATTTTCTTTGTATGTAGTAAACTGTTCTTATCTTGTTCTGAAAATGAATCACAATAATTGGTTCGAAATTTGTGGATGACATTGTTTTGTATGTGATTATTACGGGAAAAAATTATTCACTGGATCACATAAACCATTTCTCAAATATGAATTGATTTTTTAATAATTTTAAGTAAGATTGTGATTTTTTGTTATTTAAAATATATTTTTGAATGTATAAATAAATTCTAACACCTTTAAAAACTTTTAAGACACTTAAATTTTACAGATTAAACAATTTAAATTCAAGTTTTTAAAAATCTCTACTAATTTTAATTAAAAATAATAATAAAAAATACTAAAAAAACCGTTTCATATATAAAAATTAAATTAAGCCATTAAGATATATTGAAATAAAAATTGACTAAAAAAATTTTACAATTTCATTATTTTGGAAAATTTATAAAACTACATTTTCTCATATGGTTTTTTAAGTATTTTTGTTTATCATTTTCATCTACAACATTCTAAAGTTAGACAAAAAAAAAAATGGAGATATGAAGTTGCTTGGTGTCAATTTCATGAGATTTATTTGGTATATTAAGAAGAAACTCTTCTATTTAGAGAGAGAATGAATATGTTAATGTTAATTTTTTTTAAATAAATTGTTTAAAAAGTTTTGAAGTATCTAATATTGGTCATGAGTGTAAGAGGAGAATATAAAGAGAAAGTCAAAAGGATAATTGTTAAACGATTTTAACTAATGGAAAAAAATTTAGAATAATGAAGAAAGAAAGATGCAAGGAAAAAAGTTGAGAAAGAAAATGGAAAAAAATTTAGAACAATGGAGTAAGAAAGATATAAGGAAAAAAAGATGAGAAAGAAAATGGAGTGAAAATAATTAACAATTTACCTTTTCATATGATTAAGGATTAAAAATGATTTGAAATATGAATTTTAAGAAAATAATATAATAAATTCAAAAAGAGATTATGAATTTAATATAAGGTGTAAGAATATATTAAGATATAAAAATATATGAAATTGAAATTTACATAATATTATAATTTTTTTAATTAAGAATAAAAATTAAATTAAATCAAATTAATAAGAGAAAAAAAGAATGGAATGGGAAAATGATAAAAATGAAAACAGAATTGAAATGAGAGAAAAATAAAAGATTAAAAAGGGGAGAGAAGAATAAAAGATTAAAAAGTAGAGGAGGATAAGAGAGGAAGATTAGGGATAACAAATTGAAGAAATTTTTGAATAGGAGAAAAAATCATCAAAGAGCACAAGATAAAAAGGACTTAAGCGGCTGACGGGAATATGGGGGTGACGGATAACACAACCAAGAAAGGCTTAGAGGTTGAGGTGATGAATGAAGGACTTTCAAGACTAACTTAATTTATAACTATTTTCTCGATTAAATTTTTTTTTTTGTGCTTTCCAATTTCCAAAACATCTTGAATGTTATATGAACTATAATAGGGAGTCGAGGCCAAGATTATAGTTTAGTCGAATCAAATCGGATGTTTGATTTGAAAGAGTGTTTGGTAATAACATATTTAGAGATGTAGTTTTATGTTGTATGAATGATATGTTCTGTATAAATTTGCTGAATAATGAAGATTTATCCATTGAGATTATCCTGGTCACACACTGATTCGAATTCATGTATAACACATAACCTCTTCTACAATTAATCATCACACATGCGGAAATAAAACAAGCGGTATGCGATCATAAGAACATCAAATCATCACACATATTACACAGTATGTATGGGGAAAGCTTATAGCTGAAAACCCCCAGCTATTTTGTATATTATGATGGAAGAGAACATGTAACAATACATAGCACAATACTCCTCACAAGTACTCAGTACTATCTCCAAAAGTTACACACAAATTAGCTCAGTTTTGAACAAGTCACGGGTTCAAAACTCCTCCACTATTTGCCTGCCTGTACTGCGCAATCCAAAAGGATTATGGATGAGATCTAAGTTCGAATCCCACTAGCTCCAACTGCGCAATTCTCATTGGCAATCTCCTCCAATGCTTGTGCAAATCTCATGCACAACTAATGTCACAACTAATAGCAAACCCACCCTTTCACCCACCTCTAACACTGGTCTCCACTGAACTGTCCATGCACTTCTGTTAACTGATGTGTTCTTTAGTTGAATAATGAGTTAATAATTAGTGAATTAAATAATATTTAATTCACACCACTCATCTCTAGTGTATTAGCCAGTTAAACTAAACACAACTAGTTCAACTAAGTTAAATCGAACACAACTCCATCAACTGCCTCATCAACTCCACCAAACTCTGCCACATGAGTTCTAACTGAAGTCAACCATGCAATAGCTCAACTAACCCATAGGAAAAGCGTATTTCCTTCTGTCAGCTGCATGTGCCACATCTGTAGCTCGAAATGAAGTGCTCCAAGAGGAAAAGATAATGTTTATAGTCTAAATATTATTAAGGGTTAATAATATTTGACTATTCTATTTTTAGCCCGGCAGTCTAAAAATAGAAACCACCCAATGTCTAAAAATAGAGGTCCATATATTTTTACCAACTCGACCAATCATCCAAGAATAGCATCCTGCAACTCCTAGACCATGCTCCATATGTCTAAAAATAGACATAGTCTAAAAATAGACTTTGCGCGAAAAATAGCCTGCGGGCCCACTTAGTGAAGGCGACTTCATTTCACTAAGCTCCATCATCTTGTTGCATTTTCAACACTCCCTCTCAACAAGAAATGGATTATCTGCAACCCCTATCCTGCCTCTGTGGAACTCGAATTTTCTCCTGGTGAGCGCCTTCGTCAAGAGATCAACATCCTGATCCTCCGTGGGAATAAATGAAAGTAACATGATTCTCCACTGCACACAATCTCTGATATGATGGTACCTGATGTCGATGTGTTTGGATCTATCATGAAATACTGGATTAGCCGAGAGCTTGATGCAGCTCTGGTTATCACAATAAATCACAGTAGGCTCCAAGTGTGACCCGAACAACCTGACCAGGATCTTCCTCATCCATATAGCCTCGCATGCAGCCAAGCTTGCTGCCATGTACTCGGCCTCCATGGAACTGAGTGCTACGAATCTCTGCTTCCTGCTGTACCAAGAAACTGCTGTCAACCCGATACTGAAGATCCCTCCAGATGTGCTCTTTCGGTCCGTTGGGCTCCCTGCCCAATCTGCATCCGTGAAACCAGAAAGCTTCACCCCATCCTCCTGTCTGTACCACAAGCCATATCCCGATGTGCCACTAAGATAACGCAATACATGCTTGCTTGCCTTCCAGAAGAGCTTGGTAGGCTTAACCATAGCTTGCGAAAGCTGGTTAACAACATAGCATATATCGGGTCGTGTATTGACCAGATACATAAGCGACCCCACCAAATGTCGATAGACAGTGGCATCCACTACCTCCGCTGAAGTAGCATCCTCCTTCCTCCAACCTCTAGGAAGAGGAGTATCAATAGGCTTGCAGCCATGCATGTTGAGCTTCTCCAGAATCTCCCGGGCATACTTACCCTGAGAAACAAATAGTCCACCACTGCGCTGCCAAATTTCCAATCCTAGGAAATAATGAAGGAGGCCCAAGTCCTTCATCTCAAACTCTCTAGCAAGATCCTCCTTGCATGAAAGTATCAAAATCTCATCACCCGTCAAAACCAGATCATCTACATACAGTACAATGATCAGCAACTTCCCCTCCACCACAATCTGGTACAGGTTAGGATCCGCCTCACTCTTGGAGAATCCAAGTCCAGTGAAATAACTGTCTATCCGAGTGTACCAAGCACGAGGTGCTTGCTTCAACCCATACAGTGCTCTCTTGAGTCTGCACACATGCGACTCACTGTTGAAGATCTCGAAACCTTCGGGCTGCTCTATGTAGACCTCCTCCTCAATGACTCTGTTGAGGAATGCAGTCTTCACATCCATCTGATGGATGTGCCATCCCATCTGCGCTGAGAGAGCAAGAATCGTCCATATGGAAGAATACCTTGCGACAGGTGCAAAGGTCTCCTCATAGTCGATCCCCTCTATCTGAGAGAAGCCACGGGCAACAAATCTTGCCTTGTACTTCTCCACACTCCCGTCAGCCACCTGCTTCACTTTGTAGATCCATCTCGAACCCACCACTGATTTCCCCTCCGGTCTTGGAACAATCTCCCATGCACTGTTTCTGACAATCGAATCATACTCTTCCACCATGGCATCTACCCATGCGGGGTCCTCCACAACTTCTTAGAAAGAGGATGGCTCTGTCACGACACATTTTCTCACAAGAGCCATGTATCCAGTGTACCGATCCGGTGACTGTCTCTGTCTGCGCTGTGCTGTAGGTGGTCCTACAACCTTCTCTGCATCTTGAGCCAGTCGCTCAGCTTCTGTAGTGCGCTTGTGCCCTCTGATGGTTGGCGCTGCATGAGTGGTCTCTTCCACTCCATGAACCTCATCTTGTGGCTGATCCACATCCTGAGACTCATCCTTAGGAGCCAACAAATCCTCCTCTACATGAAAGTGTGGCTCCCTCTCAAGCGAACACTGCATGGCTTTCTCCTCCTGAAATTTGATATCCCGTCGCACAACAGTCTTGCGACTGTCTGGAAAATACACTAGATAGTTGTGGGGCGTATCAGTGTACCCCACAAATATCCCAACCTCTGCGGTCGGCTCCAGCTTCTTTCTGGCATCCTTTGTGACATGCACGTACACAGGTGAACCAAAAATCCTCAAATGGGAAATATCAGGCCTCTTGCCGGAAAACGCCTCCTCGGGTGTACTCATGCCAAGTATCTTGTGAGGACAACGGTTTTGCACATATACTGCAGTATTGCATGCCTCCGCCCACAAGTGAAGGGGTAGTCCCTGATCATGCAACATCGCCCATGCAACACCCACGATCGTTCTGTTCTTCTGCTCAACAACCCCGTTCTACTGTGGGTTATGAGGAGCTATGAGCTCTCTTCGAATCCCTTCTGCGCTGCAAAAGTCCTTGAATTCGCCAGAGATGAATTCACCACCATTGTCGCTCCTAAGAGCCTTCACCTTCTTCCCCGATTCCTTCTTGACCAATGCTTTGAACACACAGAACTTAGAGTATGTCTCGCTCTTCTTCTGCATGAAGAAGATCCAACACTTTCGAGAGAAATCATCAACAAAGATCACATAGTACTTGTGCTTTGCTGTCGAAGCTACTGAGAAATGACCACACACGTCTGTGTGAAATCTCTCAAGGATCGTCGTGGCGCGACTATCCTTCTCGTGAAAGGTGGCTTTCACAAATTTTCCTAAGGTACACCCCTTGCACTGATCTGACTGCGCAAGAGTGCCTTTAGGAAGCCCAATAGAAATCTGCTGCAGTATCTTCAAAGCTCCATGGTGAAGGTGGCCCAACCTCCGGTGCCACAACTCGCCATCATCCCGGCTCACCACTTCTCCCGCCTTGCATGCCATTGCTGCGCAGCCATCTACTTGCAATTGATAAAGGTTCTTGATTCGAACCCCTATCCTCCGGGTTTCTCCAGTTGTCTTACATCGCATGAAAGATTTTCCTTCGCTGAAGACCACATCGTACCCCTTGTCTTCTAACATCGCCACAGAGATCAGATTCTTCTTCAATCCTGGAACATGCATCACATCCTTCAATACGAAGGGTTTACCAGACTCCCTCTCAAAGGAAATGGTACCGATACCGGTCACACTGTATCTACCATCATCGCCCATCTCGATGTGCACTCCAAGATCTTTCTCATCCAGATCTGAAAACAAATCTTGATCTCCAGTCATGTGAAAAGACGCACCACTGTCCAAGAACCATACTGATCCCATCACACTTGAAACCAAGCATGCGATCAGTGAAAAATCCAGCTCAAACTGCGAGGCTAAGGCCTCTCCTGCTGCAGATCCAGCAGCATGCTTATTTTTCTTCTTCTGCAGACAATTCGTGGCATAATGTCCGTGTTGGTGACAATGAAAGAACTTCACCTTGGACATGTCCTGCTGCTTCTTGCCTTTCGCACCAGATTGAGAAGATTTCTTGCTCTTCCCCTTCTTTGCTTTGGCAACCAAAGCGCACTTTTCTTCATCAGTTGCCTTTGATGAAGATCTGTCCCTGGTACTCCGCCTTATCTCCTCTTGCATGAGATCCGACCAAAGTCGCTCCCATCCTGGCAACTTCTCCCGACCATTGACAGAGTCCTGATAGGAATGCCAACTCTTCGGAAGACCAAGAAGAACCAAGTCCACCAAGTCTTCATCATTGACAGTCACCCCGACACTTCCTAGCTCATCCCTGCATTGGACGAACTTCATGAGGTATTTGGTGATACTGTCGCCTTTCTCCATCTTAATGTTCCTGAGTTTATCCTTGAGCGCCAACTTCCTCTGGTCGCTCTTGCTTTGGAATAGATATGTTAGCGCTTTCCACATCAAATATGGAGAATCTTTTCCATGCAGGCTGGATACAATGTGATCCTTTACGCCCTCCAACAGAATCCTTCGACATTTCGCCATCTTCTTTTGCCAAGCCTCAACTTGAGCAGCATCAGCAGGCTTTGGAATTTATTTCTCAATGAACTCCAACAACCCATTGTCATCTAACACCGCCTCCATCCGGTCCTTCCATGCAACATAATTCGAGCTGCCTTCAAGAGCATACTCCAGTCACAATCCGTTGAAAGACATTTTCAGCTATGACACCAAGAAGACAATTCTGCAAATTCGAATTCCACTAGCTCAACTCAACCGCTTCCGATCTACACTTGAGAAAAAATTATTTCTAGCACAGAGATCGACTGTAGGGGCATTTACTGGATATATCACCTTTCAAAGGAAAGGATGGATCCAGAGGCTACCTGGCCCACTTACAGAATCTGTCTATCGAAATAAAATTGTAATCACCGTAGTAGATCTGATGATCAATTTAGCTCCGATACCATGTAGAAATTTGCTGAATAATGAAGATTTATCCACCGAGATTATCCTGGTCACACACTAATTCGAATTCATGTATAACACATAACCTCTTCTACAATTAATCATCACACATGCGGAAATAAAACAAGCGGTATGCGATCATAAGAACATCAAGTCATCACACATATTACACAGTATGTATGGGGAAAGCTTATAGCTGAAAACCCCCAGCTATTTTGTATATTATGATGGAAGAGAACATGTAACAATACATAGCACAATACTCCTCACAAGTACTCAGTACTATCTCCAAAAGTTACACACAAATTAGCTCAGTTTTGAACAAGTCACGGGTTCAAAACTCCTCCACTATTTGCCTGCCTGTACTGCACAATCCAAAAGGATTATGGATGAGATCCAAGTTCGAATCCCACTAGCTCCAACTACGCAATTCTCATTGGAAATCTCCTCCAATGCTTGTGCAAATCTCATGCACAACTAATGTCACAACTAATAGCAAACTCACCCTTTCACCCACCTCTAACACTGGTCTCCACTGAACTGTCCATGCACTACTGTTAACTGATGTGTTCTTTAGTTGAATAATGAGTTAATAATTAGTGAATTAAATAATATTTAATTCACACCACTCATCTCTAGTGTATTAGCCAGTTAAACTAAACACAACTAGTTCAACTAAGTTAAACCGAACACAACTCCATCAACTGCCTCATCAACTCCACCAAACTCTGCCACATGAGTTATAGCTGAAGTCAACCATGCAATAGCTCAACTAACCCATAGGAAAAGCGCATTTCCTTCTGTCAGCTGCATGTGCCACATCTGTAGCTCGAATTAAAGTGCTCCAAGAGGAAAAGATAATGTTTATAGTCTAAATATTATTAAGGGTTAATAATATTTGACTGTTCTATTTTTAGCCCGGCAGTCTAAAAATAGAAACCGCCCAATGTCTAAAAATAGAGGTCCATCTATTTTTACCAACTCGACCAATCATCCAAGAATAACATCCTGCAACTCCTAGACCATGCTCCATATGTCTAAAAATAGACTTTGCGCCAAAAATAGCCTGCGGGCCCACTTAGTGAAGGCGACTTCATTTCACTAAGCTCCATCATCTTGTTGCATTTTCAACATGTTCTTTAATATTGACTTTAAATAATCAACCAATTTTGCCAATTTATTGTTATCCAAAGGAGTAGGGAATTTGGTAAGCTCTTGATCCCATCATGGCGCCTGCCTTATCCTTGGTAGAAAAAAATAATTGTTTCAAAGTTTTATAGGATTTGAAAAGGATTTAAATATTATTTTTAGCGAAATTTTTTATGATAAGATATGTAGTACATTGGTTGTAAGGAAGGGTTGAGACAACGAATCAAGGTAGAGTCGATGAGCAGGTTTTGGTTGAAGGATTATGAGCTCCATGAAAATATTTATTGATTTGGGAGATAGAGTAATCATTGACCAATCCATGGGGCATAGAATTGACGTTGATGGGGTGTATCGTTAATGCACTATGTGATGTGAATGTCATCATTTCAAAACTCCATGGGAAAAAATCCAACCATGTCAAGGGTTGGCATGGCCCAGGCTAAGTGAAATGCCCATGTGATTTTGATAGCTTAGATGCCCCTGGGTCACGATTTCTTAAGCCAAATATTAAGCATGAAATCATCTCAAGACTCACACAACTTAGCCAAAAAAAAAAAAAAAAACCAATGACCATCAAGGTTTTGGTAAAATGAGTTCTTTCTTTCTCTAGGAATTGGGGAGCAGAATATTGGATGGCTTGAGTGTAAAAAGTTTTAAACTGACAATTTTTTTCATGGGGTGGTGATGAGATTAGGCATGTAGGTATCAGTTAGTGTGAGTATTTTTTCTATAAACTTCATGCTTGAGGGATCCATCTGGAAAATGTGAGATTATGACATCTAAAAAAGGAAGGGCTTTATCCTTTTTTCTTTTTCATGGTAAATTGAATGTTACTATAGGAAATTCCATTTATATGGTTGAGAAAGGAGGTAAGAGTGAAATGGTCATGAGGCCAAATGAAAAAGGTATCATCTACGAAATGATATCAATTTATTGGTTTCAAATGTGAAGATTTTAAGGCTAGAGTTTAAAAGTGTTCCATAAAAATATTGGAACCTACAAAGTGTAACACCCTCCTCCCACATCTACCCAAGTAACTGGCCAACCGGAGTAACATGTGACAAAGAGTTACTATGATATGATTCAACTCCCTAAGTGTTGTTAAGGAAGTGGAACCAATGAACTAACACTTTACAGACCTCCCTAAGGTGCTACAGGACCCTTAGGAGCTAATCTACCACTTTAGGAGCCTAAGCCCTAAGTCAAACTATCTTTTCACTGAAAAAACCCCCAGTTGCTTCCACAATGCCTGCAAGGGAAAGATTGCAATCTTTTTTAACTAGTTTTGTGCCAGAGACTACTAGATTTAAGCCACTTTTTCAAGGCTAGTCTCCAACCACTGCCTAAAACTTGATGAGACTTTTTGAGACTATGAATGACACCAAGACAAATCATCTAAGAAAAAACTTGATAAAGGACTTGACCTAACCAAGCCCAACCATGATATTAATTTCGTCAAACATGTCACAAATATACATTCTAGAGGTCATAACAGCAGATCTAAGCATAGGGGTCTCATGATCTGAGAATCGGTAAGAAGCATTGATGCCTTATCACATTAGATGCATTATCATCTATTAGGTCATACATTTGTTGTTCATTCATTTATAGATCAAAACATGATGAGAGCCACACATTGTCATTTCCTTAAAACATTCTCATAATCAACATATAACCAATAGAAATATCAAGGATATAACAGCCATAAAAACCACATATAAACAAGTATATTTACATGTCAATACAAGTGGAAAGAGGCTCTTATTAACATATGCAAAATGAAACAAGGTCTGGGACTTCCACGTACCACCCGACCATAAATTAGGCTAAACCAAATATTTCTTTCAGCTAATCACCCCCATGCCATATTTCAAGCATGAATGTGGGATCTCATAAAACAAATCAATCAAAACCAAACCAAAGCTTCCAGAGGCCAAACCACCTCAACCCTCAACCAGTGATTCCACCTCATGGTTGTACATCACTAATCATCACCAGATCGACCTATACCCATTTTTTTTAGGGCCCTAGAGTATTTTTTCCAACAAAGGATTACAGGACTAGTAACTCAACCCACAGTTGTTGTCAGGCTTCCAGAGTGTTTGTCCAACCAGGGCTTCCAAAACTAGCAACTCAACCCGCCAAGGGCTTCCATATCGTTTGTCCAACCAAGGATTCTAGGACCAGTAGCTCAACCCGAGCTATTACAGGGCTTCTAGAGCATTTTTCCAGCCAAGGATTCCAAGAACTAGTAACTCAACCCGCAACCAAAGGAACATGAGAACCAACTAGAAACAAAAGGAAATAAACCCACAACACAATGGTTATCCATGAAATGGAAAGGCTAGGCAAAACCAATGTCAATCCAATCAATCCTGCATGCCAATGACATATAATAACCAAGAAACCACATGCATGTTCCATGCATGCCAACAATATCAATGAAATCATACATGTAACTCGATACCTGCAAGAAAAACTTGTTGTAGTTGTTGGACTCAATGTCCTCTTGTGATTTCCTATGTTTCCTTTTCCTTCTTGCTCCAAATCCCAAGTGTGCCACACTCCTCCAAGAGTGCTCCAATAAAACTCTCTGTGTCCAAGGGTATGAGAGGGAGAATAGAAGAGAGAGCTCCATGCTAGAACTAACAAAAAAGGTTACCAATAGATCCTCAAAAGCCTATTTATAATGAGGCCTTTATTTTTCTTCATTTTCCATTATTTTCTTTCATTTCCCTCCTCACATGAAACCTATGACCTTACACATCCCTTTTCTCCCATTTTCCTTTATTTTCATAAATATAAAGCCAACAATGCCTATTTTCCTTTCCAAAGCCTTTGTCATTTCCTTTGCCAATTTCCTTAGCCACAATAAACTGAAATGAACACCCACTATGATTTTTTTCCCCACTATTCAGCTTGGAATACGTGTCCCATGACTGTGGCCTTATTTTACCTTTATTAAATTTTACATGTATTTTTTACTAGAGCTATTACAAAACCCTCCCCCTTTGGGGAACACCATCCTCGGTGTTTAATGACACCTACAACCAAAAATACTGTTGAAAGAAAACATACTGCCCATGGAGATTTATAACAAAACTCATTGCAGTATTTACAATGACCACCTGCTGAAAACATGATAATCATACCACTTACTTGAGATTTATAACAAAACTCATTATGGTATTTACAAGAACAACCACATTTTCTCAACCAGCAAATAACCATACTGTTTATGGAGCTTTATAAATGTAGCTCGATACAGTATTTACAATAATATACCAATATGCACATTTTCTCTAACCAACAAATAAAATGATATGATACCTATATCAATCAACAAGGGAATCCAGAGGCTAACACCTCCACCCTCAAAGTAATACCAAGATTCACTTCCTTCCCAGGAAGTCCAAAATCCACTACCAAAGTCAAACTGCATCCAATGTCCAGTGCTAAAATCCTGCACCACTTGTTTCGTCAACGAACAGTTACCGACTCATTGTTCCAGGGCACATTCCCAATGTGTTTTATTCCATCTGGAAATGCTAATGACAAAAACAAATACATCCCCGACCTTCCCTTGTATGCTACACATTCCCTTGGTAATCTAGTCACCCCCTTCCATGTAGTCACACACCTTCCAGGTTCCACGAGCATCCTCTTATTTGCTACACAATCCCTTGGGCGACCCCTCCCTTGGCAAGGATTATTTGTATCAGAAGGTCCAAAAACCAAGGCATATCCCTACCACAAACCATCATATCAGTCATAGCATGCTCATGGAAATCAATGGAAACTTTTGGGTACCAGTGTCCCACAATGGTCCTACTCCTAAAGTTCTTTACCAACATACGACTGTCTATTCCAATTTATTTCACTGACGCTACTAATTATTGCAGTAGGTTTCAACCATCCCAAACTAGGCATTGCATGCTTTCCTGTACCAAGCATGTAATTTCCATTAGATTGAAATTAAATTAAAATAACTTCAAATCATACCTTATTGGTGGCTCATCAATAAGGTACACCTGCAATTATGTTCACTTCCTATCGTAACAAGTCAAATTAATCATTTGATTAAATCATGATGTATAAAAATATCACATTCAGTTAGCTCAAAACGCAACGATCATAAATTCCATGAAATCATCATAAACCGTAATCATAAATCACATGTAACCATCATAAGTCAGATCATAGATAAAATGCATAATAAAACTGAAATAAAATACCAATACTTGCCCTTCATCGGTCCTTACTTTTGCCTTTGTTCTTTTTGTACACACATAGGATAGGTTGTCACACCCAACAAGCACCCAGTGCCTTTGCTTCTCTTCAATCGCATACACATACACACAATGTACATCACAACACATACATCCACACACAACGTACAACACCACACAATACATACACCTACACCCGGAAAACAACACAACACATACACCTACACTCGGTGTACAACAACACATACACCTACATCTGGTGTATAACACAATACATATACATACATAGAGTACAACACAACAAATACACATGTCATGATACCATGACTATACAATGCACATGCATAGTATCACATGCCTGCAACACAACATGTACGACATGCACACAATACCACATGTACACTAGTACCATATGTACAACATGCACACATTACCATATGTACATTACCACATGTACATAACACCACCTGCATAATGTGTGCACAACATCACATGTACATGGCGCCACTTGCTGATCAGAATCTAGATTAGGGGCAGAAATTAGCTCAAAAATGGAAGTGCTTAGAATTGCACCAAACCATAACGACATCTACCGACCCATCGCAAGGAATCCAACACAAATCGTTTTGTTGAAAACCGAGTTCGGATGAAGGAGTTATGGTCTCCTGATTGCCGTTCAGAACAGGATATTTAAAAAAAAATTATTGCAGAACATGTACAACTGATGACATGGTAGTCTAGTCAGCATGCAGAGAATATTATTTAGATTTATTCCAATGGGGACTATGAAAAGTGTCACTGCGGGATTCACCAGTTTGGTTTGTGAAGGTAAAAATCGCCCAATGTCCTCCAGGGTTGAATGTGGGTTCATGATTACTATGTATTGGATTTTTTTTTTTTTTTTAATATATTAAAGTTGGATTAATATTATATATATATAATTAATATTTTATATGGTTTAAAAAAAATCATATATTATATTAATATATTAATATATATAAATATGAAAATCAAACTTTAAATATTATTAATATTTTAAAATCCCACATTTAAATTAAAAAACCCAAATTCCAAGGTTTATGTGAGGGCATCGTATTATAACATGGTGGGTTCATATTTAATATGGAAATGTGTGTATTAATGTTGATATTAACATGTGGTGGGCCATTTAATTAACGTTGGTGGCATGTCAAAGTCCGTTGGTTGGTTTGGAGTGCATGTTTTAAAATTCTGTTGCAAAACACATGTTAAGTGGCGGAGGTCGGGGTTCGACCTCATGACCTTCCCCCTACTACTCCAAATTTCTACCAATGCACTATGCCCTCCAACCTTGAAATTGAAGGCGTGAATTTGTATTTGAATGCAATGTGGATTTTGAGGGCGGAGGAGAGGAGCGGGCCAACCCTCCTCCTCATAGAACCGCACACCATATGACCTTGGTTAAGCACCCAGTTAAGTGCAGATTAGCACACACTTAATGAAAAATTAAGAACAGTTAAAGCCTTAATTAATCTGCAGTTAAGTTGGCAGATTTTTAGCAAATTCTCCAATTTCAGCGGACGTGCCAAATTTGGTGGAGCTAACTGGCAGTTTTCCATATTTAGAGGCAGAATCTAGGGGGAAATTTAATGTCCCCTATCTTGGTCAATTTTCGATATTCATTCTTATCTGATTGGCATGCTTTGAATCCATTGGAACAACTTGCAGAGGCAATGGAGCTCATCTACAAATGTTTTTGGCATGTTGAAGAATTTTGAAGCCTAGGGCCACCAGGAGGGAAGGCCATGCCCAGATCAGTTGAAGGCCAATTTCAGTTAATGAATAGTCAAATTTTAATGTATTTTATGCTCTAAACATGGTGGTGCAGTTTATAGAGGCATTGGATCACATTTGAAGGTGTTTTTTTCACTTTGGATATTAAACAAGCCCATGGCCACTGGGGATGGAGGTCAAACCTAGAGGAGTTGGTAATAAAATTCAGAGATTGGATAGTCATATTTGGGGTTTTCATGTCTTCTGAAGCCAATGGAACAGTTAGAAAATCCATTAGAGCATCACAGATGCTTTTAATCATACTTTTGAATCATAATCCCTGTTGTTCCTAGAGACAGCCTTGAGTTGTGAAAGACCAGTGCCTAGGACATCTTATATAGCAAGGAGCATATGATATAACAGGCGGAGTTATCAAACAAAAGGCTCTCATGATATCTCCTATAAACAGGGAGGTTAATTAGAATGGGACCAAAAATTTCAGAAACTTGACACAGGGAGAGCAATGCTGCAGAGGCAAGGTGTGGAACTCTCATACAAATGCATCAGACAATTCAGAGGTAGCTTACTGTAAAGAGGGTCGGTTCGAAAATACCTCACAGAAATAAGTGATCAGAAAGTGATTATTGCGTGTGAAGGATTGAGATAATACTAGTTGTCATTGAGATGATATCCAGATACACAATATTCCCATGAAATGGGCTTACCAATTTAGGAATCCATACATGAAAATAGCGTTTTAAAAATAACCTCCCAAAGAAGCTAATATAGCAGAAATATGGTTGAAGTGAAAAGTGGAACAGTATATCATGCCTGAGCCATATTTAAAGCGCTTGACTGGTTCAAGCATGAGTATCAACTAGGATAAATTCATACCAAAAACCAGTGAGCCACTCGCATTCCAGAACATGATACAAGAAAAGCGAATGAAACGAACTGAACAATTGAAATAACACATAAGAAGGGAGAGTTAAAAACTGTGAGACACAAAAGACTAGAATCCTATTTAAAGATGGAAATCATCTTCACTGAAACCCAACGGGCTCTAAGCATTCATATAAAATTTTAACAAAAATGCATACAAAATTCTCTTACTACATAATTTTATGAAAATCTGGAACCCTCAATAATTTGTTCTTGGGGAGTTTTATAGGAGAAAAACTAGTAAAGGGAGTGGATGATGAACATTTAATTTTTCTCATTAAGATAGGATGGTGGAAACATTCACGCCCATACTGCTTAATTGCTCTGTAGTGCTGTATGTACTTTGTAGCCTGCTTCGGGAGTCCTAGTCAGGTCGAGATTGACCTCGGATGTGTTCTTGAAGTCCTTTCTGGCTGTTTGGAGCTCTGCGCTAGCCTTCTGGAATAAATGAACTGGGTGGAAAATCTGCAAGGCCTCCATGCTTCATAACTGTTGAAAGACAGGTGTAGAAACTTCTGTCAGTGTGTTCATCTATTTTTAGGGCTCGAGGAGGCATGGAAGCTTTAATGGGAAGATGTACTGCTTGGAGAAAAACATCCTGCACATATTCAAACGTAGACCTGGCTATTGTGTGTGCTCTTCAGGTCTTCAAACTACGTATTTATCCTTTGAATACGGGATTAGGCTCTAAATATTCAATTAACAGGCCCAAATCCATTTAATCCTTGCTGTTGATACACTCTGCCGCTACTGTAGTGGCGCCTCTGTTTTCCGAAACACAGTGACTGTGATCACGGCAGCAGAGCGAAATTTCCACTTTGTAAAACCTTGCACAATGACAATAACTAATTATAAAATCCAAGGGATGGTGGAAGCGATGCTGTGAAAGCCTGCGAATCGGTGGTGGCAATGGTGGAGAACAGGCGGAGAAATAATGTTTAGCGTGAACCATAAGGTTTGAACCTTCGGATGGAAAACAAAGGAAATTGCGTGAAAACATATGAACGACCTTGTATGGTGGGACCCGGCTAAGGGGGAGGGCGATTAGCTTCGGGCCATTGGATTGGAGTGATAGATCAATGACGGGAATTGAATTGGCAGGGAGGAAGACTGGAGCGATGGGAAGGGAGCGATTAGACCTGGTCCACTGGATCCCGAGAGATCAACGACGAAGATCGGATCAGAGAATCTTAATCGGGAGAGGCAGCAGGAGACGCGTTTGGGAACTTGCGATTGCGATTGGGGCGACGTCGCGATTGAGCGCCAGCCGTTCGATCTAGAATAAGATCGACGGTGGAGATCAAATCGGAAGGGAAGACAAGATGGAGGTATAGAAGCAGGGCGAGAGAAATGAGGGCCGTCGGATCTAAGGGAACGAACAGCGAGGATGGGATCGGGGATCGGAAATCGGCGTAACACAAAAAGGCGCTTTACGAAATCTCCGATTGGTGATGGGGTTGCGATGCGATTAGCGTTGGGTCGTCAGATCTGAGAACAGATCAACGGTTGATATGTGATCGGAAGGGCGAAAATGGGAGGAGCAATGGGCGCGATGTAGAACTAGCGCGACCGTAGGATATGTATAGATCGACAGAGGGTATTGCACCCGCGCTCCACAGAACATTACACTATCGCATCGGAGATATTTGAGTTAACAAAGAAATGCGCTTCTGTCCATCTCTTTGATTGCGATAAGCGCCTTGCGAGCTAGCACTGGTCTTGGCGCCCGGGCATATGGGGAAGAGGTTAAGGGGCTGGCCTAAAAGGGGCTTAGCCTGTCATAAGGTGGAAAGTGGGTTTTGGGCCCATTTTTAATGCATTTTAAGGCCAACAAGGGGTAACGGTAAGGGGGATGAAGGGATTTTCAGCCAAACAAAGCGTATTTGTGAGGTTAAAAGGGGAATTGGATGATTAATGAGGGATTATAGAGAAATCGGGAGAGGGGAAAAAGGTGAAGAAACAGAGGATTAGTGGGAATAAAAAAAGGGAAATGGAGGCCATTTTGGGCATTTCTTCTTCACAGAAACAGAGAGGTTTTTAACTGGAAACAGTAGTGGGGATTCATCAAAGGACAAAGGGCATAAAGGGACTTCAAGGATTGCATGTTTTCAGCAGGAATGCATTCCTTGAAAGCTCAGAGACATTTTGACCCCCTGTTTGCTTGTTAAAAATTAATAGGGGGCTAACATGATCATCAAGGATGATGTGTTTTCAGCAAGAATGCATTCCTTGAAAGCTCAGAGACAGTTTGACCCCCTGTTTGCTTGTCAAAAATTAATAGCGGGCTAACATGATCAACAATCCCAAGAGGGCCTAACTAGTTAAAGCAAGTCCACAGAGATGTAGCCCAGGAGGGGTGAACTCCATCATCATCCATTGTGTTATGTGATTGTTGTGAGTTATGTTTCTGCATTTAATTTTTTGTAAATGAGTTTTTAATTTTTAATTAACTCATAATTTGATCATCAAAGACACATGAAACTACACAAACAAACCCCTTCACAAATGGTTAATTGAGCCGATCCTTAAACAAATTTTTAATACTGATGAGAGAGCTTGCATAGAAATAACAAGTTTTCCCATATTCAGATCAAGTTGGTATAAGAGAAAAAGTTTAGCTCATTTTAGCCAAGAATTAGCTATTGGTTGTTGAATTTGTGCAAGGAGATTTTAACAGTTTTCCAAGTTTATGTGTGAAGGAGAAGAGATCTAAATTGAGAATTCAAATCTCAAATCACAAAAAAGAAGCTTTGTTTTCATTGCATGTGTGATGACAGATTCATTAAGTGATGCTTATAGTCTATCTTCCTTACAAAATCTCTTTGATAAAGAGATGTTGCAGAAACTCTACATCATGATTGATATGAAGCAAGAGAAGTATGAAGATAGGAGGGAGAGAAAAATACTTCAAGAGAAGTTGATTTCCATGAAGGAGGAGAAGCAAGAGCTTCTTGAAAAGATGCATGAGATGGAGACTCAGCTCCATATTGCAAATGAGAACTTTGAAAAGATGCATGATATAGAGACTCAACTCCATGATGCCAAGGAAGCCTTAGCCAAGAATGTGCTTGAAAAAGAGGTATGCAATTAAATTTTATCTTCAATTTCCTCTCAAAATGAATGTGTAGGTGCTTTTGAAAGACACACTAGAGGAATAGGGTCCAAATTATTGATGAATATGGGCTATGAAGGTAAAGGATTAGGAAAACATGCACAAGGCATAGTTGAGCCAATTGTTGTTGAGGAAAGGCCTAAGTATTTGGGTCTTGGTTATGGACAACATGATGGAGAAAGATCTAAATCCAAGGAGGCACATGAATGTGTTCCAAAAAGGACTTTAATTTCATGTTCATTACCTTAAGCTTGTGAAGATTGTGTCCATGAGGAATGCAAAAGTTTTACACCCACTTTGCAAGAAGGTGCTCAAAAGCATGCAACTAATGAGAATGGTGAATAAGAGGATTTTGATGGCGAACAAGAGGATGTTGAAAACTATAAAGTTTTTGAATGCATTGTTGGTATTCCGAAGAGATCCACCACCTCATCAAATTCACCTCCTCAAGAAGGCGACAAAGGTGAATGTTCAAGGTATAAATATGCTTTTCATCAAGTTTCTTTTGATTATGATAAACATGGAAAATTATCACATGATATTTGGAGAAAGTTTGCATGTTCCTTTTGTGATTTGAATAACCATAATGTTTCAAGGTGTTGGAATAAGATAGTCGTTCACAGGAAACTTTCGAAGCAAAAGAAGCATGAAGCTAAAGCAAACCATGTTGAAAAGAAGAGGGAATTGTTTTGCACTCATTGCCATAAGCAAGGTCATCTTGTAGACAAGTGTTGGAATTTGTATCCAGAAAGTCATCCATGACATTTGAAGAAAGTGGAGAAAGAGAATGGCAAGAATGGGAAATAAGATTCCATAATTGATGTGGGTCATGATGATTCGCATGATGATGATGTAGAGCTGAAAGAAGCACCAATTAAATGGTTTGGTAAGAGATGGTTATATTTCTTATCCAATTAAGACTTTGGATGTCTTTTGATTGATGCATTTCTTTGCCAATGGAATGCATGTTGCATGTTTACACCAAGATGGTGATTTAAAGTGGAGTATGTTGACTCGCTTTATTGCAGCAAAAATTTGTTCATTTCATCTTTAAGTACATGTACATATGAATGGAGTTCTTGTACTTATGATTGTGCTTGTGATAGAGTTGAAGAATTATATACATGCATTAGAGTTTGTGTGTGTTAATAGTGGAACTTTTATGGTTTCATTGTGCTTGAACATGCATGAGTAATTGACTTGTGTTGGCCGATTGCTTTGTTTAACAAATGTGCAAATGATCATGAGATGTATGTGCAAAGGATATGTTGACAAAGTGTTTCATGAGATGTGAAATTCATTTTGTTTACACATGCTTATGCTTGACTTGAGAGTCATTTGTTTGAAGAGGCATGTTTTATGACTTGTTTTTGGTCGATGAATTTTAACACCAAGATGTGAGAGTACAAGGCGATGTTCACATGATGTGAAATTAGTTGCTTTGAAGGAGCAAGAGGATATGTCGTCAAGTTATGTTTCTTGCATGATGTGTTTGTTGTGACAAGATTTCAAGAAATTTTGGAGCAATTGTAAATCGTTTTATGTGTTTATGCCAAGAAGAGAAGGACATGGTGAATGATTTCTTCCACATGTGGAATTTGGAACTATGGAGGTAAAATAATGGTCATTTCTTTTCTTATTTTTACTGATGTTGGAAGCCATTTGTTGTAGTTCACTCATTATGCAAAGGAGCAACAAGATTCTTAGTGGGAAGGCACCGAGGAATCGATTTAGTACAAAAAAAGTGTTATATCAGCAAGTAGCCAACAAGTGTTGGATTGGGTCAGCAGCAAAAGGATAACATTGGTTGAAGAGCCAAGCCATTTGCAAGGCAAGGAAATACATGTCAGTGGACAATTGGTTTTCATAACAATTTCTCCAAGTAGAATCAAGATGATAAAACTTGGGAAACATAAGAGTGTTCAACACTCATGAGATAAACAACTTTTGGGGTCCAAAAGCATGATAGTGGGAAGGAGTGATCATAATCTAGGTCAGGGGAAAAAATTAGCTCAAAAATGAAAGTGCTCAGAATTGCACCAAAATAGAATGAAAACGACCATGCCATCGCAAGGAATCCAACGCAACTCGCTTCGTTGAAAACCGAGTTCGGATGAAGGAGTTATGTTCTGTTGATCACCGTTCAGAACAAGAAAATTTAAAAAAAAATATTGCAGAACAGGTACAACTGATGACATGGAAGTCCAGTCAGCATGCAGAGAATATTCTTCAGTTTTATCCCAATGGGACTATGAAAAGTGTTACTGCAAGATTCACCGGTTTGGTTTGTGAAGGTAAAAATCGCTCAATATCCTCCAAAGTTGAATGCGGGTTCATGATTATTATGTGTTGGAAATGATTTTTTTTAATATATTAAAGTTGGATTAATATTATATATATAATCACTATTTTATATGGTTTAAAAAAAAATCATATATTATATTAATATATTTATATATATAAATATAATATATTTATATATATATATATTAAATTCAAACTTTAAATATTATTAATATTTTAAAATCCCACATTTAAATTAAAAAAACCCAAATTCCAAGGTTTATCTGAGGGCATTGTGTTATAACATGGTGGGTTCATATTTAATATGGAAATGTGTGTATTAACGTTGATATTAACATATGGTGGGCCATTTAATTCACGTTGGTATCATGTCAAAGTTCGTTGGTTGGTTTGGAGCACATGTTTTAAAATTCTGTTGCAAAACAGATGTTAAGTGGCGGAGGTTGGGGTTCGACTGCGTGACCTCCCTCCCACTAATCCACATTTATACTAATGCAACACAACCTCCAACCTTGAAATTGAAGGCGTGTTAATTTTTATTTGAATGCAGTGCAAATTTTGAAGGCAAAGGAGAGGAGCGGGCCAACCCTCCTCCTCATAGAACTGTGAACCATATGACCTTGGTTAAGCGCCCAGTTAAGTGCAAATTATTGTGCACTTAATGCAAAATTAAGCATAGTTAAGACTTAATTAATTTGCAGTTAAGTTGGCATATTTTTAGCAGATTCTCCAATTTCGGCAGATGTGCCTAATTTGATGGAGCTAACTTCCAGTTTTCCAGATTTAGAGGCAAAATCTAGGAGAAACTTTAATGAGGCCTATCTTGGTAAATTTTTTATAGTCATTCTTAGCATATTGGCATGCTATGAATCCATTGGAACAACTTGTAGAGGCAATGGAGCTCATCTACAAGTGTTTTTGGCACGTTGAAGAATTTTGAAGCCCAGGGCCACCAGGAGGGAAGGCCATGCCCAGATCAGCTGAAGGCCAATTTCAGTGAATAAATAGTCAATTTTGATGTATTTGATGCTCTGAAAACAATGGTACATTTATAGAGGTGTTGGAGCACATATGAAGGTGATTTTGTCACTTTTGAGATTAAGCAAGCCCATGGTCACCGAGGATGGAGGTCAAGCCTAGAGGAGATGGTAACCAAATTCAAAGATTGGATAGTCATATTTGGGGTTTTCGTGTCTTCTAAAGCCAATGAAATAGTCATAAAATCAATTGGATCATCACATATGCTTGTAATCATAATTTTTAATCATAATCCCAAGAGGGCCTAGCTAGTTAAAGTAGGTCCATGGCAATGTAGCCCAGGAGGGGTGAACTCCATCATCATCCATTGTGTTATGTGATTGCTGTGAGTTATGTTTATGTATTTAATTTGTTGTAGATGAGTTTTTAATTGTTAATTAACTCATAATTTTATCATCAAAGACACATGAAACTACACACATAAACCCCTTCACAAATGGTTAATTGAGTCGATCCTTAAACACATTTTAACACTGATGAGGGAGCTTGCATAACAATAACAAGTTTGCCCATATTTAGATCACCTTCACAACGCGTACACAATTTCACATGTACACTGCACCACCTGTACAATGTGTACACATCACCACATGCATAACATGTACACGACACCACAACTATACAATGCACATATATAGTACCGCATGCCTGCAACACAACATGTACGACATGTACACAATACTATATGTACAAAAATACCATATGTACAACATGTACACAATACCACATGTACATAACACCACCTGCACAACGTGTGCACAAAATCACACATGCATGGCACCACCTACACAATGTGTGCACAACATCACATGTACACAACACCACCTGCACAATGCGTACACAATGTCACATGTACATTGCACCAGTTGTACAATGTGTACATAATACCACATGTACACATTACTACATGCACAACATGTACATAGCGCCACATGCACGACATGTACACAACACTGCATGTACACAATATCACATGCATACAACACCACATGTACAATAATGCACACAAAATCATATGTACATAGCACCACATGTACAACATGCACACAACATAATATGTACATAGCATTACATATACAACATGTACATAGCACCATATGTACACAACACAACATATTCAACATACGCACAACAACATATGCACACAACATCACATATCCATCATGTGCACAATACAATATGTACACAACACCACACATCCAACATGTACATAGAGCCTGCATCTATACCTAGCACTGCATTTGCAATATACAAACAAAACCGTATATACAACAAACACACAACACCATAGGTACCGTTATTGAATATTAAATATGCACAACATATACACAACATATACACAACAATAGCACTGCACATCCAAAACCACATTGTCTCCACCAAGAAACCTTGCTTCCAGTGTCTCTCTGCCATCCATGCTTATCCCATTATGCCACAAAGCACACTGCTTTTACTTCGTTGATGTATCACTCAACATACAAACATAGACATAGTATAATCACATAATATCAATTCATAACCACATGATACCGACCTCATAAATTTGGTAAGACTACTATTCACACTTGATTCCCCATAAGACCAGGAATCTATTTCATATTATTCACTTGCATAAGAAGTCATTCCTCCACAAGAATGATCCCTAACAACCCTTTCAGACAATGACATAGATACATACATATATACATATATATAATCATTAGTATAAAACAATCATGATCCCCTCAGAAAACAACATACATACACATATACATACATATAAATATTAACATTTAACAATCATGATCCATGACGACCCTGTCAGACATGACATACATGTATACATATATAAACATCAACATAATCATGATCACAACATAATTACTAGATAACATAAGGTCTAGGTTAAGATAACTCCCTTTATCCATCCACAACATGCACAACATTGAGAACAATAGTTCCCAACATAGCCAAGGCATGTGACACCTCGAATCCATTTACTTTACCTTTCTGGTTACCTTTCTCATGTTTGTACTGCCACCATACATTTGCCACAATGGACCCAACCATTCCAACCAACTTTCATATTCTTACCTTTCATTGCCCTTATATATGCATCAAGCTTCATCCGAGTCTTACATTACCTATCAGGTTCCATTCATACCTTCCTGAGCTTTGTTAACTTTCCTCTTTACCAACCAACTCCAAATACTCTCAAAACATAAATAAAAGAACATAAAAGAAACAAGAGGAAAACCATGAAAACCAACAATAATATGATGCCACAACAAAGTGGTATGGCCATGCACCAGATGTAAAAAAAACTGCAAATCAATAACAAACAAATCACAAGGCACCGAAAGTGAAAGACTAGAAAAAAACACCATGACTCAATCCCCATGGATTCCAATGCTTCCAAGAGAAAGCTCAACCTGATCCTTCTTCAAGAGTTCATAGTAGTATCTTTTTCCAAGTAATTCCCTACATCATACTGTTGTAAACACATAACTCTGAATGCATAAATAAATATAACAATATACTAGTTACCTTACCTTGATGTGTTAAGCACATTTCCTTGTAATTGAACACGTCCATGTCAATCTCTCAAAGGACTCAAATTCCCCTAACAAATCTAGCCATAACTGGAAACTAGTTTTTATACATGTCAAATACATGTTCAGGAATATAACAAATATCCACATAATGTTAAACAAAATCAAGGTTGAGAACCCTTCCTATATTCAAAGCACTCATTCATTTGGAATTGTGGAATTTCAAATATAGCCAAAGGAATTTTCACCCAATTCCTTTCTTGTACCTTTTCCTTGCTTCAATCGAGTCTCACTATGCACTATCACATCACCCAATTGTTAGTTATATAAAAAAACAACTATTACCTTGTCACACTAATGCTAAGCATGTTTCCCTGCAACTGGTAACACATGTTAGCCACATATTCCAAAGGTCAAGACATCATATCTAGTAATTTAAATTAACCTTTACCAAAACTATCAATCATGTCATAATGAACAGTCAACTCATTGTCATAAATCATAACACTACAACTAGCACTCACTTGCACTCAAGTACATATCAAATGTATTAGGACATAATGTGTTAGTACAACCATCTTAAAACAAAATAATTCCTTCATGCAATCTTATAGACACATGCTCGTATCATGCAATTAATCAAACATTTGAACAAAAAATAGACGACATAATAGACACCAAACACTCAAACACCAAATAGACGACATAATAAAACATTCAAACACCAAATAGATGACATAAGCAAACTCATACTTTAATGTATCTTAGGGGAGGTTATCCTATCTGCTCAATCGATCTAGATTAGCATGATATAACTTCACAACACATCAACTCAAACATACATAAGGTCATGATATCCATAACAGTAACTAGCTAACATGTTCACATCATAAACTCATAAACAATTGTCATTCATGCATAAAAATCACATATGCACAGTCAGTCTAGATTAGTACAACACAATATCACAAATATGTCAGCTCATACATGAATGTCATAACCCTAACCATCTACATAGGCCAACCCAAATTAACATGATACATATAACATCAATATCTTAATGAAATAACCCTAATCATCAAGTTAAATAGCATATAACAACAAGTTAACATATAACATAATCATTAACAACATATAACATAATCATCAAGTTAAATAGCATATAACAATCAAGAAGTTAACATATAACATACTTATCAATAACATATAACATAATCGTCAAGTTAACTAACATAAAACAACAACAACAACAACACATATAACAACAAGTTACTATCATTCATGACTATTTGACACATGTGCATATGACCACAATAATTCACTAGAATCTACCATGCATGTAACCACAACAACAATAAAATGACAAGAATGTATATAACCCTAATGCATATAACAACCCATTAAATAACATACCTGCATGCCAAACATACAATATATGTATGACGATATGCTCTTACCCCAAATTCTAGTGTTGCAACCAGGCTCTAATTGCCTGCGTCTCCAACTCTATCTTAGCCATCACATCAACGTCATAACATCTGACAATATCATGATGAAACAAACTACATATAATGACCTCACAATGCATATCTAACCTATTATGCATGCATAACCATAACCATAACCATAACAATGCATGCACAATAACTTCTCCTTCCTAAAAATGATCTTTCACTTATGCTTTGCAAGGAAAAATGGGTCTTAACACAAAACAGTTTTCCAAAATGTCTCTTCAAGTTATGAGTTAGTTTTCACATGTAAACTTTAACATAAGTAACATAAAATCACATAACTAATACATGCATACATGAAGAGCACAACAAATTATTTGGTGACGGATTTCACCCCTCTTAGGCTACATCTTTGGGCCTACCAACATAGTTAGACTGCTCCATATATTCACTGTAAAAGGAGTACATAAAAGTTTGCTAATGAAAACATGTGGCTATCTCCCCTTCAAGGAAATTTTCTCCTGCAAATAACTCTCACATAAACACCATGACAACCTACAATCATCATGAAAACTTCAACAACACAAGGTGTCTCCTACAAATACCCTATACTCCAAATGAAATTGAGCATATATGAGCATAAAAACACTTCAATTCCACATTGAAGGACACAAACAAAAATTTCCTCAACATGACATAGTGAGAAAAGTAAAGATGAGTTGAACCCTACAAGTACTATCTACTGCAGTAAACTTATGAAGGTAAGAAAACCCCTACAAGGCGTTCTCCATGCTCAAACACCTTCAAGAACTACTCTAAAACACTGAATGATCCATACACCCTTGGACTTGAACCTAAAAAAAGTCTTGTTAGATGTGCTCAAATAAGAAAATAGAGGTCTCCATTGGATCTAGAATGTCCAAAAACCCCTAATTTCTTGAGCTTAAATTGGCCAAAAAATCACAAAGATATGGCTCTAAAATCTCTCCATGTAGTTTTGTTGTTACTATCCTGCAAATCGGGCCAATAGGCTAATCATCCTACAAATCTGCCCAATTTTTCGCTAACGAGGCGACAATTTTTCCCTTTGAGAGTGCAATTTGTTGGACATTTAATTAGCCCAATAACCCCATCAGACCAGAAAATCAGGGCACATGTTCCATAAGGCCGCAGGCGAGCCTTAACACCTGTCTCCTCCACCCTAGCCCCTAAAACATCGGGGTCATGGTCATGTTGCTAGATAGGACCGAGGGTCGGGCCAACGGCTCACCCTTCCCACCGGGCCCCCATCGTATATGTGTTGGGTCACATGGTTTACGATAGGGGCCCTGTTGGTGGCCCTGTGAGGGACTTATGATTGGGGGTCGGTCTAAGGTCCCGATTGTCATACCTTTGTGCCTGTGATTCTATGGCAATGTCATGACCAGGGGCTGAGGCTGGAAACCCAACCCTTCCTCCTAGACACGATGCTATTAGAACTTAAATATGGGTTTTGACCATAGTATTACAAGAACCACCATGCTGCCTATTGGTAAGCCACTACACTATTAGCAAGCAGTCAGGGGTTCGATCTGCCAGGGCCTCTATCCAACCATTGCCAAAATTTTACACGCCACCAGGGTTCCATGTGGCAACCCATGACTGGGCCACGTGGCAAAATTTCATTGGTCCACACAATAACACCACGAACCAATAAAAGTTTTCCAAAAACAAATGAACTGGAACATGGCAATTGTCAGTACCTGGTTGGCTCATACCTACACAGTCACCTTGTTGACTCAATTGTATGACCACACAATCAGCTGCCCAGTTATCAGACCTGCTTAAATTTTAGTTGTTGGGCCAAATGCTCAAAATGCAATAACATGAACATACAGTGTCAGATTGAGGTGAAACTAAAGTCATTGGATTCAGAACGACGACCACTTCGACTTGGCACTAGTTTCAAGACTTTCTGGGCACTTTAATTTTTTAACTCAAATTTGATCACCTAATCAGAAATATACATGCATAACAGATGCATAACCGACATACACTCATGATGACCACATCCATTATGAAACAAAACTATCAACTTTCACATGATGACACCACTACAACTATGACCAACACCATGCATATGAAACAGATACATATAACACCCATCCAGGCCAAGGGGTGAACCATGCTCTGATACCACTATGTGGTATCAAATATCACACCAGAAGAACATAAATTAGACACCACCCAAAGAGAACAAAACCCACTCTGATAACACTCTGTAACACCCTACTCCCACATCTACCTAAGTAATCGGCCAACCAGGGTAAACACGTGACGAAGAGTTACTATGATATGATTCAACTCCCTAAGTGCAGTTAAGTTAGTGGAACCGACGAACCAACACTTTACAGACCTCCCTCAGATGCTACAGGACCCTCAAGAGCTAATCTACCACTCCAGGTGTCCAAGCCCTGAGCCAAACTGCCTTTTCATTGAAAAAACCCCAGTCACTCCCATAACAAGGCATACATGCGACTGAAACCCTATATTGGCTCCCATAATTACTACAAGGGAGAGATTGTAGTCTTTTTCAGCCATTTCTTTGCCAGATACTGTGAGATTTAAGACACTTTTTTAGGGCTAGTCTCCAACCACTGCCCGAAACTTGATGAGACTTTCCAAGACCAGGAATGACACCAAGATAAATCCTCTAACACAAGACTTGATCAAGGACTTGACCTAACCAAGCCCAGCCATAATAGTAATTTTGTCAAACATGTGACAAGCATACATTCTACAGGTCATAATAACATATCTAAGCATAGGGGTCTCGTACTTATCTGAGAATCACTAAGAATCATTGATGCCTTATCACATTAGTTTCATTATAATATATTAGGTCACACATTCATTGTTTATTCATTTATAGATCAAAAAATGATGAGAGTCATACATCATCACTGTCATAAAACATGCTCATAACCAACATATAACGAACAAAAATAGCAAGGATATAACAATCATAAAAACCACATATAAACAAGTATATTTACCTGTCAATACAAGTGGAAATAATCTCTTATTAACATATGCAAAATGCAACCAGGTCTGGGACTTCCAAGTACCACTCGACCATAGATTGGGCTGAACCAAATATTTCTTTCAACCAATCGCCCTCGTGCCCTTTTCCAAGCATGAATGTGGGATCTCATAAAACAAATCAATCAAAACCAAAACAGGGTTTCCAGAGGCCAAACCATCTCAACCCTCAACCAGTGATTCCACCTCACGGCCATACATCACTAACTATCACCAGATATGTCTATACCAAAGTTGTTTAGGGATCCAAAGCATTTGTTCCAACCAGGGCTTCTAGGACTAGTAACTCAACCCACAAAGTTACCCCCCAAAACCTATGACTCCCTCAGAGGAGCCAATATCCATACATTATTGGACCTCTTAAATTACAGTCGAGAAGATCTAATTGTTGTTGGGATTCCTGAGTGTTTTTCCAACTAGGTCTTCCAGGACTAGTAACTCAACCCACCAACGGATTCCAAAGTGTTTTTCCAACCAAGGCTTCCAGGACTAGTAACTCAACCCAAACTGTTACAGGGCTTCAAGAGTGTTTGTCCAACCAAGGTTTCTAGGAACTAGTAACTCAACCCACAACCAGAGGAACATGAGAACCAACCAAAAAAAGAGAGGAAAGAAACCCACAACACCATGGCTATCCAGGAAATGGAAAGAATAGGAAAAACCAATGTCAATCCAGTTAATTCTCCATGCCAATGACAAATCATAACCAATAAACTACATGCATGTGCTATGCATGCCAACACTATAAAGGAAATCATAGATGCAACTTGATACCTGCAAGAAAAACCCATTGTAGCTGCTGATCTCGATGTCCTCTTGCGCTTTCTTGATTTTCCTTTGCCTTCTTGCTCCAAATCCCAAGTGTGCCACACTCCTCGAAGAGTGCTCCAAGAAAACTCCAAGTGTCCAAGAGTGTGAGAGGGAGAATATAAGAGAGAAATTCATGCTAGAACTGACAAAAAAATTTACAAATTGATCCTCAGAAGCCTTTTTATCAATGAGGCCTCTATTTTTCTTCATTTTCCATTATTTTTCTTCATTTTCTTCCTCACATGCAACATGTGACCTTTCACTTTCCTTTTCTCCTATTTTCCTTTATTTTCATAAATAAAATGCCAATAATTTCTATTTTCTTTTCCAAAGCCTTTTCCATTGCCTTTGCCAATTTCCTTAGCCATACTAAACTGAAATGAACACCTACTATGATGTTTTTTCCCACCATTCAACTTGGAATACATGTCCCATGACCATGTCCTTATTTCACCTTTATTAAATTTTACATGGATTTTTGACTAGGGCTGTTACATAGAGGATGCAGAGGCCCCCATGTTTGCACATTCATTCTACTCATAATAAGTCCCTTTAAAGGAAAATAAAGTAGAAGATAACATATTTGGACGAGGTTAATGGTTTTAGAGTCAACCAACTTAGAGATTAGCTTAGTAACTTTAGAAATTGCGATTTTAATGAACAATGATACAAATCGAAGCTAACCATAATGTAATTTTCATCTAGGTGAAGGTTCCTGGTTTTTTAGATGAAGTTCAAGGAATGCTTAATAAAGAAGGGAGTATTTCTAATAAAAGACTGAAGTTTGTCTATAAGAAAGTGCCCAAGGGCGTGAGTGGGTGCTCCTATATCACTCACAATTGGTGTGAGGGGGATGTCAGGCTTATGAATCTTTGGTTTTCCATATATCCTTGAAGTTTAGGGGTTATGATGAATCATTTTATTTTAATATTGAGATCAAGAAGTGAAGATTCGATAGCTTTGTTAAGAATATTAGTTATTGAATCAATTGGATTTTTGGAAATAGGTTTATGAGAGGAGGATGAAAAAAGACCAAGAAGTTTAGAATCATAAGAAGAGGTGTTCATGATAGCAGTAGTGTTCTCTTTTTCATATTTTAGGATGATGATATCAGGGTTATCATTGATGTGTTAAATGGACTGGAATTCTTCTTTATTTAAGTTAGGGTTGAGACGTTTTGAACGTTGAAGAATCCATCGGGACTCTTGCTGAATTTCTTTACCTTCATATGTGGCTAAGTTATGATTAATAAATGTGAATTTAATATCTAGAAATAAAATAAATAGTATTATCAAAATTAGGAATTTGGCTTCTGTGATCCATAAATTGTGAATAAATTTTTTTGGTAAAAATCAGTTTGATGTGATTTTTACTGAAAGATTTTATTCACAAATTATCAAAATTGTTAACGAGTGAGCTATTTTGAAAATAAGAGATTATTTAGATTTCTTTAAAATTTTATTTTTATACTAAAAAATAAATAAAAAAAGCTAAGATCATCATAATTTTGATGAATTAAAAAATTGAAAAATTAATGTCTACATTAGATCTCAGTTTCATAATCTTTGTTGCAATACTGACCTTCCTAACCTTTTAACGTGTCAAAATTATAGTGAGCTCAAGACGCTTCTCTCCAAGCTTTTTGAGCATGAGTACAGTTTTAAAAACAAACTAAATAATTCGTTTCTTTAGGTCCGATAGACCAAAGTTTGGTCTCAGTGGACATTAACCACCACCACCACCATCATCATTAGTTATAAGTTTTTTAATTATGTAAAAAAATGTAATTATTATAATTTTTTAATTAAATAAAATTCAAAAATTATATACATATAATTCATTTATATGTATTATAAAACTATTTTTATATAAATATCAAATTTGTAATATTTTTATTTATATCTAAATAAATTGTAACTCGGGGAAAAATCTAAATAAACTGTAAATAATATATATGTTTATAACTTTTTTATAATAAAGAGTAAAAATATTATTGTTAGATCTAAGACTTTTGTGATCCATAATGTAGATAAATGTCTTTCGGATTAATCACATCATTAGGATTAGGTCGACGTTTCGAACCATATAATGTGGTTCATCCTCAAGACAAGGTGAAGAAAGAAACATATCACATTGAATAAATAGCAGCAATGCGTCATTGCCCAGAAATAGTTGTTGAAACTAGCCGTTATTTGACTAATTAGTTAATAGGATAAAATATTAATAGTTTTTAAGATTATTTTAGAATTTAATAATTTAGTAAAATGATTAAATTCTAGTTATAATAAGCGAAGAAGGGGAGGGTAAATCTTAAAATTTTAGGATTTAAATTTTATGTATTTAAGAGATAATATTACAAGTTAATATATAATAATATAAAATGAATAATAAAGTAAAATTAATTTTTAAAAATAAAAATAAATAAATGAATAAATAAAATAAAATAATAATATTAAGCCTAGCTAGTTGTTAGAAAGTTAGTTAGTTGAGAATTAATTTTTTTTAAGAATAAATCAATTAAAATAAGTTTATTATGAATTAAATATAATACAGAATAGGGAGAGAATTTTTTTTTTTGAATGAATAAAATAAATAAATAAATGAATTAATTAGGTAAAAATATATAAATAAATAAATAAATAAATAATAATAAAAAATGGAAGAAGCTACTTAGCAAGAACCGGGGTACAACTCTTACTTAATTTCCAACCATCATCACAGTTGATATTCTTAGCATGTCGTTCAATTTCAATCGCTTCCCTTAATTTCCTATGGTGGAAGTGATCTACTTTGGCAACGACTTTGGAATCCTCAATACAAACATGGTGACAAGATTTTTCCACATGCTCAACAAGAGCTTAGGTACGTGACCGATTGTGCTTAATATCTGCAACATGTTCCCAGATTCTCTGCCTAATGAATCGACCTATTTCACCAATATAGGGAGTACCACATGAACAAGGAATCATGTAAACCCCTTTCATGTCTTTAGGGTTGATAGGTCCTTAATGGACCCAAGAGAATTTCTAATAGTGCAGAGAGGTTTGAAAGAAGCAGAGATATTATTTCTTCTAAGGACATGGGAAATCTTGTCCTTTTTCCTTGGATAAATGGAAGATGGACCTTGGAAATAGGATCCACTCGATTAGAATTTCCATTGAATCGCTTATATGCATTTTGCAAAGCCTTGAGACCTAGAGATCTACCGTAACCATTATTTTAAAAAATGTTAAGAAGATCTAATCGAGTGGATCCTTTTCCAAGGTCCATCTTTCGTTTATCCAGAGGACAATGGACAAGATTTCCCTTGTCCTTAGAAGAAATAATACCTCTGCTTCTTTCAAACCTCTCTGCATTATTAGAAATTCTCTTGGGTCCGTTAAGGACCCTATCGACCCTAAAGACATGAAAGGGGTTTATATGATTCCTTATTCATGTGGTACTCCTTATATTGGTGAAACAGGTCGATCCGTTGGGCAAAGAATCCGGGAACATGCTGCGGATATTAAACACAATCGGTCTCGTACCTCAACTCTTGCTGAGCATGTGGAAAATCCTGTCACCATGTTTGTATTAAAGATTCCAAAGTCGTTGCCAAAGTAGATCACTTCCACCATAGGAAATTAAGGGAGGCGATCGAAATTGAACGACATGCTAAGAGCTGGACCTCAGCTCTCGCTAGATAGCTTCTTCCATTTTTTTTTTTTATTATTATTTATTTATTTACTTATATATTTTTACCTAATTAATTCATTAATTTTATTTATTCATTTGTTTTATTCATTCAAAAAAAAAATCCCCTCCCTATTTTGCATTATATTTAATTTATAATAAACTTATTTTAATTGATTTATTCTTAAAAAATTTTAATTCTCAATTAACTAACTTTCTAACGACTAGCTAGGCTTAATATTATAATTTTATTTTATTTTATTTATTTTTAAAAAATCATTTTACTATATTATTCATTTTATATTATTATTTATTAACTGATAATATTATCTCTTAAATACTTAAAATTTAAATCCTAAAATTTAAGATTTACTCTCCCCTTCTTCGCTTATTATAACTAGAATTTAATCATTTTATTAAATTACTAAATTCTAAAATAATCTGAAAAACTATCAATATTTTATCCTATTAACTAATTAGTCAAATAACAGTTAGTTTCTAACGACTAGTTTCAAACAACTCGTTTCAACACCTATTTCTAGGCAATGACGCATCCTTATTATTTATTCAATATGATCTGTTTCTTTTTCACCTTATCCTAAGAATGAACCACATTAGATAGTTCGAAACCTAATTCTAATAATGTGATTAATCCAAAAGACATTTCTCTGTATAATAAAAATATTAATTTATTTTATAGATATAATAAGAATATTCTCGAAACAAAACGACATATAAAATATAAAATATTATATCATATCTAATACACTTGTTCCCGGATATTATATCATATCTAATACACTTGTTCGCTTTCCTGGGTGGGTTAGCGGCTTCATTTTTTTCAAGAGATTATTTATTAACTTACATACCAACCAAAGAACAATTTAAATGAGAATGGTATGTCCATTCATAATTTTATGTTTATAGTAAATTTGATTAACATCTCACTAAAAGTAATATGCAAATGTTGATCTATACTTTATAGATTCACAAGCGGACATGTCACTAAACCAAAAAAATTGTTTGTTTTTAAGAAGTATAACGTTTTCATTTGTTTATAACAAATGATGTATTTGTGGAATATAAAAGTGTTACCGTTGTGGAATATGAAAGAAACACTTTTATGTATTAATAATTTATTATTATTATTATTATTTTAAATTTAATTACTTTTTAATATATATTTTTAATTAAAAATTTATTTTTTATTAGATAAATTTTTTGGAGTTGTTTTTAGTGTGATTTTTTGGAGTTTTTGGTGTTGGAATTTGGCGGAACAATTTGAGGTGAAATCTTGATTTGTGTTATTTAAACTGGTTTTTTGATTGAATATATGGATTTAGCACCCTGAAAAACCCCTAGGGCACTTCGATTGTGTAGGGGTTACCCATCAAGCTTGTGATTTCAATGAATTCCTGCCAAATTTTAGAGAAATTAAACTGGAAAAATCCATGGGAAAAGCTTCCAAAAAGTCTCACTAAAAACAACTGGATTTTTTTTATATCTTCACTTTTATTTCATCTTTCTATCTTGTATTTCCACAATGTCAGCAAAATATTGATTTTATTTTTTGTAATTTTAAAATCTTTTTATGAATGAATGTGATAAGATATTGGTCAACAATATTAACAATATATTGATTTTATTTTTTGTAATTAAAATCTTTTTATGAATGAATGCGATAAGATATTGGTCAACAAAGTGAACACAAGGCCATCTCTAAGCTAACTATTATGGTGTATAATGATAGTGGTTCTTTCTCAACCCAAGCCTTAAGTAATGGTTAAATAAAACAAATAACTAGTAATTGTTTTTCACAGATGGATTAATGGAAATGATATAATAAACATAATATATAGAATAAATTATAATAATAAATGATTAAATAATGAGAATAAATGAACTACATTGTCACATGGCATTGTATCATTCAATCTCTCTTTCATTCATTATTAATGTTTATTACTTACCCTGTATGTATTTTAGTGCTTTGTCCTTATTATGTTGGATATTTTGGAAAAAAAAAAAATTGGTATCAAAGTTATGTTCTAATTTATCCCTTGATGACATATATATTAGAGTTTCTTTAAGCCTTTAACCATAACCTGTCATATGTTAACATCAACCAAGTATCCCTATCCTTATCTCAACCTGTCATGTGTTCTTAACTAATAGTGCAAGGATAGTCACTATGACAAGGATGTGGCAAGGACAATCTATCTCCTAGCAAATACTTATCTTCTAGAATAACTGTATTTATTGTTGTTCTCGGAAATACTTATGAAAAATAAAATTTTAGATTATTAGGCTAACATCCCCACCTTTAATTTGAAATTTTACTTTTAAAAATGTCAATTTCATGTATGAACTTAATGAATTCTATTTTACCTACTCGCTTGGTGAAAATATATAAAGTTCAATATTTAGATCGGAAATAATGTGGCTTGATAATGTAATTGTTGATTAGTGTTATGGTGAAGTGATATTTGGTGTCAACATACTTGGTTTACTCACTATCTATCAATAAAGAAGTTGGTGTTTTTTGAAATGCACCAAGTTGGTCATGTGTGGCTCAAATGGACCAATGAATAGTGTAGACAATTACGATTTGATCAATGGAACCATATCAAAAAACACACTAGGATATATATATATATACATATATTAACAGGATCGATTGCTATTTAGTATTAAAAAAAGATAGGAAAGAATTCCCTATTACATTCGAGTTTTGGAGAAGAGTACCATGGAGAGGTTAAGTGGAAAACTACCGAGCCTCGTTTGTGACTACTATTACTACTATACTGCATGACATAATCCTGATATATTCTAACAAACTAAGAGAGCACAAAAGCAAATTTAAAAGACATAATCTAAAGAGAAAGACGGAGGAATGCGGAATAGTAAATGTTGTCTTGATTTTCTCCTGGATAGACTTTGACAACATTGTTTGATCTAGTGTTTGACAATGATCTCTTGTCAGGCATATATTTCAGAATCTGTCTTGACTCTTTCATGTTGGCACAACTGTTAGAGGAGTTGCTCAACTACTCCTTAGAAGATTGCACCTAGTGTCGGACGAAAGTAATGTCCACTTGATGATTTTGTTCCATAAGATTCAGCTGTCCTCTGATCTGTTCCATCTTGGATTGGAGGTCGACACAGTGAATGCATTTTTAATTTCTCAAGATTGCTTGATTGAAGGAGAGAGGCGGAAACATTGTTGTAGAAAATGAATTGCTGGAGATAGTGGAGGCAGGAACACAAATGAAGAAAATGAAGTGTTGAAGGGCCGACGCAGAAGGAAAATCATGATAGATGCATCTTAGAGAAAGAAGGAAAAGAGGAAGGAAGATCTAAGAGAAAAGGTAAAGGATGGCGAAAAGCGAAGAATGAAAAGGAGAAACCAGTGAAATGCAGTGAGCTAAAGGGAAATAAGCGTGAAGCTCGAAAAATGAAAAGAATGCGGTCTGCAATATGCGAAGGTGTTGAATCGCAATCGGCGAAGGGAGCTGTAGGTCTGAAAGGAAAGCATAAAATGGAGCGAATGCGGTTTGCGACGAGAGAAGAGTGAAAAGGAGAAAGTAGTGAAATGTGATGAGTTGAAGGGAAAGAAGTGCGAAAAGCAAAAAAGGAAAAGAAAGAGGTCTGCGATATGCGAAATCGTAAATTCGCAATCGGTAATAGGAGCTGCAAATCTGAAAAGAGAGTGGAAAATGGAGCAAAGTACGATTTGCGACGGGAGGCGAGGAGGTGGGACTAGAGGTGAAGCGAGATCGCAAAAACCAAATTGGAAGAGAGGGGCGAAGAGTCTTAAAGGGAAAGGGAAAGAGAAGCGATGAGCGAAATGCAAAGTAGCTGATGAAGAGATGGTGGGACCAACGACGAGGCACAGTTGTAAATTCACAATCGGCAAGTGAAGGCGATACAAGGTGAGGGTCACAAGAGAATAAGTTCATGGGAAGATCACTGATGAAGGTTAGGTAATAGCATACTTGCCCTGCCAGAGTAGAGAAAAGGGAGAGAATTGGGCAGGGAAATATGATGTAAGGAGGGAAAATAATGGCATAGGAGAAAAGGATGTGGCTCTCTTGCAAGCATTATTAGCCAAAATATCAAATATCTTATTGTTTTTTTTGAGAATATGGAGGAATGAGATGTCTTTCGTTTCCTTGCACAAGGTGCGACATATATCAATTAGCCTGCTGAGAGCTATATTGTGGGTCTGCGTAGAATTCACCATCATGCTTATGATGATTGTTGAGTCCCAAAATATCATCACTTTTTCCATTTTTAGTGTCTTGATAATCTTGAGACCTTTCAACAATGCATAGGCTTCAACTCTGTTATTAGACAGGCAACCAAGCCCCTATTCATATGTAGCCACGATGCAACCTTTTTCATTTGTTATATATCCTCTTGCCCTTGTAATACCTGGGTTTGATTTTGAAGCGCCATCAAAGAATAGCGATGGCCTTTTTATCCTGTCCAGCCACTCAATGAACTCTTTCACTTTGAGTCTAATCTTCCGCTACTCATTGTGTGGAAGTCGATTTCATGGTTTTTTGTTAAACCTTGGAGGGTTGTCAAGAGATTTACGAAGAAAGTTTCTTTCTTCAAATTGAAGATTGCTAAAGTTTATATGGCTGTTGTTTTTGGAGAGGATTGTCTCAATTGTGAGACACCAGGTCTTGCTCTGGACTTTTCATGTGCAGGGTCTCTTCTCTTGAAAGATAGCCTTGTTCCTTACTAGCCAGATGTTCCATAGCAAACCATAGGGAAGAGTATCCAAAACTCTTTTGGTAACTGAATTTATTTTTTTTCCCCAAGTGTAGCTTATTTTCCATTTTGTGATCAAATCCGAGATTGAGCCGATAGCACCAAGATCAATCCGAGAGAATTCAATTAGAGAAAGCAAACACTGCGAGGCAAAGCGGCATCAACAAAGAGATGGAAGACAATATCTTCAGCCTTAAGGCAGAGGGGACATCTAGAAGCGTAACTAATACTCTTTTTTTTAAAGTTTTCAGAGGTAAGGATATTCCCTTTGAGTAGGATCGAAGTGCAGATTTTTACTTTGGGGAGCGCTTTAGATTTCCATATTTGTTTCTAGATGGCCAAGGGTGGAGTGGGATAATGATCTTTGAGAAGGGAATTGTACCCAGCTTTTATTGTGTAAGGGGAACCAGAAGGATCCCATTTGAAGCTGTTTTGACAACATTTTTTCAGAGGGGCGGCACCATGGAGCATTTCTTTGAGAATTTTTTGGTCATTCTCAAGGAGGGGAGACATGGGTGGGAAGGTCCAGCCCTTCCATAAGTTGGAATTCCCTTCCCAGCTATAAATTTGGTCCAATGTATTGATCCCATGAATTCTGAGATAATTTTGAATGCGAAGAGTATTGGGCTTGTTTGAGAGAGGGGGCAACCCCATAATTTTATCTTCCCAGATATTTACACTACGTCCTCCATGAGGGACTTTGGAGATATTATTGATGATGAAAGGAATATTTTTTTTGCAGAGAGCCCATATTTTAGTGCAAGGTCTATGAGGAATGGTACGATCTAAGAGAATTTTCCTTAACGTGGAGATATATTTTGACTCCAACACTTGCTTCAACCAAGTTTTTTGTCCCGTTATAAGGCACCAAACAATTTTTCCCCCAAAATCAATGTTCATCAGCGTAGGAATGTGAATTGACAATCCTCCATTTGCATGATTTTGTGTTACATGTCTCCATTTAACCAAATTGAATTTCTTCTCCTCACTTTTACCTCCTTGCCATAAGAAGTGTCTTAAGATAGCTTCTATTTTGTGCTGAATGCTGATGGGAGCCTAAAGTAGGGAAAAGTGGTACATAGGCAAGGAAGATATAACATGTTTTAAGAGGATGATGCGCCCAACCAAGTTGAGCCAAGAGGATCCCCATTGCTGAACTTTCTTTTTCATTTTGTTGATGCTGAGATTCCAAATCTCAGTCTTCAACTGTCTAGCACTGACATGCATGCCAAGATAGTTGAAATGGGTCCAGTTCCATTGGTAGGGGACCCCAAAAATTTGAGCTATGTTGTGGATAGTGTTGATAGTTACATTCCACCCATAAATGCAACTTTTGTGATAGTTTATATGTCCTCCAGATTAATGTATGAATTTGTCTAAAAGCAATTTGAACCTTTGGGCAATGATGTTGGAGGCCCCACCCATTAAGAGGTTATCATCAAAAAACTGAGAGTGATTCATATTCCCGACTCCATTGTTAAATTTGATGCCATTGATTAGTCCTTCTCTGTGTTTGTGATCCAAATCCCTGCTGAAAGATTCTACCATAAGAATGAAGAGGAAGGGAGAGAGGGGACAACCTTTCCTAAGGCCTCGGGAAGATTGGAAGTAGTTCCCAGGTCTTCCATTGATTAAGGGGGATATCCAAGGACTAGATATGCAACTTTGGATGAGAGATATAAATTATACTTCAAATCCCATTTTCTGAAGGACAAAGAGAAGGAAGGAGTGTCTACTATGTCAAAAGCATTGGCCAGGTCTAGTTTCAGGATAAAACCTTTATCAGATCTCATCATGCTAGAGTGGGTGGCTTCTTGGACCAAAAGGATGGAGTCAGTTATTTGTCTTTGGGAGATGAATCCTCCATGGTTTTCAGAGATGAGATTCGAGAGGTAGGTTTTGAGGCGAGTAGGCAAGATTTTGGTTATGATTTTGTATGAATAATTGCAGAGGGAGATAGGTCTGAATATGGAAAAGGAAGATGGGAAGTTTTCTTTAGGAATGAGGCCAAGGAAAGTTGAGTTAATTAATCCCCCGACCTTATTTTTTATTTGAACCCAAAGGATCATTTTGATGAGGTATTTTTTGATGACATCCCAAAAGTTCCGGTAGAAACTTATGGAGAACTCATCCAGGCCCGGAGATTTGTTAGGGTGAAGGTTCCAATTTGCGTTAAGAATTTCAGCCTCCTCAGTTTCCTTAGTGAGAGATGCATTGATTTCCTCCATAATCAACTTAGGTGTATAAGTCAAAAAACTACTGTAATCCTCTGGCTCTGCATTCTTGGTTAAAATATTTTTGTAGTGGTTTTATGCTGTTGTTTTAATAGCTTCATGATCTGTGTGCTTCTGTCCCTCATCATCTTTGATTTCTATGATGTTATTCCTTGAAATTCTAACTGTGGCTTGTTTATGGAGAAAAGAGGTATTTTTTTCCTCGGTCTACAACCAAATATTTATAGATTTAAGCCTCAATTTTTTCTCTTCATTCCTGCTAGCTTTATACCAATTCCAATAGAGCTCTTTTTCATGGTCCTGCTTTTCTTTGTTTATTTAGTGGATGCCAATGTTAGTTTGGACTATTTCAAGCATTATCTTGATGTCATTTTTAACTTTGTCTAGTTCACTGTAATGGAGTTTTATCCATTCTTTGAGCACTATGCGCACCGATTTCAATTTAATTCCCAAATATGAAAAGGGGAGCCCTCAACATGTTGTAACCAGGAGCTGATCACGATCTGTCGAGCTTCAGGAAATTCACACCAGAGCGGATTATATCGAAAGGGGAGGGGTCCCAAGGAAGACTGATCTCCTAAAGTAAGGGAGACAGGATGGAAGAGGGGGCAACAAAAAAATGAGAGATGAGGGAACCATCAACAAGAAAGCGATCAAGCCTCTCCATAATATTTCCAGCCCCAATTCTACGATTATTCCAAGTAAATTTTCAATTTTTGGGGATGATATCCACCAGATCGTGATCAAGCATAATGGATTCCAACTGCTCTCGTGTAGGGTCTGGATTGAAATTTCCTCCTCTTTTTTCATTAGCATGCAAGATTAGATTTAGATCCCCTCCAATGATGACACTAGGATTTTCCTCACTGTCTATCTCAGCTTTCATAGCGTTCCAACAAAGTTATTTGTCCCTGTAGTGGTTTGGCCCATAAATAATGTAAAAAATAATCTTGATATTCTCTTGCTGGTTCTAAAGTATGAATTTGATCCAATCACGAGTCTTAAAAATTGCAATTTTCTTCCAAATATTATGATTCCATATTGTTGCTACGCCTCTCGCGGCACCTCTAGATTCTACCAAAGTGCCTGTGTAGTTCCTATTTTTTTTATGATATTTATCATTTCAGTATCTCCTTGTTTTGTTTCTTGAAGAAGGACTATGTCTGGATTTTCTTGACTGAGAAGGTATTTTAGGGAAGAGTTTTTAGAGGGGTGCCCTAGTCCCCTGCATTTCCAAGTGAGAACTTTCATTATTTCAGCAATGCAGGTTATGACCCTGTCTTCCCTCCTGATTCATGTTGAATGGTTTCTTTGATTATAGGTCCTCCGATGTAGGAATATATTAAGTGTTGAGTACCTAGAGAAATTTCCTTCTATGCTGCTTCATCACGATGGTGTTTGGAAGGTTTTCTTCCTGGGCCTGTTCTTTTGAGGATTTCCAAAGTATCCCCCTGCTCTTTTGCTGCATTTCGAGTGACAATCCGAGCTGATGAGGGCTCAGATGAAGAAGATTGGGGACATGAATTGGAAGGATATGGATGAAGAATGGAGTCAGGATGAGGGGAGGGGATGGATGGCTAAGGAGGATCCTCTTCAGAGGAGGCAAGGAAGGAGAAAGGATTGGGGGAGGTAAAAGGAGGATTGGGGGCTGAGGAAGGATTAAGAGGAGGGTCGGGGATATGAAGAGAAGTTAATGAAGGTTCCAGTTGTGGGAGAATGGGGGGATTGACAGATTGAGAGGGCTGGTGGACGGCTGAGGCATTGGAGATCTTAGAGTTTGGCATTGTTTTATTTTTATTTTTAGTGACTTCCCATTGAGTTTCAAGATCTGTATTTTCAACTTCAATAATTTTTTCACATATATTAGCGAAATGACCATATTCATGGCATACCTTACACTTGAAGGGGATTTTTTCATGGACAAGTTGTTGTATATGCATCCAGTTGTCCACTTTTAGTTTGATGCCCGTGGAAGTCCCTTTCCCAGATCTACCTCAACATAGATTATTGCACAAGATTTCATGTTGTCCTTCGGCTCGCTTCTTTCAATAAACTTTCCTACAACATTACCAATCACCCTTATCAAATTTTCTCCCCAACAGTGAAGAGGAAGGTGAGGGAGATGGACCAAAACAGGAACCTGATTGGGAACGTCGAGTTCCGGATCGAAATCAGGAGTCCATTTGTTTAGATAAAGCCCTATGGTGTCCATGAAGTATGGGCCATTCCTGAATATGATATCTTTATCCTCTTTGGTCTCAAAATGGAACATATAATAGCCTTGCCACATAATTTGATTGAAATTTTCCCATTAATCTTATTCGGCCAGTTGCGCTCTACCCATTTCTGGACAGTCTTTAGCAAGGGCCAGAGACCATTAAATTTCCTAATACGATCTTTCTCAGAAAGAGAGAGGGCAGCCATTCGAGACATTGTAGGAGGAAGAGAGACTTCCTGAATCCCATCTATTTTTTTGACAAACTTAGATATTGCAGGCCTTTTTCGGGGTGGATTCAAAGAGTTGATCAATGCCGAGAATGCCAAGGCATGATCAGGAGGGGGAGCCACCTCTGGGATGGTCTCCAAAGGGGACATGAGGCCTCTAACAAGCAGCAGAGGCAGAGGAGCGAGGGCGGGAGGTTGAGACTGCGCCTAGGTCAAGCTCAAATTTTTAACCAGATTTGTAATGGAGCATCTTAAAAAAAACACACTAGGATATTTCCATACCTAAATTGTTTCTATTTCCATATTTTTCACTCAGTTAGTTTCTCATTCATGTTCATTAGCAAGCCTGCGCTTTAATTAAATATATTTGGCTCTAGACACCTCATTGTTATGTCTACTTGTGCTTTAGAGGCCAAGTGGAGGCCAATCAAATATGCTACTCTAGTGAAGGTAATGAGAATTTTGCAAAGTGTGATGTCCATTACCTCCTTGGTTAGAAGTTTTATACTTCGATTTTGAGCTCAAGGTTGACAATATTGGATGATATAGCTATCCACAATCTCTTCTACATCACTTCTTCTCCCTACCATGACTATTATGGATCCTTGCCTCAACCTTCTAGTACAGAAGTATATATCCTTTATATCCAAAGTCAAAGTTTGATCCTTCACTAAAACCATTAGTTCTCTAAGTCCCACATCCCAATTAATAACTATAATAATGGCACCTGTCCCTTCATGTTTTGTGTGTGAAATAATTTCAAAAGCCTACAATCTCATAATGCATCCAAGGCTAGCTAATGACAAAGCATGAACATATCGTCAGTGTCACATTCTCTCCATCCACTCAAACATGATGGAAAATACACTTAGAAACATAGAGATAATTATTAGTACATCTATCCACAATTGAAAAAATCTAAAGACTAGGAAACTCTTTTCCATTAGGAACCTTCATTGCTCTTTCCTTTGGTCCACATAGAAACCATCATTGTTTTCCCAAAGAGAGAGATAATTGAACTACCTCTTTATCCTCTTCAACACATAACCAAGAGTGATAAAGGGTGCCCATAGGGGAAAATCTCAATGAAATGCAATGAAAAAGAATGAAATTAAAGAGGAAGGGAAGATCTCTAAACTAGAATTGATGGTACTAAAAAAGCTGGCATGAATCCTCTGGGGTCTATGTAAGAAGATATAATAAGTATGGGGGCTTCTCCACAATGGTTAAATTCTCCAACCCAAAATGCACAAATGACCCCATATTTCACCATTTTTATATTTTTACCATTGGAATAAGGATTCAAAATGTCTTTGTTCACACAAATGTTAAGTGTGTATTCTTTTAATTTCAAAATTTGATGCCTTGTATCCTATTTTTTACAAGATTTTATGGCTACTAATATACCTTTGAAGGCCTATTGTAAATGATTGATAGGAATATGTAATGGAAACATTGGTTTTGGTGTGACATCCACTAGATATATGGTACATTCCTTCGATATTAGTATATAAGGATAAGTATTTTCATACAATTCCTCTTGTGTTTTTGACCATATGTGTTTTATCGATATGATTTACAATTGATCCCTCTAGGTTGAGACGTTAACCACTTCTTTACTACACATTGTAACTTGCACATGAATTTCTACCTTTCATGCACACCCTGAAATTGTGACATCCCCTGGCTTGAGGTTTTTATGTAACTAATTGTATATATGTGTTTTACTTTTTATAATGTTTAAAGTTTGAAAGACACATGGAGAATTTAATTATTAGTACTTTATTACTGATAATGAATGATTGCAAAATTGTATTTAAGATGTTTATAACAAATAAAGAGGTTTGGAAAATTTATGTTGGAATTCATTTGGTTGAAAACAGATGAGGCTGCAAATTGATGGTGAATATTAATTACGTAGTAATAAGCCTTAGGCATCTAATTTGAATAATTATATTTATTGTGAAACTATGGAGTTGGCCAATTAATTATTTCCATAAAAGATAGGATGTTTCCTTTAGGAGTGGGAAAAGAAGGCTCATTAATGAGCTAGTAATTATCCGCCACCTATTGGTGAGGTGGAGGTAGTTACCAACTACAAAAATTAGTGGTAGATGGGAAATAGAAAAATATACTTTTTCTATTTTTTTTGTCTTCTTGTTGGAGGGGACTCATGATGTCTGAGGAGAGGTCGTGAGAGAAGCAAGTGAAAAGGAAAACACAAAAGTATAATTGCAAGCTTGTGCTCGAGGGGATAACTTCGGGGAGAAGTATCAAGGTTGGATAGAGCCAAGTATTCAAACATATATTTTCCAGACAACAAATTCAAGTCATTATTCTTGCCTTATATTATGTTTAGAAGAGTAAAAGACATAATTATGTTATGCTTTTAATTATATGTAGCTTATACACTGCTAGAAATAATTACAAAATGAAAGAATTAGAACAATTGTTCCTTATTTTATTATTTGTAAGAGTGTTTTGAAGAAATAGGTAAAAAGAAAAAAAAATAAAGAAATGTAAAGAGATTTGATTTTAGTCATGAAAAATTTGTATGTTATCGTTTGTTGTTAGTTGAGGTATTACATATGCAATGCATACATAAAGAAATAGAATTTTAATTTGAAACAATTCTTTTTTCTTTTGTAATGAAAGAACTTGTAATATTCCAAAATGGAAAAGACCGGAATATAGAACAAAATAATGGAAATAGCAGTGATAAATCAACACATAGAATGTAAGCAGATCATATAGCCATTATATTAATATCAGAGCAGAAAAATATGTACAATATCTTGAGGGAAAAGTAACTCAAGTTAGGCAAAACAAGCCTCAAGAGAACAAGTACATGAAATATGAAGAACACTGCTACACAATAGTGCCACAGGCTAAGTCAACACAATTTTAGCGGATATAACTTTTGCTGGAAGATGTAAATACATGGATTGGATGTTATATAGCTCAAAAGGTGTTAGGGATAGAGATCTAGACTCCCACGCACATTTCCAAGACAACCCAGAAAGGGTTTCCAGAAATAACCCAAAATGCAAAATGCCGGAATGCAACCCTAGGGCTGAATAATAGCTGCAAATGAATAAATGGAAGGAGGTGGCTTAAAATGATATGAAAATGTATAGAAATCCTCCAATATATATTCCAAATGAAAGGTTGATCCCCTCACTGAAGATCTAACCCTCCAACTAAAACACTGGATCCTCCTCTGCAAATGATCACAAAAATAACGCAGTCCTTGAGGGAAACTATGCTGTAGGAAGTGGAAATAGGTTGGCCTGGTGCCAAAATATGAAAATATGCTCCAGGAACTTCCTTGATGGCCTCCCAATGGAAAGGCTACCTCTCCACTGAAAAAAAAACATAGAAAGTGGCCCTTACAATCCTCCACTGCTTCTACCCTGCAACACAACACAACTCTGAATAGAAACTGCGATGTAGAAGATAGTTGAAGCTTGGCATGATGCCGGAATGTGGATATGAAACTCACAATAATATCTCCTGAGTAGGCACTCAAAGTCCCCCGAGGATGAGTGTGGGATTCCCGCTCGGGAACACCCTTGTGCTAAACAACACAACAAAATCCGCTAAACAGCTTAAGAGTGCAAACAATCATACATACCACAAAATCAATAATCAACATCATAACATACCCTTCTATGGCTGCCTTCCCCTTCCTTATATGCATTGTGAGCCTTCTCACCTTGGGTCCCACTCATTAAAGCCACTACTCTCATGGAGACTTTCTCCCATTAACATTGTGTTGTCCCTCATTGATGATCCACTCTCTCCATACCAGCACTGTTGATTTGGTCAACATTGACCTTGTCCGCATGCTTTAGCCCCTGTTCACACATGAGGGTGATTTATCCATCTATTAAGATGATCCCTATTCACATTAAGTGGTATTTTATTCCCACTAAAGAGATTTATGGGTCTCGCTACCCACTTATTCATCTATCTAAATGATAAAATAAAAAATTAATATTCCAATTAGCTGCAAGCTAATTTTGGAATATTATAGTCCTCCCCTCCCAAATTTCGCTTGTCCTCAAGAAACTGTAAGGATAGAACTGAAGAGCCTCCTCTCCTCTTTTATTATCCCCACATGATAAGCTTCTCAACTAAACAAGATGCTCTCTTATCAATGTGTGCCCTAGTTTCTCCTCCCAACTGTACAAGTTAGCCTTTGGTGACAAATCCAAATGGCTATCATCATGAAGAAGTGGGATATCCATGGAGGCAACTATATGATGTCTAGAGGCCTTCTTGAGGCATGGAATCTAAAAAATATTGGGAACCTTCCTTCCCATGTGAAGCTCCAATCCCCAAGCTATCATCCACACAAAATGTGTCACCCTCCAAAGTGGTTACTCATAGAAAAATTCCTCCCAAATGCTTATGAGAGGCATCTCCCAAGTGCTCAATTTAACCATATGGCTCACCTCATAAGGAGACAAGAGACCTACTGTAGCAACCATATATTGTTCAATGTTCCCCCTAAAACATGTAGCATAAGAAGTGTGGGGAATCTCATTCCCAATGGGAAAATCCAGTCCATGTGCCATCCCTCCAATCATGCCAAAAAAAATGAGAAGAACATCATCATAATATGGTATCCAAATGAAAGGGATACTGAGTGTTTTGTGAGATTTTGGATGGTTCCAATAGTTTCCCATGTGGTAACAACACAGTTTTGCTGCCTGTTGTTTCAGAACATCATGTGGAAAGTTATCTCCCAACCATTTTCTAGTTGTGCATGTCTTCTCATCTACTAGAAAGTAGTAGATGGCATTGTGTATCAAATGAGCACACCAAGTATAGAACAATACTTGCCCAAAGCCATACAAGAAGAAATGGCTATCTCCATCACAGATGTTGGTCTTAGAAAGATCATGGAGCCCAAAAAAATTTCCCTCTTGTGGAGCAATGCAATGTATATAGATGTCAAGATAATGCAAATAATTTGTTGGATGATTAATAAGTAAAAAAATACAACTCTTACCATACACTATGATTAGGCTGAAAATGAGGTCCATGGATGAGCCCTCCCATGAGAATCTCCCCATAGTGCTCTGAAATGTGACAGGATACATACTCCCCTTGGAACACTCCATCAATAGATACATACTCTCAAGTGACAACAATGTTGGCCTTTGTAATAAGGCTCCTATCATATAACAACTCCATCCTTTGACATGCCAAAAGCCAAAGCCACATACCATAATGCTGCTACATGTGGGAGATTCCTTCCTATGTGGAAGTACCTCCCGATCCTCCAAAGCTAAGGAGGAGCCCCTTTGCACCATGATTTTTCCATCCTCTACTCCTGCATCATCATGCCAAGTATGGGAGAAAATTAGCCCATACTCTCCCAAGAGTAACCAAATCAACAATAACCTTTGCTGCCTCCTGATTTCATCATACAAGTCATGGAGTAACATCATGATGATTGACTTGTAGAATGAACCATACAACCAAATATTCTATTGCCATATCATATGGGTTCCATGCAATGCCCCAAACCATAACACACCCTTGAAATTAGGATATGTCACATGATGGCCAAACTCTTTCAAGAGTAGCCAGCACAACCATGCCTCCTGTTGCCCTGTGTCATAGATATACAAGTGGCTCACCACTCTCTTTCTCACCATCCACACCCATTAATCAAAATGTGGGTGTATCCTACCATCATGCTCCAAATTGGTATCCATCCAATGGAGAATACTATCCTCCCAAATCTGATCGCTACCTTTGCACTTCATGGGATGTTGAAGTGAAACCTCCTAGAGATCTCCATATGAAGGCCACTCATCAATGACCAAGTTGAACCCATAAGGTTCCAAATATGTTGTAGGAAAAAACTTCTCTTTGAGCTGAGATGTGCTCATCAAGAAGGATCCATCATAATAATGGGAGATGTCATCCATCATAAGATATCTTCCATCAACCATCTGCCTATCCAATGCTACACATGTAGAATGGTCATTGGAATGCTCCAATAATAGTTGGGCCCCCAACTCATCACTGCTGCTCAGTGACAGCGCTGCTGATATCCATGATGGTGCATCTGTTTTCTCATGATCATACATAATGTTGAACATACAGTTCTGCATTGGATTGATTAGGATTATGCTAATCCTATCCTCCAAAACTCCACACTCCAACCCAAAGTGTTGTGTACATCTCAAAAATGACAAACCATGATGAATATATATCTCCTCCTCGAACTAATCAAGGGTCCTCTCAGAAGTGATAGTCTACTGCTCCAAATAAGCAGTGTGCTTTGACCCTATGTCATGCAATTTCCATGATGGCATATCCCTACAACTCTCCATATGATGTGCTGAAATAATAGGAAGTGGAAATGTTTTCATACCTTGGTAAAGCTGATCCTTGGGAACATCTTGTACAACTACAAGGGTTCCTCCTATCGATGTCATGACTCCTCCAACTGCTGGTGATGGTGATGTTTGCTCCTCTATTGCTGCACCAGCGCTGATATAAGTCTCCTCCTCCTCATGCATCTCCTGAATAATGCATGGGACTCTAAGTGTCAAGAGATCAATACCAATTTGCAAGGGTGCAAGTGTTCCTTCTTCTGATGCAAGTACTCCTGCAACAAGTGGTGGTGGAAGTTTCTTTTCCTATGGTTTCTTCTTATCAAACTTCTTGATCAACCTTTGAGTAAAATTTTCATAAGCAGTCACTCTTGCATGTCTCAAATTGCTGAACCACCAAATGTTTGCTTCACCCTCAAGGTGCAGCACTACAATCTCAAAAACTTCTCTTTCTGCTACTGGATGTAGCAGGAAGAATGCATCTAAATTTCTCCTCCAAGCCCTTGTTGTGCATGTGGATGACCCATAAAATTTAGACAATAGAAATCTATTGTGTTTTCTTCTTCTACTGTTGCTGCAAGGTCTCCTTTCTTCTTTGAGATGAATGAACTCTTGGAGAGTTAGATTCTCCTTGAAAGCCCTTGATTGAGACTTGTACTCTGCAAGATAATCACTTAGAATCTCATGATCTAAGTTTCCTCCTTCTCCATGTCTTTCACCTTGCTCTTCAAAGAAAGTGGACAGAGTAGAATGCTTTGGAGCTCTATGCAATACTGGTCTTCTCTGCTGCTGATAGGAAGTGCATGGAACTTCCTCATCTTGAAACCATCTTGAGGTCTCATTACATCTCTCCATTCTCATTTGCTTGAACTCCCTGGAGAGGTTCTTCATAGATCTGAAAAGATATGAGGCAAATCTCATTCCTTCCATCATTTTAGATCTCTTTTTTTCTTTTTATACTTCTTCTTCTTATTCTTTCGATAGCATATTAGCTGAAACTCACAGGCTAAGCCAAGATTATGCTATGATACCAATGTAATATTCCAAAATGAAAAAGACATGAATATAGAAAAAAATAATGGAAATAGCAGTGATAAATCAACACATATAATGTAAGCAGATCATATAGCCATCATATTAATATCAGAGCAACAAAACATATACGAGATCTTGAGGGAAAAGTCACTCAAGTTAGGAAAAACAAGCCTCAAGAGAACAAGTACATGAAATATGAAGAACACTACTACACAATAGTGCCACAGGCTAAGACAACACAATTTTAGTGGATATAACTGCTACTGGAAGATGCTAATACATGGATCTACTGTTATATAGCTCAAAAGGTGCTAGGGATAGAGATCTAGACTCCTAAGCACATTTCCAAGACAACCCATAAAGGGTTTCCAGAAATACCCCAAAATGCAAAATGCCAGAATGCAGCCTTAGGGACGAATAATAGCTGCAACTGAATAACTGGAAGGAGGTGGCTGAAACTGATATGAAAATGTATAGAAATCCTCAAATAGATCTTACAAATTAAAGGTTGATCCCCTCACTGAAGATCTAACCCTCCAACTAAAACATTGAATCCTCCTCTACAAATGATCACAAAAATAATGCAGTCCTTGAGGGAAACTGTGCTGTAGGAGGTGAAAATAGGTTGGCCTGGTGCCAAAATATGAAAGTATGCTCCAGGACCTTCCTTGCTGGCCTCCCAATGGAAAGGCTACCTCTCCACTGAAAAAAAAATTCAGAAAGTGGCCCTTAAAATCCTCCACTGCTTCTACCCTGCAACACAATAGAACTATGAACATAAACTACGTTGTAGAAGAAAGCTGAAGCTTGGCCTGATGCCAAAGTGTGGATATGCAACTCACAATAATCTCTCCTGAGTAGGCAGTCGAAGTTCCCCGAGGATGAGTGTGGGATTCCCGCTCGGGAACACCCTTGTGCTAAACAACACAATAGACTCTGCTAAACAACTGAAGAGTGCAAACAGTCAGAGAGACCAAAAAATCAATAATCAACAACATAAAATACCCTTCTATGGCTGCCTTCCCCTTCCTTATATGCATTGTGAGCCTTCTCACCTTGGGTCCCACTCATTAAAGCCACTACTCTCATGGAGACTTTCTCCCATTAACACTGTGTTGTCCCTCATTGATGATCCACTCTCTCCATAATACACCTGACAATAAACACACATAGATAGAACTGAAGGATAAGCGTGTGATTTTTTACTATTAACCATATATGTGCTTTTATAGTACATTAGGTGTGACCCTTCGATTCTGCATTACAAGGTCACTTGGACTCCTTTGTGACTGTTCGCCTTCCACACCTACCCATTGAGGATTAGGTGTCCAACATTCCCTCCCTTAATCCGAAGGGGTATGTGTGAGTCCAAGAAGAGAGTTGTAATACAAATCTTCAAAGTATGCATGGAAACACTTAGGTTAAATGAAATCTTTGAAATGTTGGCATAAAGAGGTGGTTTAAGGATGACCACCAACACTGGAACGCAATGCTTAATGCAGTTCCCGGAACTCTTCCAAAACTAGCAAGAAGCTGAGGGCTTCTGCTAGAGGAATTGTCCCTAATATTTGAAGAGGGATACCTTCAACCTAGAAGAAGGGAGGTCTACAACTTGCGATGGTTTAAGGATGACCACCAACACTGGAATGCTTGATGCATTTCTCGGAACTCTACCAAGGATGGAAAGAAGCTGAAGTCTTCTGCTAGAGGAAGTGCTCCGAATTCTTTGAAGTGGAAGAATATGAACCTCACATGGATGGTTTAAGGTTGTCCACCAACCAAAGGCATGCTCATGTGCATCCGTGTCTCTGGCTACAACTCTGAATCTAGAATGACGAATTGTGGCTCATGATCGCTTGAACTGCTGTGTCTCTGGCTACAACTCTGAATCTGGAATGAGAGATTGTGGCTCAGGCTCGCTTGATGTGGCTTCGATGCTTGTAGATGACCACCATTTTCCCCTCTGTCAAGTACAAGGTGATATGATGGCGAAAACTCAACTACAAGTTTGCTCAATATTCTAGAACAAGTTCTGACATGCGACTTAAACATATTCTTGGTTGTTGATGCCCATTGCCAAGAAGCAATCCATCTAAGATGAATCTTTGTTCTTGCAGGAGGCTTGTTTTTGAAGTATCTGTGTGAAGAGTGGGTGTGCTGACCACAGTGATTGCATGGGTGAAGAATGAAACAATGATATTTCATATGGCCAACTTGATCACAGTGTTGGCATTTTTCAATCTGTTGTTGTTCCTGTGGAAGAGGAGCAGGATCTGGAACAACTTAAGGTAAAATGTCATAAAGAAATCCGACACTCTGAAATTTGATGGGCTTGGAGTAGTCCGGAATATGAAAGGACAACTTATTTTCATATTCAAGACCAGTTTTGTGCTTGTTATGGACAATCTCTTCCCAAGGTCTAATGATGGGCTTGGGAAGTGCATGCTACATTTCTGCATTTTTCTGCACCTCTGCTCCTGAAATGGGTACTGAATGTGAATCAGCTGCATTATTGACTTGCTGCTTATAGGAGTTTGTTTCAAATTTATGAACAAAAACAAGTTCAAAATGATGACTCTGCTATTGTAATTCTTCTTGTTATAGCTGAGATTCAAGCTGCAAAAAATCAATCTTTTCATGTGCATTATGCACACAAGTTTGAATGTCAGCAAGAGAAGCTTTGTTGATTCTTACTGTGCCATTGATAGTAGATTGTATCAGAGTTTTTAGGAACTCTAATACTTCACCAATTCAATCCATTTTCCAACAATTTATATGGTTGAATGCGATCAAATAAAAGGTGCTCCCATGCTACAAACTCAACAGGTGATAGGATGCAATAAATTTTAACAAACAATGTGAAAAAATTCCAACGTAATCAATCATCCAATGCCAAAGCATATGCCATAACTGGACTCCGTATATATACTAGGTCTTTGATGTTGAATAATTAGTGTACACACCAACCATGATGGGACAACCATTGGTTTTCAATGCATGGTGATTGAAGGTAATTTCCAACATTCAATATATATATCAGTGCTCCAACATAAAGAGTTTGGATGTATTGAAAATATATAATTCAACACATATACTGTGCACAAAAAGAATACCCATGCGTATACTTCACTGCAATGAATACGAACTCTAGAACACATACCTCCAATGGGAAAGAATCACTGCTTAATACATTCAAATGATTTGTATCCTTTCAACGTCCAGATCGACGCTTGATCCAACTGCTTGTTGATGCTTCCAAAAGTGTTCACTATTGAGATCAAGCAAACAATAGGGGACCATCATAAACATATAAATTGGCACTTCTTACAACATCATAGGTGAGGATTACATGCGGAAAAGAGTTCTCAACATAGCATATTGAAAATTAGGTGGTTTTCCCTTAAAAGGGGCACTCTTGTCCTAAGAGTTTGCAGGTTTCATAATTGAACGCCAAGTACACAAACACATCGCAGTGAAATGGATTTCAAGCATTGTGTCTGGGCTTTTTTATTTACCTTTCATAACGGGGTTGCATATGGATATGAATTGCAGTCCAATCCAAATCCTAGTGATGCTCGTGGCACCGCGCAATGGATGGTATCCCAAAATTTATGGGGAGTATTAAGTACCATCTCTATTGATTTGGGAGGAGCTCCTTTTGGAAATGTGGTTTCCTTCAGTGATGGCTCTCCGGGCCATGGAAGTGGCATTCCTTATTTCTACCTATCACTACTTGAACCAACCCCAAGAGATGTGCCAAAAGATTCTCATTGTTCTTTCACTATCAGCGAAACTCCTCTTGGCACATGTGGAGATACAAATCCCAAGAATCCAACCTGCTCAAAGCTTAATTTTACAGGAAAGAGGGAGAGGCAACGTGGAAGGGATCATTTCAGGCATCGTGGTTGAGGCAGCCAGGCTGAGGCAGCATGTAAGGCCAATGCAAAGAGGTCAGAGTAGGAGGGAGCCGACACAGAGAGGTGGCAGAGGGGTCAAAGGCCAAGCAGCGGGTGCTTTGGCAAGTCAGACCATCTTTACTGTCACAAAATATTTTATATTTCCCTGCGCTCTAGGAGACAGTTACCATGGACGTGGTTCCCTGCCTATTTACTGGAACTTTAACTATGGAAAGATCGGTGAGTGGCTGAAACGTGAGGGAAGAGGAGCGCAACGGAGACTTACAGTGGCAAGCAATGCTGATATGGTGGAGTGCACAAATGCCAAGGGACGATGTCGGTGCCAAGAGGGAGAAGCACAGTGGGAGAATCAGTTTGGAGGAATCCAACTATGTGGGAGGAGAGTAGTGAGATTGTATGGGAGGTTAGGTCGACTGAAAATTTAAAAATGCAGCTGACATTTTCAAATTTTGAGGTGAGAACGCTGTGTACACAATGTAGAGGGGGCATGCAAAGCGTACAAAGTCACCAACGCAGACTGCACATTTTCTATTTGAAGGTTGTAGACAACCCAGATACCATGTAGAATGGTAGCAGTTACTTGTACGAAAAATTAATTTGGGAGTTGGCAGGATCTGACAAAAATCCAGGGCCTAGCCTGGGCTCTGATACCATGTTAAACAAACATGGTAAATACACCTGACAATAAACACACATAGGAAGAACTGAAGGATAAGCGTGTGATTTTTTACTATTAACCATATATGTGCTTTTATAGTACATTAGGCATGACCCTTGGATTCCGCATTCCAAGGTCACTTGGACTCCTTTGCGACCGTTCACCTTCCACACCTACCCATTGAGGATTAGATGTCTAACACTAGCGCTGTTGATTTGGTCAACATTGACATTGTCCACATGCTTTAGCCCCTTTTCACACATGAGGGTGCTTTATCCAACTATTAAGATGATCCCTATTCACATTAAGAGGGATTTAATTCCTACGAAAGAGATTTATGGGTCTCCCTACCCACTTATTCATCTATCTAAATGATAAAAGCAAAAGTTAATATTTTAATTAGCTGCAAGCTAATTTTGGAATATTACATAACTCTAATGCCAATGGGAATCTATGTTTATACATGTGAATAGCTGGACCCGGGGAAAGTTCTTAGTAACTTCTTGGGGGGGGGGGGGGGAATGGCACCGCTAGGGTTTGTATTGGTTGCAGGGGCATTAGAACAGAGGAATCTAGTCTCTTCGGCTGAGAGATGCTTGGAAAGTGCGGGATGGAAGCCTCTCGATGGGCTGAGATAGATGAAAAACCATACAAAGAATATCAAAGCTTTAAAACCCTCGAATCATACCGAAAACGGGAAGAGGGAAGTGAAAACCATAAAATTTGGGACTATTATCCACTGAGCCAGTCCTTGGGACTCGGTTTTTATAGGAGAAATGTGGGTTTCATCTATGAGCTCTTCGATGGTTAGGCCATAGAGCACGCGAGCATTTTTCGGTTATAGTGCTGTGTTTTCTCGAGGCCTGCCCTGGGCTCTTTCCATATATGTTGGCGCTGTAGATCGTGGTCGGGCATACATCATTGGACTGGTTTTATCATGGGAACACACCACTTCCTCTTTCAAATATACGAGTAGTATCTCAGTACCCAAAACTGAATCTTGCTTTCTTGATTGCTTGTTGCAGATGGAGTGCCCCTAGGCAGATAGTTTTATGTTGTCACTTTGACATTCCCTTGGAGACACCAACAAAGGTCCTTTGTCCATTTGGAATGCCTTTTTTTGGGTCTGGTGTGGGGGGAAGCTGAGAGCCATGGGTTTTTGGGCCAACTTTGGGGGCTTATTTTAGGACCTTCTCAGTTTTTGTCTATGGCATATTGGTGCTTTTGAGGATCAAGGATTTTAGGCCTCCTCTTAGAGGCCCTGTTTCTTTTTATCCTGGGCAACATCACAACCACCAAACCCAAGTGAAACCTCACCTTTGCGAGACTCTAGAAATGGAACAATATGGAGACGCCACTTTGGAACTAGACACTCTGGAACATGTAATACCCATATTTTTTCAAATTTTTATTAGGTCCCCTGTGGGGAAAAATAAATTATTTTGGGTGTTCGAGACATATAGAGTTCTCGACTTGAAATAGAATATTATGGAACATATGAGATACCCTGTAAAGTTGCAATCCTTGCTCTGTGGCAGTAGATTGCTTCAAGACTGCTGGACAATGAAGGACCACTCTATTGTTTCAGGGTCTACCATTATTCTCGTTATGCGTCGGAAGGGGGGTGCTATGGATAAGGGAAAAACAACAACAACAGGGGGCAAAAGGGGTAACAGATCCTCAAAACAAGAAACTAGTGATGGCGGGCCCTCTTACACGAACATTCTGTAGGGGGGGAATTTACTATTGTATCGCTAGAACAAGCTGAAAATTCCTTGAGGCCCTACATTGTAGAGCAGCTGAATCAAACACTAGCTCTGAATATAGACAGTCCAAAAATAGAAGAATATCGCACTACTTATGAATCACAAGTGATTATATGTTGTTTTAATAGTTTTTTTCCTAAACCAATGGAGCACTTCCATTGGATCTTCAAAAACTGGACCAAAAAATGTGAAATTCATCTCTGCTCCAAAGGGTTCTTCATTGTTAAATTTCAATCTTCGGAGGTCAAAGATATTGTTCTCCAAGAAGGACCATGGTTTTGGGGTTCCATGGGCCTTTTCATAACCCCATGGTGCCCAAAATTTGATCTAAACACTATGGTGGTCACTAGAATGCCGATATGGGTCAGGTTGCACAATATCCCCCTACATTTATGGAATGACCATGTTCTAGAAGGTATTGGGGACATGATTGGGCAATACATAAAAATATATACTAAAGGAATAGAGGAAAGGATCTACACTTTCGTGCGGATCTGTGTGGAAGTAGATCTTAACAAAGGACTACCAGAAATAATACTACTGATTCACAAATAACAAAACTGGACACATGACCTAGATTATGAAAACATTACATTCAGATGCAAAATTTGTATGGAGACGGGACACTTACAAAACACATGCCCTGACACCAAGAAAGAACACAGAAAAAAGAAGAAGGGTGGGAAGCAACCCAAAGGATGGCAATATCCCCCACCTAAGCCTAAGGAGGATGCTGAAGAAGAAGAGGATGAGACCACCCCTATGGAGAAAAATCGGTCAACAAAAGAACTAGAGGTACAAGAAAATGTTTCTCATGATCCATTTGACCTACATACCTCCCCGAAACAGCCTGTCATGAATCCATAAGGTCCAAATAACTGTAGGAATAAAAGACATCATACTTTAGATAACTTTGACTTGGATAGGGACATTGGCTCTTTTGCTGCTGAAAATCAGATTGTCCGTGTTTCCTCCATGCCTTCACAAGCTGAATAGCGCAAAGTTGAGAAGAAAAAAGGGAAGAAAGTGTCAAACCTCTTAGGGAATTTCTCTTCGTGTCGGTGGCCTGGTCTGCATTATGTGTTGTTTGGCTATCATTCTTTCTACTCAGATTTTGTTTTGGCGCATGTTACTGTTTTTGCACCCTATTTTTTGGTTTGGAATGTGTTTGGTTTGGGAAACCTGCTGCCCATTTCGAGTGTTGTAAACAAATGGAATGTCGAGGCATCTGCGATGTAACTTTTTACTATTGTTAATAAAAAGTTTGATATTTTTCTTCTAAAAAGATGTGAATAGTCGAATTTGATATATTGAGTTTTAGTTACGCACAAAATGGCTCTTTGTAAGTACAAACATAAGTACTGAAGAATATTATAATTATAATAGTTTTATTTTCTTATCTATATGTTACAAGGAACACACACCTGAATATGGGTATAAATGGATATATTTAGTCATTATTGATGTTGTATTTATGAAAAATAAATAAAAGTATACTAAAACATTATACAGGTACACAAAGTTGGAAAAAAACATAGAATATCAAACTTATAAAGAAATTCTATAGAACAATATTATGTTACTTTAAAAGTAAACTTAACTATTTTAAGCCATGCAAGTAAAAAAACTCATATTATGAGTTTTACATTAATATAAATTGTGAAACAAGAATTGATAAGTAACACACAGAGAATTATTTTCCATAAAACATTAATGGTTAATGACTTAGAGTCAAATAACTCACAATATACAAAAAGTGTTTTAGAGAACCCTATGAAAATAAAATAGAGAAATAATCATCGAGAAAAAAAATAGGGAATACATTTTCCCATACGTTTATTACATTTAGACATAAAGCTTTGGGGTAAATACTTCCTCATAGAAAGTAAGTTTTTAATATAAAAAGCAACATATAGGTCTATTAGAAGCCACTATTCGAAAGGTCTTGAACCCTACACTCAACCACAACAACATAGAATTCAAGCCCAATCATACGAGATAACCGAGGGTTCGGGTTATTTCACCTAGCAAAGAACAATCTATAAGTTTTCGTGAATACGTTGAAGACTCGAATCTTCTCATCAGCACAAGACTATAAATAATTCTAAGACCCAGAATGAATATATATATATATATATATATATATATATATATATATATATAAAAGAATCCCAGGATTATATAAAATTATATCTATTTAAATAGATTTTCAAGAAATAAGGAAAAAATATTAAAGAAAAAGAAATTTTAGTTGAATAAGAGAGAAAAATGGAAAAAACCTGGATGTACACATAAGTAACACAACCAAAGTATACCCTTAAAATTTGCAAGGTAAATATGTTAAAATGGGGAATAAATGTAATTAATATGTAGAGTTTGATTCTATAAGAGAAACGAAAATAATATTATGAGAAACTTGAAGAATTTATTGTGTAAGTTACCAACTTAAAATCAACATTTATCAATAAAGTCACATTCAAATGCAAAGAACAAAGTCGAGGTTTACATGTTGTAGCATGCTAGGGTTAAAGATAAGCCCCAAGCCCCAAACAAATAACATCATAATAAAAGAAAGGAGAGAAAAGCTTTATCAATTTTATTATTGTTTTGTAAAAATGGTTAAAAATTATCCAACTCTAGGATTAAATGAAACTTGAAATGAAGTGGGTATAAATTATAAAATAAAACTATTGAGATAATGACTAATTAACCGAAGGAATTTGCAAAATACAACTAGAATCAATTTAAATATATGCAAGAGTGAATCTCTACATATTTACTTGGAAATTCGAAGAAGTTGTTGACCTGAGGGTCAGAAGTACATAACCCTGGAACCTCGATAGTTACTCCAACGAAAATGCATCGCAAGGAGTAAGGTTGTAAATGAACCAAAACCACAAAATATTATATCCCAAATTTTATACTTGGGGAATCTTAAAAGAAATAAAATTAACTAAAACTCTGCTTCAGAGGATCACTTGAGAAGTTTTGTCAGACAAAGGGTAAAGAGAAAGAGTATATTGTTATAACCATAACCTCTTGAAAGCACTTAAGGCCCACAACCAAAGTTGTGTAGAAAACCCTCGACAGAGAAACATTGTAAATATAATATAACAACCCAACAAGAACATTGGCGAGAGGATTAGTCCCTAAAAGATTTAAACCTTCATGATTTTAACAATAGAACAACTTGAGTGTGATGGATAATGGCACAACAGTAAAACAATTACATTTGGTATAAACCTTGAATAGATCAACATATAACCACCTATCCGAAAGAACAAACGATACGACGAATGACGAAGATGAAACTCCATTTATTTCCTGACATTATTCATGAGAATAACCCTCGAGAAATTTAGTTGTAGATTGGTAGGCTTGAGAGTGTAGTGACAGATTGAGCGAGCATGTAACGACGTTACCCCACCTTCCTTTGTGGAACAACTATTACTCCCTAATCCAACTCCTCTTGTACTTCCAGAAGAATGGGGCTATTATTATTATTATTATTATTATTTATTCATTTTAATTATATATTCTCATTCTAGGGTCTGGATGAGTCCTCTATGATCGACAAAATCAAACCCAACAATTTCCACATCGACATACAACTTGGATGCAATTAACTGGGGTGACATGGCTCTTGTCACTTAGTTAGCTTAGTAAATTCGAGGTATAGGAGTTAGAGTTCAGTTAAGCATGTGTGATTTCTAATTTGTAGTAATCGAGGTCAGTTATTTCAAGTTGTTTGGAATTAAACTAGTTCCAACTATTGGAGGAACTAGTGGAAGGTCATTTGTGCAATGGAACTTTAGTAAAACTCAATGATCGTCCAATTAACTGATCAATCAACCCAAAATAACTAGTGCATGCAGATAATTCGAATTCCCCAGCTGTGGTGGAGATTCCAAGGCAATGTAGGGGTGAAAATGTGAAGCTGGGTTACACTTTTTGCCCTTTTTTGAGAAAAAAATTTCATTTTTTTCGGTTCTTCAACTTTCTGCAAACTATAACAATTTTTCTGTGTAGAATTTCATTTTGCGATAAAAATAAAAGTTGTGAGAAATTTTGTTAGCTTTCTATTACTTATTTTTTTAAATTTTTTTATGCAGATTTGATATGTCAACTTAGCGTTTCTTTGAGTGTGTGTTTCTTAACAATCAAAGGATTCATAAGAAGTCATGTTATGACGCAATGTTGTATTCACTGAAAATTTGTGTTTTTGAAAAAACAAAATGTGTTACAACAATCAAGACAAAGTCTACTTTGTTTTCGTCATATTTACAAAGCCAATGGATGCATATCATAATTACTAGAATTTTTTGAACTGGTCCAATACGAAAAACTGCGTATTTTGGATATGTTTCACGTCGCAAGAAATTTCTTAACATATAAGTTATAAACTAAAAATATAAAAGCTACCCATTAGAGATGACGGACCAATGTAATGCCCCATAATTTTTTCAATTTTTTTTACAATGCATTTTGGGAGATACAAAATTTTGATTTCACTGAATCACAATGACCCTCAGAAATTGTTTGCACCCATTTTATTAGAAAAATAATTAAAATTAATAAAAGTTTATGAAATTACATAAAAGTTATATTTCCTGAAAGTAGATTCAATTCTGAAAATGCTTGTCTTGGTTCCCACAGTTAATTAACAACCTTTCATGGAGTTTAATCAGTCCAAAGTTGCAGAACCGTTTTCAGAGCCTGGTTTTTGCGTAATTGGTGACGCATTAGTTCGGCCGAACTTTTAGTCCAAGTTCGGCCGAACTATGTTTTCCGCTTAAGGCTCGTTAAATCTAACGTCTTAATAGTTCGGCCGAACTTTTGATCAAAAGTTCGGCCGAACTATTGTATAACTCTCCGTCGGCTGGAAAGTTTTGCGGAGCCCCCTACTAAAACACATTTCGTGTCAATATAAATTGCCGCGAAATGATTCACAATTTTCGCACATTTCACACACTTCATCTCATTTTACAAAGATCTTGGTTTGGGTTCAAAAAATTTTCTTCAAAGTTTGGGTTTAAGAGCATTTTTTGGAAGCAAATTGATTTTACAATTTTGGGTTTAAAGAATTTTTTTGGAAGACATTTCTTGGAGGTATGTACGTGTTTTGAGTTGAAGTAAATCTTTTGAGCTTCGTTTCTTTTTTATAAAACATTTTTCTCTCGATTTTTTTAAAGTGTGTGTTTTGGATTGGAGTATGTATTTTTTACAAAAAATTTACACTGAATTTTTTTAAATTAAATCTTTTGTGATATTTTTTGTAATTGAGTTATTGTCTAATTTTTTGAAGGAAATATTTTGAACTTCATACCCTATTATCATGGGAAATCGAAGAACTTGTGCTAGAAAATATGATCGAAAAAGAGACCCTCAGGCACATAGAGAAGAAACGAGACAATCTCGCAAAATAAAGTTAGAAGCCCTCTCAAATATTGAAGAGGAAAATCAACCTCAAGAAGAAATTGAAGCAGGTATGTAAATGAAAATATTATGATCTATTGATTAATTTTTAAAATTTTCCCAATGTAAAATGTGAAGCTTAATTTTTATTTGATGAACTAGTTTGAAAAATATTTTGTTTAATGTAAACAGACAGAGATATTCCTCAAAATATTGAAGAAGAAAATCAACCTCAAGCAGAAATTGAAGTAGGTATGTAAATGTAAATATTATGATCTATTGATATATTTCTAAAATTTTCCCAATGTAAAATGTGAAGCTTAATTTTTATTTGATGAACTAGTTTGAAAAATATTTTGTTTAATGTAAACAGACAGAGATATTCCTCAAAATATTGAAGAAGAAAATCAACCTCAAGCAGAAATTGAAGCGGTTATGTAAATGTAAATATTATGATCTATTGATATATTTAAAATTTTCCTAATATTTATTGACATATTTATTAATTTAGTGATTTATTGAATATGTACTATTTTTTCGAATATGTACAGATGAAATCACTATCGATAATGAGATGTTAGAAAATGTTGACACTCACACATATGGAGATAAAAAACCTGAACATTTTATATGATATCATGTCAACCGCATTTTTGAAGAGTATTTCTTAAATGAGCGAGTGACAGTTCAGGCTCAAATGTTGAAAGGTCTCCTATCATTAAGGAAATTAAAAGAAGCGACGACACTATTGGGTAATCGAAAATCAACCAAAGATTAAAAAATGAATGAAGAGGTGATAAAAAATATGAGTAGTGCTATAAAGTCAATTAAGAGATCTAGAGATAAAGATGTTTCAAATATACATAGAGGAATATAGATGGCAATAGTTTCACCAAGTACTCAAGAGAATCGTTTGATAACATCTATGGCACGAGCACTGGGAACCTCGCGAAAAACTCTGCACAAACATTGAAAATTTTGACTGTATATAGATGTAAATGATGAACTCGCTTGTTGGAGAGCTATTTGTAGGCAACCATACAAAGATAGACTTGGAGAAAATGTTAAAAAAATAATATATGAATATTGGAAGAACAATTTGCGTGTACGAAGAAGAATAACACGAAATCAGTACGAAGAACATGAAAAACATCTCTTGGAAACCACTCAGATAGAGTTATTCAACAAGTTCAAAAAAGAGAATCGTCAAATTCATGTTTCACTCAGTGCTTTTGTTCAACAAAAACCATGGTATGTAAAACCTATCACCGTACGCGACACTTGTTGTTGCCGTTATCATATGGAATTTGAGTTATATTATGACACATTCCTTGATTTCGGTAGAACATTATGGAAGGATTCACCTCCTCCTTCCACTATCCGTGAATTCATATCTCAAATTCTATGTGAAAGAGAAAGTGATGAACTATTTTACAAAAAAAAATGTGTTGGTGGTAAAAAATGCGATGATTGTGGAAATTTGACTAAATTTCAAAACAAATATCGTATTGATATAAATGATCAATCATTGTCCAACATGAAAGTTAAATGGAAGAGATATGAATATATCAGTACATCGATTCAAGGTGCAGATAGTGTTAAAAAGAATCGAATTACGAGAAGAAGAAATTTTTCTGATAGACTTTTTGAGAAAGTTTGAAGCAGAAATTTACAAATACACCAAGCATTCCCATAGAGCTCGATGGCAAGACTTGCAATTCAAAAAATCTCGTGAAGTTTTTCCACCAGGGACCATTTTGTCAGTGATTGATTTTGCGGAAAACTACACATTTGTTCCACAAAAAGAAATTCAGAGTGAATACTATCATTCTGACCAAGTCTCCATGCTCGTCCATATTCTATATAGACATGCTGAACAAAATGTCGATCATATAGAAAGCACGAGTGAAAATCGACATATAATTAAAGAATATCACTTTTATAATAGTGACGATCGTACACATGATACATGTTTTGTACAACATTGTTTTGGAAGAATTTATGATTCATTGAAAGATCGTGGAATAACATTCAATGAACATTGGATATGGTCAGACGGATGCGCAGGTCAATTCAAATCTGCACGATCATTCTTTTGGTTGTGTTGTCTTCATAAGAAAACATGCATTAAACATCGTTGGAATTTCTTTGAGACTGGCCATGGAAAAGGAGAATATGACGGTGCAGGAGCATGCATAAAACGAGTACTTCGAAGATATCAAATGAACCACTCTGCACACCGACTTGTGAACGCTGAAGAAGTTGTTCAATGGTGCATTGCTGTTCTAAGCCATGAGAAAAACCCATCAAGAGAAGTGCAAAGGTACATTCAATTTAGTTTATATTGGAAATCTAATTTTAAACATTGTACATTTATCATGCAATGATTATTTTTAATTGTATTTTGATATCATATTTACAAATTCTTTTTCTAATTTTCCATATAAAGGTTTTTATGGCATATTGGAATCGGATAGATCAATTGGAAATGAGGTTGAAACAATAAAAGGGACTCAAAAATTGCATTCAATTCAAACAAAGTTGTCCACAAATGTGTTTGCATTGGATAAAAGAAAATATTCTTGTTTTTGTGATGTTTGCATAGACAACACAAAATCCAATGACGTTTGTGAAAACAAAATGTATGTGAACGATTGGAAACATACAGAGCTAAATACAAAGGGCAAAATATTTGTTGCATTATTTGAAGAAATGCAATCAGAAGAAACTACAATATCATCCGATGGTGATCGAGTTTTTGATCTTGTTAGAGAAGGTAACATTTGAATTACTTTCTAATGATTTAAAGATCTAGAAATAAATTTAAATATGCATAATTAAATGTTAAATTTATTTTATTGTGCAGGAGATGTTTTTGCTGTAATTGCACCTCTTGACAATGATGAAAATGTTAAGTATTATTTGATGCGTTGCACTGAACGAAAAATGAAATTATTACAAGACTATAATGATCACGGATTTCAGTATGACAGAGGGTCTATTATACTGAAAGGTTATTTTTTCAAACAAACTCATCAAAGTGGAGACTTTGTTTACTTTGAAGACTATGAACTTGATTCCATAAGTTGTCAATATAGTCACTTGGTGTGTGCAGCACGCATAAATTTGATAGAAGTTCAATCAAATAAAAAATCGAAAATTAAGAAATGGAAAATGTCAAAATCCGATCATGAACGGATTATTGAGGATGGAATTCCATTAGAATTTTTTTGAGTGAAGTGTCCAACAATTTATTATCTTTGGATTAAATATGTTATAAAACTTCCAGTACTCAACTAAAAATTGAGTTGCTTATGTTATTTGTGGTTTGCACATGTTACAAATTGTTTGGGTACAAGCACGTGCTCTAGTATCAACTAAAAGTAGTTTTTCTATACATGTGCATTGATGAAAAATGTTATATGTATTGGATATATATATTCTAGAATGAAATTAATTGTTCTTGTATATGTTTTCCGACCGTATGGTACAAATTATTTCACTTTATTTTGTAAGGTCAGATTCGGTCCCCATATGGCCTAGCCTCCAAGGGATGAGATAAAAAGTGGTTGTACCCACTTGCCCGAATCTCAGATTTTAAGTACAATTTTACTGTTTATGACAGGCATCTTACATGATGTCCTAGCCAAGGATAGATTCTCTTTGTTTCAAGTTTCCGGTAAAAGTTGTCACCGAATGACCTACTAGGATATTATAAATACTAGCTTTGTAAGATCATTTGGCATTCGGAAAAATTCGAAAGTCTTAGATTGTCAATCAATTTAAAGTATCATTCACCCTAGGGAGTGTAAATATTCAATGTAGGTTGGTGACGATGCTCACTCCTAGCTTGAAGCAGCTCCAATGACCAATTCTTTAATGAATTCCAATGCACTAGACCAAAGTTGGTGACCTACTTGGTTTTTCACCCAAGAAATTCCAAGGTACTCTTCTTACCTTTGGCCCCCAAAGCTACAATGGAGTTATAGGAAGGTGAAGAATTTTTTTTTCATCGATAGGAATTTGGTCACATCCCTAATCTCCCCTTATCAAAAAGTTCCTATCTACTACATTATCCAGCATGTACTCAAGATCACTATTTCGTAATTAGAATATCACAATATCATAAGTTCTCACAAAAATACATGGAATGCCATTACGACACTCATCTAACAATGGGAAGCTCAAAACCTAGAAAGCTCCTCATCCCCTTAATAATAATGTGTTTAATTTAGTCTTTTAGGTGAGGATTAGGTGTGAATCTTGTTTTCACATACAAAAATAATTAATTTTTTAATTCCATAAATTTGATTATTCACCAAAATACATGTCATATCCACTATTTGTCTCTCCTACAAATTCCCATTATTTTATTAAAATATGATTTTATCTCACCCAACTATCACAAGTTCCTAAATTTACTCCTAATTTTTCCCTATGCCCTAAATCTACTCCTAATTGTTCCCTATGCTGCTTTTCCCTTACTTATTTTTAGAAAGTTATTTTCCTAGATCCATCATAACTATGGATCTATCAAGCACCGAGAGGGATCAAATATCTAGAGGTGCAAACCTCTTTTGTGAGTGCAAAACTTGAGGAAAGGTTTGCACCTCGAGAGATTTGATCCCTCTTGGCACTTGATAGATCCGTAGTTAAGATGGATCTAGGTTGGTTTCAGTCGTGTGAAACCAAGGAAAAACTATCGATAATATGAGGAACATATGATTAATTTTATCAATAATATGTAAATACATCTAATATTAATATGACCATTTTAAATATGCTAAATATGTTTGAGATTTATCAAGTCATTTTAATTTTAAATTTTCTTAGTTACCTCAATTTGTTGATGTTGAAAATGCAACAAGATGATGGAGCTTAGTGAAATGAAGTCGCCTTCACTAAGTGGGCCCACAGGCTATTTTTGGCGCAAAGTCTATTTTTAGACATATGGAGCATGGTCTAGGAGTTGCAAGATACTATTATTGGATGATTGGTTGAGTTGGTAAAAATAGATGGACCTCTATTTTTAGACATTGGGCGGTTTCTATTTTTAGACTGTCGGGCTAAAAATAGAACAGTCAAATATTATTAGCTCTTAATAATATTTGGACTATAAACATTATCTTATTCTCTTGGCGCACTTCAGTTTGAGCTACGGATGTGGCCCATGCAGCTGACAGAAGGAATTATGCTATTCCTAGGGGTTTGGTTGAGCTATTTCATGGTTTACTTCAGTTAGACTCATGTGGCAGAGTTTTGGTGGAGTTGATTGAGGAGTTGATGGAGTTGTGTTTGGGTTAACTTAGTTGAACTAGTTGTATTTAGTTTAACTTGATAATACACTAGAGATGAGTGGTGTGAATTAAATATTATTTAATTCACTAATTATTAACTCATTATTCAACTAAAGAACACATCAGTTAACACCAGTGCATGGACAGTTCAGTGAAGACCAGTGGAAGAGATAGGTGAAAGAGCCCATTTGCTATTAGTTGTGACATTAGTTGTGCATGAGATTTGCACAAGCATTGGAGGAGATTGCCAATGAGAATTTCGTAGTTGGAGCTAGTGGGATTTGAACTTGGATCTCATCCAAAATCCTTTTGGATTGCGCAGTAGAGGCAGGCAAACAGTGGAGGAGTTTTGAACCCGTGACTTGTTCAAAACTGAGCTAGTTTGTGTGTAACTTTTGGAGATAGTACTGAGCACTTGTGAGGAGTATTGTGCTATGTATTGTTACATGTTATCTTCCATTATAATATACAAAATAGCTGGGGGTTTTCAGCTATAAGCTTTCCCCATTACATACTGCGTTATATGTGTGTTGAATTTATGATCGCATACCGCTTGTTTATTTCCGCATGTGATGATCAATAGTAGAAGAGCTTATGTGTTATGCATGAATTCGAATTAGTGTGTGACCAGGATAATATCGGTGAATAAATCTTCATTATTCAGCAAATTTCTACATGGTATCAGAGCAAATATTGATCATCGGATCTACTACAGTGATTACAAATTTATTTCGGTAGACAGAGTCTGCAAGCGGGCCAGGTAGCCTCTGGATCCATCCTTTCCTTTGAAAGGTGATATATCTAGTAAATGCCCCTGCAGTCGATCTCTGTGCTAGAAATAATTTTTTCTCAAGTGTAGATCAGAAGTAGTTGAGTTTTGAGCTGGTGGAATTCGAATTTGCAACAGAATTTGGAATTCGAATTTGCAGCAGTTTTCTTGGTGTCGAAGTCAAAATGTCTTTCAATGGATTACGACTGGAGTATGCCCTTGAGGGTAGCTCGAATTATGTTGCATGGAAGGACAGGATGGAGGTGGTGTTAGATGACAATGGGTTGTTGGAGTTCATTGAGAAAGAAATTCCAAAGCCTGCTGATGTTGCTCAGGTTTAGGCTTGGAAAAAGAAGATGGAGAAATGTCGAAGGATTCTGTTGGAGGGCGTGAAGGATCACATTGTATCCAGCCTGCATGGAAAAGCTTCTCCATACTTGATGTGGAAAGCGTTGACAGATTTATTCCAAAGCAAGAGCAACCAGAGGAAGTTGGCGCTCAAGGACAAACTCAGAAACATAAATATGGAGAAAGGCGACAGCATATCGAAGTACCTCACGAAGTTCACACAATGCAGGGATGAGCTGGGAAGTGTGGGGGTGACTGTCGATGAAGAGGACTTGGTGGACCTGGCTCTCCTTGGTCTTCCGAAGAGTTGGCATTCCTATCAGGACTCTGTCAATGGTCGGGAGAAATTGCCAGGATGGGAGCGACTGTGGTCGAATCTCATGCAAGAGGAGATAAGGCGAAATACCAAGGACGGACCTTCATCAAAGGCATCTGATGAAGAAAATTGCGCTTTGGCTGCCAAAGAAAAGAAGGGGAAGAGCAAGAAATCTTCTCAATCCGGTGCGAAAGGCAAGAAGCAGGACATGTCCAAGGTGAAGTGCTTTCACTGTCACCAACACGGACATTATGCCACAAATTGTCCGCAGAAGAAGAAAAATAAGTAGGCTGCTGGATCTGCAGCTGGAGAGGCCTTAGCCTCACAGTTTGAGCTGGATTTTTCACTGATTGAATGCTTGGTCTCAAGTGTGATGGGCTCAATTTGGTTCTTGGACAGTGGTGCGTCTTTTCACATGACAAGAGATCGAGATTTGTTTTCTGATCTGGATGAGAAAGATCTTGGAGTGCACATCGAGATGGGCGATGATGGTAGATACAGTGCGACCGGTATCGGTACCATTTCCTTTGAGAGGGAGTCTGGTAAACCCTTCGTATTGAAGGAAGTATTGCATGTTCCAGGATTGATGAAGAATCTGATCTCTGTGGCGATGTTGGAAGACAAAGGGTATGATGTGGTCTTCAGCGAAGGAAAAGCCTTCCTGCGCAGTAAGACAACTGGAGAGACCCGGAAGATAGGGGTTCGAGTCAAGAACCTTTATCAATTGCAAGTAGATGGCTGCGTAGCAATGGCATGCAAGGCGGAAGGAGTGGTGAGCCGGGATGATGGCGAGCTGTGGCACCGGAGATTGGGCCACCTTCACCATGGAGCTTTGAAGATACTGCAGCAGATTTCTACTGGGCTTCCTAAGGGTACTCTTGCGCAGTCAGATCAGTGCAAGGGATGTACCTTAGGAAAATTTGTGAAAGCCACCTTTCACGAGAAGGATAGTCATGCCACGACGATCCTTGAGAGAATTCACACAGACATGTGTGGACCTTTCTCAATAGCTTCGACAGCAAAGCACAGGTACTATGTGATCTTTGTTGATGATTTTTCTCGAAAGTGTTGGATCTTCTTCATGCAGAAGAAGAGCGAGACATACTCTAAGTTCTGTGAGTTCAAAGCACTGGTCGAGAAGGAATCGGGAAAGAAGGTGAAGGCTCTTAGGAGCGACAATGGTGGTGAATTCATCTCTGGCGAGTTCAAGGACTTCTGCAGCGCAGAAGGGATTCGAAGAGAGCTCATAGCTCCCCATAACCCACAGCAGAACGGGGTTGCTGAGCGGAAGAACAGAACGATCGTGGGTGCTGCACGGGCGATGTTGCATGATCAGGGCCTACCCCTTCACTTATGGGCTGAGGCATGCAATACTGCAGTATATGTGCAGAACCGTTGTCCTCACAAGATACTTGGCATGAGTACACCGGAGGAGGCGTTTTCTGGTAAGAGACCTGACATTTCCCATTTGAGGATTTTTGGTTCACCTGTCTACATGCATGTGACGAAGGATGCCAGGAAGAAGCTAGATCCAACTGCAGAGGTTGGGATATTTTTGGGGTACACTGATACACCCCACAAATATCGTGTGTATTTTCCAGACAGTTGCAAGACTGTTGTGCGAAGGGATATCAAATTTCATGAGGAGAAAGCCATGAAGTGTTCGCTTGAGAGGGAGCCACACTTGCATGCAGATGAGGAGCTATTAGTTCCTAAGGATGAGTCTCAAGATGTGGATCAACCACAAGATGAGGTTCATGGAGTGGAAGAGACCACTCAGGCATCACCAACCTTCAGAGGGTGGAAGCATACTACAGAAGCTGAGCGACTGGCTCAAGATGCAGAGAAGTTTGTAGGAGCACCTACATCACAGCGCAGACAGAGACAGTCACCTGACCGGTATACTGGATACATGGCTCTTATGAGAAAATGTATCGTGACAGAGCCATCCTCTTTCGAGGAAGCTGTGGAGGACCCTGCATGGGTAGATGCCATGGTGGAAGAGTATGATTCGATTGTCGGAAACGATTGGCGCCAGGAGATTGTCCCAAGGCTGGGAGGAAATCGATGGTGGGTTCGAGATGGATCTACAAAAAGTGACGGGCGAGGTACGACGGGAGTGGAGAAGTACGAGGCAAGATTTTTTGCCGGAAGCATCTCGGTTAGGAGATCGATTATGAGGAGACCTTTGCACCTGTCGCAAGGTATTCTTCCATACGGACGATTCTTGCTCTCTCAGCGCAGATGGGATGGCACATCCATCAGATGGATGTGAAGACTGCGTTCCTCAATAGAGTCATTGAGGAGGAGGTGTACATAGAGCAGCCCGAAGGTTTCGAGATCTTCAGTAATGAGTCGCATGTGTGCAGACTCAAGAGAGCACTGTATGGGTTGAAGCAAGCACTCGTGCTTGGTACACTCGGATAGACAATTACTTCACCGGACTTGGATTCTCCAAGAGTGACGCGGATCCTAACCTGTACTAGATTGTGGTGGAGGGGAAGTTGCTGATCATTGTACTGTATGTAGATGATCTGATTTTGACGGGTGATGAGCTTTTGATACTTTCATGCAAGGAGGATCTTGCTAGAGAGTTTGAGATGAAGGACTTGGGCCTCCTTCATTATTTCCTGGGATTGGAGATTTGGCAGCGCAGTGGTGGACTATTTTTTTCTCAGGGTAAGTATGCCCGAGAGATTCTAGAGAAGTTCAACATGCATGGCTGCAAGCCTGTTGATACTCCTCTTCCTGGAGATTGGAGGAAGGAGGATGCTACTTCAGCAGAGGTAGTGGATGCCACTGTCTATCGACAGTTGGTGGGGTCGCTTATGTATCTGGTCAATACACGACCTGATATATGCTATGCTGTTAACTAGCTTTCGTAAGCTATGGTTAAGCCTACCAAGATCTTCTGGAAGGCAGACAAGCATGTATTGCGTTATCTCAGAGGCACATCAGGATATGGACTGTGGTACAGACAAGAGGATGGGGTGAGGCTTTCTGGCTTCACAGATGCAGATTGGGCAGGGAGCCCAACAGACAGAAAGAGCACATCTAGAGGGATCTTCAGTATCGGGTCGACAACAGTTTCTTGGTACAGCAGGAAGCAGAGATCCGTGGCACTCAGTTCAGCAGAGGCCGAGTACATGGCAGCAAGCTTGGCTGCATGTGAGGCTATATGGATGAGGAAGATCTTGGTCGGGTTGTTCGGGTCACACTTGGAGCCTACTGTGATTTATTGTGATAACCAGAGCTGCATCAAGCTCTCAGCTAATCTAGTATTTCATGATAGATCCAAACACATCGACATTAGGTACCATCATATCAGAGATTGTGTGTAGCGGAGAATCATGTTACTTTCATATATTCCCACGGAGGATCAGGATGCTGATATCTTGACGAAGGCACTCACCAGGAGAAAATTCGAGTTCCACAGAGGCAGGATAGGGGTTGCAGATAATCCATATCTTGTTGAGAGGGAGTGTTGAAAATGCAACAAGATGATGGAGCTTAGTGAGATGAAGTCGCCTTCACTAAGTGGGCCCGCAGGCTATTTTTTGGCGCAAAGTCTATTTTTAGACTATGTCTATTTTTAGACATATGGATCATGGTCTATGAGTTGCAGGATGCTATTTATGGATGATTGGTCGAGTTGGTAAAAATAGATGGACCTCTATTTTTAGACATTAGGCGGTTTCTATTTTTAGACTACCGGGCTAAAAATAGAACAGTCAAATATTATTAACCCTTAATAATATTTAGACTATAAACATTATCTTATCCTCTTGGAGCACTTCAGTTTGATGCTTGGATGTGGCACATGCAACTGACAGAAGGAAATACGCTTTTCCTATGGGTTATTTGAGCTATTGCATGGTTGACTTCAGTTAGAACTCATGTGGCAGAGTTTGGTGGAGTTGATGAGACAGTTGATGGAGTTGTGTTCGGTTTAACTTAGTTGAACTAGTTGTATTTAGTTTAACTGGCTAATACACTAGAGATGAGTGGTGTGAATTAATTATTATTTAATTCACTAATTATTAACTCATTATTCAACTAAAAGAACACATCAGTTAACTCAGTGCATGTACAGTTCAGTGAAGACCAGTGGAAGAGGTAGATGAAAGGGTGAGTTTGCTATTAGTTGCGACATCAGTTGTGCATGAGATTTGCACAAGCATTGGAGGAGATTGCCCATGAGGATTGCGCAGTTGAAGCCAAGGAGATTCGAACTTGGATCTCTCATTACACCAACTTGGATTGCGCAGTAGAGGCAGGCAAATAGTGGATGAGTTTTGAACCCGTGACTTGTTCAAAACTGAGCTAGTTTGTGTGTAACTTGTGGAGATAGTACTGAGTACTTGTGAGGAGTATTGTGCTATGTATTGTTACATGTTCTCTTCCATCTGAATATACAAAATAGCTGGGGGTTTTCAGCTATAAGCTTTCCCCATTACATACTGCGTTATATGTGTGATGATTTGATGTTCTTATGATCGCATACCGCTTGTTTTATTTCTGCATGTGTGATGATTAATTGTAGAAGAGGTTATGTGTTATACATGAATTCGAATTAGTGTGTGACCAGGATAATCTTGGTGGATAAATCTTCATTATTCAGCAAATTTCTACAGTTGAGATGATAAATATTGTAGAATAAATTTAATAATGGAAAATGATCAAATAAAATTTTTGAATGCAAAGTGACAATGTAATAATATTGAATGATAGAATGTGAATAATTAGAATGTAATCAATTACAAATAGCATTTATTGTGATCAATCTTAAACTATTTTCTTCTTCTATTCTTATTGTCACCCTTATTAGTTTTGTCATCTTTCCGTATCGATTATATTAAAAAGAAAGTAAAAATCATAAATCATAAACCATTTAAATATTTAGCTCGAACTCTTGTAGTAAACACCATACCTTGTCTCTCTTGCTCTCCAATATTAAAAATCATAAATCATAAACCATTTAAATATTTAGCTCGAACTCTTGTAGTAAACACCATACCTTGTCTCTCTTGCTCTCCAATATTATTAGGTTTAATTATTATAACACAAAAATCGTTCTACATTGTCAATAATTTTTTGTGCTTACACTGAAATCAATGAACACTATTAATTCATTGACTTTACAAGTAATGTACCATCATACATGCAATTATATCAAATCAGAAATCAACATATACAATGAAATCAATGGGGATTGTCTTGTTACAAGCAACATAATTTCAATTTACCACATGTGCAAATGTAGGTTGAAACCATCCAAAACTTTAAGTTGTAGATTGAAACCATCCAAAACTTTAAGTTTTAAAACCCTTTTGATTATATATTGTGCAACATTAAAACATTAAACATTTAAAGTTCATTAAATATCACATGCAAAATGTAGATTGAAACCATCAAAAACTTGAGTTTTAAAAACTTCACATGCCATGCCAATTATAATTCAACTATCCAACAAAAACATTTAACATTAAATATCACATGCCAAATGTAGTTCATATGACAACATTACTTCACATTCACATGCCAAAAGTACTAAAACCATCCAAAAATTAAATAAAACAAATTATATAATAACAATGTAATAAAATATGTCCAAAAAATGTAAATCTCACAAGTATCAAACTGTATCAAGTTTAACAAATTTTAAAACCATCTAAATTTTGAAATCAAATCTACTGTAAATCATGTCCATCAAATGGAGGATCTAGCGTCTTCCCTACTAGGGTCTCAGTCCGCGCCCTATCCTGTAAATAGGAAACCTACATACACAATGCACATGTACTTGAACATTAAAATTTGATGTTTTAAAAATGAATGAGAATATATATATCTAGAACTTCATGTAAAAAACAAAATATAACAAAAAAATCATGCAATACCTCGTAAGGTTCCCTCTCCATTTGATGAACAGGTTCTTCCATAGAAACATCTGCAGTGGTAAACTGTACAATATACATGTACAGTTAAATGTATATATATATATATATATATATATATATATATATATATATATATTAAAAACTTTCAAATGAAAATGCACGTGTACATATATAAAATTATTTTCAATAATATTAAAAAAAGGAACTAAAGACAACTTGTTCAAATGCTGTGGATGTTCCTATCTCCGTCGCTAGAGTCCCCGGATTAAAGAAATCTTCTATAGGAACCTAAATTCAAAATTTTTTAAATAACTCAAAATATAGATCTCTCTCTCTCTCTCTCTCTCTATATATATATATATATATCTCAATTTTTAATGGAACTTTTTGAGGTAGAATATATATATATATATATATACCTTTTAAACATAAATTTTAAACTTGTGAAAAATTTTCCATACTTGTGGCTCATCTCCCAATGAAGTAGAAGGTATATCTCCTAAGGAAGAAGAAGGTACCGCCATCCCAAAAACATCAGACGGAATCGGTACCTGTTAAAACATTTTATCAAATTAAACATATATATACATACATGTACATGTGTGGCAACAATTATTTATTTTAGAGTCACTTAAAAAACACTAACATGTGCCAACATATCATGATGGTCAGACCCATCTGCATCGTTTGAACTGGAGGTCCCGAACGTAATATTAACATTTTCATCACGCATCATGCTTGAGAAATGCAAATGGTGTTTTAACATATAATCATACATTTTTGTTAGATTAATGTACACATACAAATAAATGTATACATGTACATACACATGTATTTATTACAAATTGTACACATGTATATGTAAAAATAATTTCAAACCCTAAGGTCACTAACACATACCGTTCCAGTGCCCTCTTCCTCATGAAAAATTAGGTCTGGCAGACCATTGCGACAATTAGTATTGCATATGTTCGGAGATCTTCAACATTCATGTTGTAAATCTCCTCATCTGTACGATAAACAAAATTGGCACGTGCATTTTCACGTGCTCTTTGTCAATTTAAACAAAGATCGACTCCACTCAATCCGCTATGAACATTGTCGATCATAACATCCCTTGCTTCTCAACTTATTTGAGAAGTCGCATCCATCTCTGATCGCAGAGTTTCGACTCGAAATGGTTGACTCATCAATGGCAGCTCAGGGTGAGGCAACTCCACATCTCGCTTAGCGCCCTTACGTTGATATAATCGACCTTTTCCCGGGCCAAAAAATTCTGAAGGAAGGTCATTGTAGTTGGGTTTCATACCCCAAAAAAATTCCGCATAAAACATTTGTGCAAAATAAACAGGAACCTCATCGTTCCATGGAAGCCTTCCAAAGGTCGCAAGATGCCGATCATACAAATAATGAGCTTTGTCTGGGTGCTTGAAATACTGCACCTTCAACATTTTTCTTTTTGGCCCTTCCTTATAATTAAACATTGACTTGGCATCTGCTCTTGTAACTTTTTGTTTGACGTCCTCCTATTTATCGAGACCCATCACTGTTTATTTTCTCTTTCTCATCAGTTCTACAAATGAATCAGTCGTTGGCCCAAGATTTCTGTACACATTTACCATTTCACCCAATGAATGTGTAACTATTTCAAGGCTTTGTCGACTCTCAGCAGGTAGAGACAAAGCCACGAGATCTCTTTGCAATTTTGCATGAAGGCTTTCACACCTTTGTAAGGTGCATTCCGCCATGTTGGTTTCCCATGGTATATTAGTAATCTCAGTCGGATAAGTTGTGCTGGGTTGACAACCTTCTTCTTGAATGTAGCGCGCTGCCCTGCGTCTATTTTGACCACTGGCTCGAGCATTTTCAGCCTCTGCATCAATATATATAAAATTTCGTATATTAAAAAAAACACGTGTAAAAAAAGTTGAACAAATTTAATGAAAAAATATTGAAATTGATGGCAACCTTGATGTTGTTGGTTAACATCTTCTCCAACATGACCCTGCTGAGAACCAGCCCCAGAATGACGTTGCTGAGAACCAGACCCACAGTGACCCTGTTGAGTACCAGCAGCGGTTGATTGGCCTTCGGGGGAATAAATATCACCCCCTTACCGCAACCTGCTACCACTCATACCTCGACCGGTTGAACCTTGGCCACACTCCATGGATGGAGTTGAAACCCTTCTCCTCTTACCCCAAAAAATTAAAATATGAAACTTATTAACAACTAATTTAACTCACAAAGTTAATAAAAAAATCAATTCCATATGTACACACATGTATGGAGATTTAAGATTATATTTAAATACCGTGAACATTCCCCGATCCCTGAACCTCCATATGGGATTTGGCTAATCTTCGTTGTTCATCCTCCATGATATATATCTATTGGTCGACATTTACACAAAATAGATTTCAAAAAATCAATTTGTAATTTAGTGTACACAAATTATGTAGAACACAACTTTCAAAGAAATAATTTATCATGTGTGAAACTAAATTTAATCGAAAAAGATATTATAAAAATGATAAGTTCACCAAATTGCGCTTTACATGGTGGGAGCACACTTGGTATAAAATTTACTATTTATACACTTTAGTTTGTGGAAGAAATGACACATGTACATAGTTTACCTTAAAGTTGTTGTGTTTTACGGATATTAAAATGAAGAACTTCTATTTAGATCCATTTCAGAGATTGACTGTAGGGGCATTTACTAGATATGTCACCTTTCATAAAAGATGAGATCCAGAGGCTACCTGGCCCTTTACAGACTCTGCCTATAGAACTTGTAGAAGTAAACACTAGAGGCATTAACAATATCAAAGAACGTTTTCATGCTCATACATGGGAATGTGTCTCTTTCCCTACGCAAAAAAATAGTACAAGGTAGTTAATCTTCATAGACATGTCATCAAGCAAGTCAATGTGATCATCCCCAACTTAATTTTTATGAAATTATGCTTGGAATCTCATTTTAGAGCTCAAATTTTTAGGAAGGATTTAAGTATCCACCTTTCAAGAATCACTAGAAGAGGTAGATAAAGAATATAGGAAGAAAAAAAACTAACCAGTGGTGTACTAAATGTATTTCTTGGGAGGTAGATTGGCATATGGACTTTTGGTAGCTAGAAATTTTCCAAATAAGTGAATGTATTTGAAAACCAAACCTCTAGTTTATTTTGGTTTAGACAAGGTCTAGAATTTGAAAAGTGAATTCCCTCTTTCTTCCTCTTACATGTCTAATGATCGGAATCTGGATTGAGGGAAAAAAATTTCCTAAATAAAAATTTTGCATTTTATTTGTACACATGATTTTTTAAAAGCTAATTAACTCGTAAATTTCTCACAAAATACACTTAAATCTTGACACAAACCCCTTCCCAATTGGCTAACTTTAGACGATCCTAAACACATTTTTATTTAACTAATGAGGGAGATAGCCCAATAAAACTAGTTTGTCCATATTCAAATCAAGTTGGTATCAAAGTACAATTTAGCTCATTTTACTCAAGGTTAGTTAGAAGAATTAGCTATTGGTTTCCGTCTTCAATTTCCTCTCAAAATGAATGTGTACGTGCTTTTGAAAGACACACTAGAGGAATAAGGTCCAAATTTTTGATGAAAATGTGCTATGAAAGTAAAGGGTTAAAGGCAACCATGTACAAGGCATAGTTGAGCCAAATGTTGTTGAGGAAGGGCTTAATTATTTGGGTCTTGGTTATGGAAAACATGGAGAATGCTCCAAAGCCAAGGAGGCACATGAAGTTGTTCCAAGAAGGAATTTTATTTCGTGTTCATTACCTCAAGCTTGTGAAGTTTGTGTTCATGATGAATGGAAAATTTTGACACCCACTTTGCAAGAAGATGTTAATAAACATGCAACTAATGAGAATGTAAAAGAAGAGGATGTTGAAAGCTCTATCTAGTCATTGAATTCATTGCTAGTATTCAAAGGAGAGCCACTACCTCATCAAATTCACCTCCTCAAGAAGGCGACAATGGTGAATGTTCAAGGTATAAATTTTCCTTTAGTCAAATTGCTTTTGATTATGATAAACATGGTAAATATTCACATAAGATATATAAAAGAACTTGCACATGTTCCTTTTGTGGTTTGAATAATCATAATGCTTATAGATGTTGGAAGAAGATATCCATACACATTGAAACTTTCTAAATAAACGAGGCAAAAAGTCAAAGGCCCATTGGACAAGGAAAATGATGTTGAAAATAAGATGCAATTGTTTATTACTCATTGCCATAAGAAAGGTCACCTTGTGGACAAGTGTTGGACTTTGTATCCAACAAGTCATCCACAACATTTGAAGGTGGTGGAAAAAGATAACGACAAGAATGGAAAAGAGGATTCCATAATCGATGAGGGTCAAGATGATTCACATGATGAAGTGCAGCTAAAAGATGCGCCATTGAAATGGTTTGCTAACAGATGGTTAAATTTCTTATCCAATTAAGGCCTTGCATGTATTTTTATGTTTCATGAATTTCTTTGCAAATTCAAAGTATGGTGCATGTTGCATGAAGCAAGATGTTGAAGGTAGAGTTATGTTGACACACTTAAATGCAACAAATATGGAAATTTGTACATAAGCTATTATTTGACTTGAGAGTCAGTTGTTTGAAGAGGCATGTTTTGTCGACTTGTGTTTGGTTGATGGTTTTGTACACCAATATGTAAGAGTACATGGAGATATTCACATGATGTGAATTTTTTTCTCTTTGAAGGAGAAAAATGATATATCAGTGAGCTATGTTTCTTGCATGATGTGTTTTCAGTTTGATGGTTTTGTTTGTGACAAGACGTCACAAGATTTTGGGAAGGTCCACTCTTGAGCGAGAGCCTCATGATTACAACCTAATCATGAGAATCAAATGAGAGTGCATCCTTATTTTGAAAACAAATAGGATTCTGAGCTACCTAGGACTCAAACCATTATTTTTAAATTTGAAATATCATGGTGTGTTGTTTCAATGCCTAAATCCACAACCCTAACATAAATTGTTTTATTCCTTTTTTTGCAGGATTTAGTTGGTTATATTAAAATTCAGTTGAATTTAAAACTCTTGGCTTAGTGGCATGAACCAAACATATTGTAAATATTAAATTCAAGGAATTTTTCTCTCCCAATCATTTCTAAATCACCCATATCACCAATAAAACATGTTTTAAAAGAACATACTTTGGTATGGGAAAGACCTTCGATTTCAAATATTATAAGAAGGTTTTCGATATGGTTGAGAGAATGTGCAAAATAGAATCCATAAACAACTTATTTTTCAAAAAGTATTACTTTCAAAGTATCAACAAGGAACATGTACAAGGGTGTTCAATGAATTAACGCTATTTATTTACATTCCATGATGTATATCTTACTCATAATTTTAACAAATTATTAAATAATGATCTAGATTGGATAATTATATTATTTGTCATATATTTTGATGCTTATAGAGTGAAAAAACTTAAAGAATCAACTTGTAGGGTCATTTTAATGGTGGGTGGAGAATTGGGGTCTAAAACATTTTGGAGTCATTTTGAGGCATTAAATGACATTTCTGGGGGTCAAACGATTATCCCTTGTGCCAAAATCTTGACCATTATTCTACACTTAAAGACATATCCAATGGTGCAAGAAAAACATCAAACGAAGTTCATTCAAAATTTATGCCTTTAGTAAATTGACCTATCATGTTGACCACCATGGTACGAGAGAATGACATCTTAGCCCCATTACTCATGCATGGCAAGCTAGCTACATGTGGAATTTTAACAAGACTCTAAAGGGTCTAAAATCACAAAACCTCATTAATGGTTGACAGAGTCAAATCTTACACCTAGTTGGCTATCACACTAGGTTAAATACTTGGCCACTAGGAGGAATAAGAGTTCCATTTTGTGTTATTGTATTTTGTTCCATAGTTGAAAATACAACTAGGAGTGTGAAGTTAGAGAGAAAAATGTATGAAGTTAAGTTTTTATGGCAACCTTACATGCTAAAAGTCTTAGCTAACTCTAGAGAGATTACCTCTTTCTTTGTACTCACATATTTTCCATACCAGAAAAGAGAGAGTAGAGCATGTTTACATTTTAGTGTTTTTTTCTCCCATAAGGATTTCCTAGGGAAAAAGGAGTCTAGAGCATCATTACTTTTTAGGGTTGCTTGTCTCCCATATAAGGATTTCCTAGGAAAATAATTGTGTTGATTGTCTAGAGATATTTATGTGTGTGTTTCATTATGTTCTCTATTTCTTATGTTGTGTTTCATTATGTTTTATATTTCTTACATTTCTTACATTTCACATAAGATATATAAAAGAAATTGCACATGTTCCTTTTGTGGTTTGAATAATCATAATGTTTATAAATGTTGGAAGAAGATATCCATGCACATTGAAACTTTCTAAATAAATGAGGCAAAAAGTCAAAGGCCCATTGGACAAGGAAAATGATGTTGAAAATAACATGCAATTATTTATTACTCATTGCCATAAGAAAGGTCACCTTGTGGACAAGTGTTGGACTTTGTATCCAACAAGTCATCCACAACATTTGAAGAAGGTGGAAAGAGATAACGACAAGAATGGAAAAGAGGATTCCATAATCGATGAGGGTCAGGATGATTCACATGATGATGAAGTGCAGCTAAAAGAAGCGCCATTGAAATGGTTTGCTAACAAATGGTTAGATTTCTTATCCAATTAAGGCCTTGCATGTATTTTGATGTTTCATGAATTTCTTTGCAAATTCAAAGTATGGTGCATGTTGCATGAAGCAAGATGTTGAAAGTAGAGTTATGTTAGACACACCTAAATGCAACAAATATGGAAATTTGTACATGAGCTCTATTATTTGACTTAAGAGTCAGTTGTTTGAAGAGGCATGTTTTGTCAACTTGTGTTTGGTTGATGGTTTTGTACACCAATATGTAAGAGTACATGGACATATTCACATGATGTAATTTTTTTTTTCTTTGAAGGAGAAAAATGATATGTCAGCGAGCTATGTTTCTTGCATGATGTGTTTTCAGTTTGATGGTTTTGTTTGTGACAAGACGTCACAAGATTTTGGGAAGGTCCACTCTTGAGCGAGAGCCTCATGATTACAACCTAATCACCAGAATCAAATGGGAGTGCATCGTTATTTTGAAAACAAATAGCATTCTGAGCTACCTAGGACTCGAACCATTATTTTTAAATTTGAAATATCATGGTGTGTTGTTTCAATCCCTGAATCCACAATCCTAACATAAATTGTTTTATTCTTTTTTTGCAGGATTTAGTTGGTTATATTAAAATTTAGTTGAATTTAAAATTCTTGGCTTAGTGGCATGAAATCTTGACCATTATTCTACACTTAAATACATATCCAATGGTGCAAGAAAAACATCAAACGAAGTTCATTCAAAATTTATGCCTTTAGTAAGTTGACCTATCATGTTGACCACCATGGTACGAGATAATGACATTTTAGCCCCATTACTCATGCATGGAAAGCTAGCTACATGTGGAATTTTAACAATACTCTAAAATTTCTAAAATCACAAACCTCGTTAATGGTTGACAGAGTCAAATCTTACACCTAGTTGGCTATCATGCTATGTTAAATACTTGGCCACTAGGAGGAATAAGAGTTCCATTTTGTGTTATTGTATTTTGTTCCATAGTTGAAAATACAACTAGGAGTGTGAAGTTAGAGAGAAAAATGTATGAAGTTAGTTTTTATAGCAACCTTACATGCTAAAAGTCTTAGCTAACTCTAGAGAGATTACCTCTTTCTTTGTACTCACATATTTTCCATACCAGAAAAGAGAGAGTAGAGCACGTTTACATTTTAGTTTTGTTTTTCTCCCATAAGGATTTCCTAGGGAAAAAGGAGTCTAGAGCATCATTACTTTTTAGGGTTACTTGTCTCCCATATAAGGATTTCCTAGGAAAATAATTGTGTTGATTGTCTAGAGATATTTATGTGTGTGTTTCATTATGTTCTCTATTTCTTACGTTGTGTTTCATTATGTTTTATATTTCTTACATTTCTGCCCGAGCCTATTTTTCTTTCCAATCAAGGCTTATAAAATAACATGAGAAGCAACATGAGACTTGGAACAATCATTTTCATTATCTATATGGAAGGCAAGAAGGATTATATCCCCTTAAGCTTAAGCTTATGTAGTTTGTAAATTTTTATCATATATTTTTTGGTAAGGGTAAATGTTTTTTATCTATAGTACAAGTCATGAGTTCCCCAATTTTACCTCATGTAAAGCATGATTCTAGGATTACTACAATTTGTACTTAGTTTTTTATTGTGATGATGCCCTGTCTCAATCACTTGGCCATCTCTCAATGGGTAGTTAAATCTTTATAACAATACTTAAGTAAAATTTATCTATTTGTATTATGTGAAATTATGTAAAAAATGGTATACTACTTTTCATAAAATTGGGTTGAGTTTATCATATATTTCAATGAAAGTTGAATAAATATGTTTTCTTTAAAAGGACCTAACAATTTTGTTAAGGTATGAATTTGCAATTTTGTGTGGCTGTCTATCAACCTTCACTTCCTCATTTCTATAAAAAATCTACTTGCTCATTCGTATACCCACTTTCTATTCAAATGCATGAGTTTTGAACTCTCGGTAACTATGTTTTTCCACGCAGGAAAATTATGTCACATTTTATACTAACTCTAAATATTATTTTGAAGTTTGGATTAATGTTATTCTTTTATATAATTTAACATTAGATATAAGTTTAAATTGAAAGCTACTTAGATGAGATATAGCTTAGATATGGCATTTGCAAATTATTATCTATTTATTGAACTAAAGGACATAATTATTACACATGTTTAATTTACATTCAAATGCTTCTTTGATTTATCTCCTATAGTTTAATGTAATGCTAGATATATAATTTAAGTTGAAGGCCCATGAGATAAATATGACTTCTATGTGACATTTGTATTGAATCATCTATTTGTTGTGTTATATGAACATAATTGGTATGCATATCTAATTTGCATTACTAATATGTCATGCTTCTTTAATTTATCTTTTATAGATGATCAGAGCATCCCTTTTTAATCTATCTCTTTTAACTTCGAATATGTGGGCAATACTCATCCGAATATTTTTCTATCATCAAGCAGTGAGTAAAATTGTATTCCATTTGTGTCAATGTTAAGGTTAAGCACATGGATTAAAGTTTTATATAAGATACATTACCATGGTGTACATTTATATCTAAAGAGTCCAAAACCTCATTCAATACCATATGTTTTGTTGATGTAGTTTGATTGGTTATATTGCATTGCTTTTGCAGTTGTTGCTGTGGGCCTCACCATCTAGTGATTTTAGGTAAAAAAATTATTTACATGGAATTTTTAAGTATCCTAGAATGTTTATTATTTATCACTACTAGCCTTGGTGATTTAGTTGTTTGTTTTGATGCTACTTGGTTACCCATATTTAATAGTTGTTCATGTTTAATTCATTGTTAAGGCTTTTTATTGGCCTATCATGATGTATTTTTCTCAAATCCATAATGGCTAAAAGAATGAAATTTATCTATGAAAAAGAGAGGTCATATGGAAAACAAATTGTTTGCAAGTGTTCTTTTGAACCCATAGAACTTGCAACCCCAATATGGATACAATACTAAGTAATACATAGCCTCCTCATCTAACTTAGCCATGGATTTGCAATACTATATTTGAGTTGGCTAGCTCCATTTCAAGATATTATAATGTTAGATTATTATTTCTATAGATTTTGATTATGGTAGTAAAATGTTACAAAAAACCGAAAACTACAAATAATATTATTCTAGATATATGTAAAAAGGACATGGTAGAGAAAATCAAACAATATTAAACTTTTCATAAATAGTTTAGATATAAATACATTTTCTAATTTTGATTGTAAATTCAAAGGCTTAAAGCAATAATTTTTCTAATAATTTTTTTTTAATTAATAAATAAAAAAGAAGCATTTTCAATCAAAATCACATCCAACATATAATAAAAATAATAAAAACAATTTAAAATTTCATACACTATGACATTACTATGGCAAAGAGCATAAAAATATACAAGCAAAAAAATCCATTTATATAATAATGGAGAGCTTCAAATATACAAGAAAAAAAATCTTTCAGCCTTCTTGTATCCTAGAGAAAGAGTTGCTCAAACAATCATATTTTAAACAATTAAAACTTGGAGAGAATCATCTGTTTTTGAATTTCAAATATATAAAAAATTAGTCAAATATTTCAAATCTGTTTTTTGGCTAGTTGCAGAGTGTAGGTGCAGTTCTAGCTAGAGAGAGACTCCAAGAAGGGGTTTCAAGAAAGAGCAGGTTTCCAACATTCCAGTCAAGAAGGGAGGCAAATATTTCCAACAAAAGAGGCAAGAACAAGTTCCCTAGTGGTATTGCTATGCAACCCAGTTAGTCAGTGCATGTTGCAGGCAAGAGTGCGAGTAGCTGGTAGTCTCCAAAGAGAGTTTCTAGAGGTAGAACGAGTTTCCCAAAAGCAGTACTACACATTTTATTAGGTAGGAATTCATCTAGCATGGAGAAAATCATCTGATTTTGAATTTCAATTATATAAAAAATTAGTCAAATATTTCAAATCTGTTTTTTGGCTAGTTGCAGAGTGTAGGTGCAGTTCTAGCTATAGAGAGACTCCAAGAAAGGGTTTCAAGAAAGAGCAGGTTTCCAACATTCCAGTCAAGAAGGAGGCAAATATTTCCAACAAAAGAGGCAAGAACAAGTTCCCTAGTGGTAGTGCTATGCAACCAAGTTAGTCAGTGCATGTTGCAGGCAAGAGTGCGAGTAACTTGCAAGTCGAACATGTTAACTTGTGCTCTATATAGAAGATAGATGAACCCAGTTTACATTATTGGAATGAGAATGTTTCTTGAACCTGATAAAATGTGACCATGACCCTCTTGTCCTTTCTCTAATTAGGAAAACCTAGCTCAGTGGACACCTGCAGGAAGAAAAATAAAATAGAAGTGGTCATCGTGCAAGACAAGGGTATGGAATACAAAATGCAAAAAAGAGGTAGGTTATCACAACATAGTGGTTTGAAATGTTTACCTGAAAGGAATCAGGGATGGTAGCTAGAAACCTCAAGACCGGAAAGGCATAGAGCACAGCCTAGACACTAGAAACTGACGGCAGAATGGCGAGCCCGACGCAAAGTGGGAGGAGAAGGTTATTTACTGAAACCAAATCTCACATTACCATCGTCGGATGTCGCTTCAAACACATGAATGCTTGGGATGAGGGAAGATGTCTGGATAAGGGAAAAAAGGGAGTACATGGTACCATTTCACATCAAAACTTACCTTGAAGACTCTATAGCTTGGCTAGGCATAGTTAAATTTAATATGGTACTCAATTAAAAATTTTACAATAGATCAAAACTATAATCCATGAAGGTATTTTACCTTCCATAGAAAGCAAACACATGTGCAGTGAAGTTTAATATTAACAGTGTGTATGTATTTGGTTTTACATGTTCCAAGGGGTTTTATGAACCTCATTTTTATAAGAATCTAAACAAAATTAAATTCTCAATTCTTAATCAATGTTTTTTATTCTCAATTATGAATTTCTAACGTTAATAGAAAAGATAAAACTCAGAATTGTGACGCTGTAATGTCTAGTGTTTAAATTTTAAAATTTTACTACAAAACAGTGACAAATTCAATGTAATTCGGCCTTCGGCATTCTAAATTCGGCATTCGGCATTCTAAATTCGGCATTCGGCATTCGGCATTCGGCATTTTTCGAAAGAGGTGAGAATTTTGGTGACATACCTGAGAAGTTCTACTGGATGTAGAGTAACTCGACAAGCGGGGACGGTAGGAGCACCACGACAGCCGGGAGCAGCAACAACGCAGCCAGAGCGAAAAAAAACGCGTGTACAATGAAAACTGTAAACCATCAACCTTCGCGGGCGACTTATTTATAAAAAATAGTTCGGCCGAAATTTTGATGTCGGTTTTCCAATTCCCGACAAAAATTCTGTTTGCCCGCGCCATCAGTGTGCTTTCAATCTAAACGGAATCACGAGTTCGGCCGAACTTTATAAAAAATTTCGGCCGAACTATTGTTGAAAAAAAATTTCGGCCCCCGATTCTCACAAAAGTGTAACCCAACTTCACGTTTCCGCCCTAACATCAGTTGTAGACTAGTCTTGAGTGTACAGGTGTTACATGCAGTTAGATGATTGACCTTGGAAATCGTGCAATCCTTTTTGGATAAATTCCTAAATAATAGGGGCCTAATTTCTCAGGCTTTGTGCAAGGAAATAATGGTTCAAGTAGAGGCAGAAATTGGCCAAGTCTGGGTCAGAGCTTCTCAATCAACAGAGAGATAGGTTATTCACTTACGGGTTGTATTTAGTTGAGAAAAGAAATTGTAATACATCTCTATTCATTAGATTAATGCGGCCAATCATTGGGGTTTTTAGCAGATTGTTTTCCCTGGAAAAATAATACATCATGTGTGTTATTTCTCATTGCATGTTTGTGATTGATGTTCTAAATTGTGAATTGAATTTCACAGAGAAGTGGAGGAGGTTTGTGTCTTATGATTTTGAGTAAATTTTCATAAGAAATCACAAATCTACACCATAATATATATATATATATATATATATATATATATATATATATATATATATATATATATATATATAAGGACATATTTATATAGATATTTACACACACATATAACTACAAGGGATGGAAGCTAGTCTCCTTCCCTCCAGTAAATAACACATAGATCAACCTTCCATCTTTACACTTTGTTGTAGAAATTATATAACTAATGCATTATACATCCAAGATTCTCCTGATCACACACTATTTGACTTCATGCATAATACATAATCTCTTCTACTATTGATCATTGCTTGCAGAAATTAAATCAATTGCATGCACACATTGAAACCATAAAAATTCACACATATGAACACAATGTTTTAACGGGAAATCCTGAAGCTAAAAACCCCAACTATCTGTATATAATATATGTCATAGAGATCATGTAACAATCCTCATACAAATCTTATCATATCAAGCTCTCAGTAAAATACAATCGCTACACACTAATAAGGCCCGATCAACCAAATCCATGCACCGATCTTTGCCACCTGCTAGCCTGCCTCTACTGCGCAATCTTGTTATAGCATCATTTCTCACCTTGATATGATTCATGATTTCTTTGATGGTTTTGGGCACCCATTCCTACAGACTTGGACAAATTCACTAAAAAACAGTGTAAAAATCCCCATACGCAACTATGCCCGTACTTTTCTGCGTGTATACGCGAGTCCAGCTAGACTTTTCCGCGTATGCCATTAAAATGATTAAAAAATATATAATTATTCCCTATTTTCGGGCTGGGTTGATGGTTACTCAGGTAGTTCAACCACCCCAGCACGTGGCCAACTGTTTCCAACTGTTGAAACTACTTGGAGGGACTATAAAAATCCCTCATGTGTATGGCCTAAGGGAGAGAGAGAATTATTGATATTATACTCTATTGGTATTCCCTATCCAAGTCTGATTCCCCGTGCCTCCTGCACTTTCCCAGTTCATTACAGGAAACCCTTGTTTCCTTGAGATGCACATCCCTTTATATGTCATCTCGTATGCACCAGTTTGGAAGGAGTCTTAGTGAGGCAAGGGCTGGACGGATCCAGACGACGGTCTGCTCGAAGGCCGTGGAAGGATCAGGTGATCTCTCCACTCGTTACTTTTGTACATGCTATTTATAATACAGAAGTACCATGCTGTTCCCGAAATAAACATGTTAGTGTATGCTTATATGTATGAGAATATTGTTATTTAAGCATTCATTATGATCTATTTAATGTTTTTTATGGATTTCACTAACATTTAGAGTAGATATATGCTGTACAACCAGTTCTTCGTGCTTGTTTCTTCTTGTCTTTCAGGTTAAGAAGGAAGGACAGTTGCTGGGGGTTTGAACCCTGCGGGATCTTCTTCAACCGTAGGACCTACGGGTAACTTTCTCATTCTACTCTATTTAGTTTTTCTGAACGTGCATGGTTGTGTGAGTCTCTGTTAAGTAGCATGCCCCTGCTCTGTGGAGGTTGTACCCCAACCAACCTCTAGGGTGAGATTTCCCCGAAACAGAACTGGCGACTCCACTGGGGATCACATTCTTGTGATTCTCCTGTTGGGTGGTTTCAGCTGTTTGGTAGGTTGCCGACAGTTTTAACTTTCATTTGCAGTCCAGTTTACTTTCTTTCAGTCAGTCTGAAGTCCTGGTTTCTTTTCCAGGCTTGTCCTTTTTGTTTTTTCATTATTTACCTTTGCATACGCGTTTTTTTCTGCACACAGTCGCATATACACGCAAGTTTGTCTAAAGGGACCCGCGTATACGCGAGTTTCCCTTAGCACAGACGCGTATGCACGCTGGTTGCATAACTGTGAAGTAGCGTATACCTAGGCAGATTTTGAATTTTTGGGTTTATTGAATTTTTGGTCCTTTCTAGCTGTGGAGGCTTGTTTCTACAGTGTCTCTGTACTTACTGGATTGTGAAGGAAGTGGTTTCATGTCTTTTCTCTCTTTCGTTTGATTGAAAACTAGTATTTTTGGCAAAGTGTTGTTATTGGTGCTGGCACTTCTGGATTGAGTTCCAAGATCGCTTTCTGAGCATTCTTGGCTGTTCTGCTTTATCAGAACAGAGATCTTTTGCTCACTTACTCGCTCCTATCTTTGTGTTGTGCTTCGCATTGCGATTTTTGTTTCGTTTTTGATTGGTTTTCTTGAGTTCCATAGGCTAGGTTTTGTTGCAACTTTTGAAGAGCTTCTCTTGCTTCTTTGGAGTTTTTGTTTGCAACGAGTTTGCACTATTTGTCTAGGCTGAGTGGCTGAGTTTTCTGGTCTTCTTTTGCTCTTATTGATCTTGCTACGAGTTAGCCTTATAAGGTTTGGGAGCATTATTGAAGTTTGTGCTTGAATTTTCAGTCTTGTTTGGTTTGGATTTTGATAGTTGTGCTTGGTCTTTTCGAGCTCTTTCTTTATAAAACATAAAAGCTCAAAAAACATTTGCTTTGCTTTTTGTTTTTGCATTTCAAAGGCTTAAAAAAAATTTTCACTTGTTATTTGCTTTTGTTGTTGCATTTTCATTTTCGTTTGCTATAACTTTTGAGGCTTGTGAAGTTTCTTGCTTTTGGTTTTCAGCTTGATTTTGGGGAGGAGTTGTCTTTGATTTCTTCTTCTTGTTTTTAAGTGTTTTTGGTGTCTTATATTAAGAGTTCTTGTTTTCAAGAACTAGCTTTTTGGGCAACCAAAGAAGAGTTAAAATTGAAGGACTTTTTGGGAATTTCACTCTGCTTGAAGAGATTTGCATCTTAGGATTTGCATGCTTGTAGTGATTTGCATTAGGTGCATTTAATCATTTAGTCAATTTTATAGTTTTTGTGAGTGTGAGTTTGCTATTTGAAAAGGAAAAAATACAATTTTTAGTCTCGTAGAACCTGTATAGATATTTCTCTTCATCGAAAGACAAAGAACTGCATTTGCATGTAGTTAAGTTTTTATTAATTTCTTTTGCGTCAAAAACACCATACGTTTCATCTCCATATCCTTGTGACTTAACATAACAGCCATTAAAATAAGCGATTTAATCTAAAATCAACTAGCAAGTTTTCTAAGTGTCAATCACCAACTAGCTAGGTTGTAGGGCCTTGGAATAGGTGAGTGGAGAGTTAAATCTCCAAGGCCGCTCAAACAAACATAGAAGTTGATTAATTGAGCGAAATCCAACACCGTTAGGTGGATCGGGAAAGCTCTCATCCGAGAGTCAAGCGCGAGGGGAAGTGAAGGCTGAGAAGAGGGATACCCCCTCTCCGATTGGCTGAATCTGACCTCAAGACCGTTCCACCCAGCTTCTGATACGGATTGGTGTCCATAGTTGCCACTCCTAGGTTCCACACAGGTGACTGCGGGGGGGAATACCCGTGGTACCTGAGGCAGACGTCGCATCACTTTCTGCAGTACTTCTGGGGGGTGCCCTTGCGAAGCTTGGGTGCTTGAGCCGGCAAAGGCTGTCGTTAGGAGGTCGGCGTAACTGTTTCTGATACCTTCGCTAGTTGTTCTGGGCCCTAATCATCCCAGACTGCTTTCGGAAGGCCCTATATTTCGCTTTCCTGTATTTTGGTGTCCGGTCCTCATCACCCGGAGCGGAAATACTTGGAGGCTGTTTGCTTGACTGTATCTCAGGGATTTTTATTTTAGTGAGTGCTCTTTGCTCCTAGCTTGCCTAGCTTTTCACTTTTTTTGAGTCTAATTTATAAAATCTATAAAAGTGGCTGATCAAGCGCCTCGTCGGTCGAGGAGAATCCGGGGGTTATCTCCCAAGAGTCCAGAGCCTTCTTCGAGAAGGCGGAGGAGTGATTTAGCAGGTGGTTACCACCCTGTGGCGTCTGACGCAGTGGAGAGAGATCCTCCACAAAGGTCTGAAGGTTTCATAGCTGATTCTGGTGTCGGTCCCGAGAGGAGCGTTCCGCTCACCTCGCGAGTTTTGTTTCCTCAGGAAGAAGATTTTCAAATCGAGGACATACCTGAGCCTCCTGCTACAGGTCCATCTCCTCTTCCTCCTGATTATCCGTTCGTTGTTCAGTACATCGGACCTGAGTCGGAGAGACCGCCAGATCTTCCGTATCATTCTTATCTTTCGATGGCCATGACTGGGAACGCGGCTTCTACCGTGAGTGCTGCAGGCATTCAGACTCCTGCTTCTGTTGAAGCAGGGGGCACTATTGCTTCATCTTCGATTGCTTCTAGTGCTGCTGTGTTTGGCTCTGGGTTCACCCAAGCACATGCTTCCCATTCTGGTCCCTTTTGTTCAGGGATGTCCATTAGTGGAAGTCCCTCTTTTACCTTTTCTGCTGCTTCAACTGGATCTACGCCCATGTCTAACATGGCTAGTGGATCAGCTTCGTTTCAGGGTTTCCCCTTTGGGACTGGGCACATTCCCAGTTCCAATCCTTCTTTAGGGTCGTTTCCGTTTACGTCCCAGACCCAGAGTTTCAACCCTTGGTCTGGGGGGCAAAGTTCGACTACTTTTACGGGATGGAATCCTGTGTTTACAACGGCTGGGGCAGGGAACTAGTTCTTCGCAAGTCATCAAGGGAATGCTTCTTTCCTTCTTCGAGTGCTTATCAGACCTTTTCTCCTCTGTCTAATGCTTGGAACCCCTATCAGGGGCTCTCCTCTTCATTTAACACTTCAGCGGGGGGAACTGGTCTGGGCTTTGGTAACTCAGCGTGGGGAGGAGGTTCTTCTCCGTTTTCTACGAGTCCTTTCTGGCAGCCTGGTGCCTCATCAAATCCAGGCTATTCTTTTCAGAATGTTTGGAATCCATCCCATCAAGGATGGAATCCTCAGGCTCCGCCTCGCTTACCTTTTCTGGCAACGTTAAACTTGCCAGATTTGTCGAAGTTGACTAATGATCCGATTCGTTATAGTCCGGGGTGGCCTTCGGTTCCCACCAAACTTCCTTCAGACATTCCAAAGTTTGAAGGCAAGAATGGAGAAGATCCGGCTGACCACATCACTACCTTCCATTTATGGTGTTCTTCGAACTCCCTGATCGATGATTCGATTAGGTTGAGATTATTTCAATGCACCCTAACTGGAAACGCTGCCAAATGGTATATCGAGCTCACTGGGGGCAGTTTTGCCACATTTGGAGAACTGGCTGTCACATTTCTAAACCATTTTCAGTTGCCTGTCAGATATGAGGCTGGGACCGAACTCCTGGCTAATTTTAAGCAAGATGAGGCAACTCACATTTCTGATCACATTCAGGAATGGAGGAGAAGGAAGAGGCTTATCAAAGCTCATATTCCAGGTGAATTCCTTCTCGAATGGTTTCTCAAATCCCTGCAGTCAGATATTTCAAAAGATGTATCCCTATCCGGGGTATTTTCTGAGGAGCAGGCCATTTTTAGGGCCCAGCAGTTAGAACTGATCTATTCTCAGTCTGGGGTACTTTATAAGTATTTTCCCAATGCTCCTCGCTCCAAATTGGATTTATCGAAAACTAAACCTGGTCCGCATGGTGATGGGCTTGTTGGATCGGTCAGTAGTGGTGTAGCCAGCCTGCTTTCTCAACTGCAGCAGTTGTCTTTACAAACTGCTCCTTCTGGTTAGGTTGTGCCTGCTGATTCATCACCTTCCCAGTCTTTGTCCATTAATGCTGTCCAAGCTTATGATCCCAAAGGAAATCAACAATCCGATGGGAAGAAGAAGGGACGAAATAACAAGAAGAAGGGCAAGAACGGGAAGGGAAATGCAAATAAAACCAACGAGCGTGTTGGTGAGGGTCAAAAGGAGAAAAAGAAAGTGAAGTTTCCATGCAAGCTTTGTGCTGGAGACCATCTCACGCACCTTTGCCCTAAAATTCAGGATGCTCAGCGCTTTTTATCTTAGCAGGGTTCTTCTAGTTCCCAGACTGTGTTAACAAACCCTTTTCCCCAAGGGCAGCAATTAGTTGTTGGCGCGAACCAAAATCCTGGGGCTTCCTCTGGCGGCACCCAGGAAGGGGAAATTCCATCGAACATTTTTATGATGAGTTCTCACGCGGATATCGCTACGAGATCCCGTGATTATGGCAGAGAGGAATCTTCGAAAGCTAAGGAAGTTCCTGATGCTACTGAGCCGCTTCACATCACGAAGCCAACTGTTGATTCTATGCCTCGGATGCCAAAAGCATCTTCTAAGCGGTCAACGATTAATCCGAACGCGAGGGCTGCCCAGAACTACTCGATTGTAGAAGATCTGGCGCAGAGTCCTTGTGCTATGTCAGCTTTAGAGGTACTCTAGTCTTGTCCGGCTCAGCGCAGTGCTTTGCTCACTGCCATTGGGGCTATTGATCCGAAAAATTCTCTTCTGATTACTTTTGATATGACTAATTTTAAGAAGAGACTTCCTCATCACATGGATTTTCATATTAAATCATCGTATCAGAAGTGCAATATCTTTCGAACGGTTGTTGATGAGGGTGCTTCCACGTGCGTGATGTCTCTCGCATGCTGGAAGACACTTGGATCTCCCAAAGCTGTTCCATCTAGCACTGTTCTTACTGCGTTCGATGGTCATTCTCACAGACCCCATGGTATTGTCCCGGCTTTGCCCATCTGTGTTGGGGGAAAAACTGTCAACATAGAGGTTGAGGTAGTAGATGCAGCCTTGGACTACAACCTTCTGTTGGGGAGGAACTGGATTTATGAGATGGATGCCATTGCATCCTCATTATTTCGAATTGTATGTTTCCCCCACGAAGGGAGGATTGTCACAGTGGATCAACTGGATTGTCCTCAGGTAGACCTAAATGCGCCTTCTGACTCATCTGTTCCTAAGTTGGATAATACTAAGGCGCCTGTTGAGAATCTAGGAGTTGGAATGTATTCTTCCTTGATGGGTACTTTCGATCTTCCTCCTCCTACAGTGCATATAAATGCTATTTCATCCTCCAAGGCTCCTCTTCGAAGAGAGTTCTTTCGAACTCATTATTTTTCGGACCCTTGGACCTTACCTTCCCCTACTGCCACATTAACGGAAGGTCAAGTGGGTGGAATGGCATTTCCAATTTCTGCAGCTAAGATTGCCTATCAGTCTATTGTTGACTCTGCAGAAACCGTCCCAGCTCCTCTTTCATCAGAAGAGTTGGATGATGATGTGGCTTCGGCTTGGACGCTTAGTTCTTCTTCGGCCCAGGATTGTCTTGATACCACTCTTCCATCTGAAGAGGCAATCCTGGAAGCCATGACTGGTATAGATAGACCGTGGGATGATTTGCATCATTGGTCTTACTTCCTACCTGACTTAAACGAAGTTGAAACTAGTTTTCCAAGTCCTCAGTCTCCTGGACCTGTTCACCCAGTCTTGAACCCTTTGGCACCAACACAGGTTTATGCTGAAGGGAACATGGCTGTGATCTATCCTACTATCCCGGTGAACATTTCCAGGGATCCCAATATTATCGAGAATGTCTTCATTGGAGCTGAATGTTCCCGTGAAGAGATTCAAATTTACACCGAGCTCTTCAAAGAGTATAGGGATGTATTTGCTTGGTCTTATGAGGAAATTCCTGGCATAGACCCATCTATAGTCCAGCATGAGATCAAGACGTATGCAAACGCTAAGCCGGTCAGGCAAAAACTTCATCCGGTCAATCCTAGGAAGGCAGCAGCTATCAAAGCTGAAGTTGAAAAGCTGCTTAAGGCGGGATTCATTTTCCCTGTTCCTCTGACTGAATGGGTTTCAAACCCCGTTCCCGTAGATAAAAAGCAAGGAACGATTCGAGTGTGCATCGATTTCAGAGACCTAAATAAAGCATGTCCTAAAGACAATTACCCCACACCATTTATCGATCAGATCATTAACGAGTGTGCCGGTAATGAGATTTTCTCCTTCATGGATGGTTTCTCCAGATATAATAAAATTACTATCAGTCCTGAAGATCAACATAAGACTGCATTTATTTGTCCCTGGGGCACGTTTGCATACAAGAAGATGCCTTTTGGTCTTAAAAATGCTGGGGCTACCTTTCAGCGGGCCATGTCTTACGCCTTCCACGACATCAAGAAGATTATCGAGGCATACTTAGATGATCTAGCTGCTCATTCTCGAAAGAGGATGGATCATCCCGGTCACCTCCGGCAAATATTTGAAAGATGTCGTTTTTATAAAATTCGTTTGAATCCGAACAAGTGCGTTTTCGCGGTAACATCCGGTCGACTGTTGGGATTTATTGTGTCTAGGGAAGGGATAAGGGTAGATCCCTTCAAGGTTGAGGCAATACTTCGGTTGCCTCCCCCGTCTTCCATCCGTCAACTTCAAAGTCTCCAAGGAAAGTCTAATTTTCTTCGGAGGTTTATCGTCAATTATGCTGAGATTACAAAGGGATATATGAGACTGTTGAAGAAAGGAGTTCCTTTTCTTTGGGACGACTACGCTCAACGCTTGTTCGATGATTTGAAAAAGGCATTGACCTCTGCTCCTTTACTGAGTCCACCTGATTATAGCAGAGATTTTCTTTTGTATTTGGCAACAGCAGAATCTACCATCGGTATGGTTCTAGTTCAGGAGGATAATGCTCTTGCAGAGCATGTTATTTACTACCTTAGTCGAGGACTGGTAGGACCTGAACTGTGATACACTCCGATAGAAAAATTAGCCTTAGTAGCAGTTCATGCTGTGCAGCGACTCCGACATTATATTATTCTTCGCAAAACTTATGTTTTGGCAGCTGCCAATCCATTTCAGTTTGTCCTCAGCAGGCGAGTGATTGGGGGCAAATATAATAGATGGATTGTGATTCTACAGGAATTTGATCTCGAGTTCATGTCTGCCAAATCCAAGAAATCATTAGTTTTTGCGGAATTGATCTCCGAGTTGCCCTGTGGGGAAGAGATGATCTATGATGAGTCCTTTCCGGATGAACACTTGTTTCTTATCTCTTCACAGGATCCTTGGTATGGGGATATCATTGTGTATCTCCAGACTGCGAAGTTTCCCTCTACTTTTTCGAAAGATGAGCGTCGTAAGCTGCGTCACTTAGCCAAGAATTATTTGATTATTGGTGATGCTTTATACCGTCGAGGGGTTGATTCAATCCTAAGACGCTGCTTAACTTTCGAAGAAGCTGAGGCTGTGCTCAATGATTCTCACAGTGGAGCTTGTGGGGGTCATTTATCTAGGCTTGCTACAGCCCAAAAGATTTTGCGTGCTGGATACTTTTGGCCCTCGATTTTCAAGGATTGTATTGAATCGGTCAAAAAGTGTCATCCTTGTCAGGTTTATACTCGAAAAATGCGCGCTCATCCAGCTCCGCTTTTTCCAGTCATTACTGTCGGTCCCTTTACAAAGTGGGGTATTGATTATACTACTTGTAACCCGCCTTCGGCAAAAGGTCACAAGTACATTATTGTAGCAGTAGACTACTTTATGAAGTGGGTCGAGGTTATGCCTACTTTTGGGAACGATGGTGAGACTGCAGCTCTGTTCCTTTTCAACCAAGTTATCGCTCGTTTCGGTATTCCTAGAGAGATTGTCACTGACCATGGCAGTCATTTTCAGAATAGTATGATGTCTGAGTTGGCTCTCAAATTGGGTTTCCGGTAGGAGCATTCATCTCCATATTATCCTCAAGCCAATGGGCAAGTGGAAGCCGTGAATAAATCCTTGAAGACAATTCTTCAAAGGATAATTGATAAACATAGATCCAACTGGCATATTATGCTATATCCTGCACTTTGGGCATACAGGACGTCAGTGAAAACTGCAACTGGCTTTACTCCATTTCAGTTAGTGCACGGGGTGGAATCCGTATTTCCCATTGAATGCGAGATTCCTTCCCTTAAATTAGCTGTTGAACTTATTCCTGACACTTCTAGTTTGGCAGAACGGCTTCTTCATCTGGAACATCTCGATGAGCAGCGTCGAGATGCCGCCACGATGAATGAAGCGCATAAAAACCGAGTCAAAGTTCAGTACGATAAGGCGGTTAAGCCTAGGGTCTTTTCGAAAGGTGACCTTGTTTTGGACTATGCCCAAGAAAAAGATGCCTTGGGGGCAGGAAAGTTTAAGTCGATGTGGTATGGCCCCTATATCGTTAAAAAAGTCCTTAAGAAAGGAGCTTATACCTTGGTTGATTTCGAAGGGAACGAGTTGCCGGAGCCCCGAAATGGGCTCTATTTGAAGAAGTATTATGCCTAGGCTTTGGCCTGGCATCTTGCTTTTGTATATATTTGTAGTTTTTGCTTTGTACATATCTGATTGATTTTCGATTTTTGATGAGTTGGTGATGTTTTTGATCTGCTTTGGCAGGTTGTGTTGGATGTCATGAGTCATTTTGGTTTCGCCGATGGTGTTAGTAGACACACCCGGAACTTAGCTTCCGCGGCTTGGGTGCTTCATTATCCTTCCGGTCAGCTGTTGGTATCAAGAGGAGTCTGCATTGGTCCTGCTTCCAATAACGTAGCAGAATACACTGCAGTCATTCATCTACTCTCGGAGGCAATATCCTTGGGTGTTGATTCGTTGGTAGTTTTCTTTGACTCCCAGCTGGTGGTGTCGCAGTTGAACAACACTTATCGGGTACGAGATCCATTTTTATTACGATTGTTCTTGAGGGTACGTTTGTTACAAAGGTCATTTCAATTTTTAACATTCATTCATATTCCTCGAGCTGACAATTGGTTTGCTGACTCATTGGCTAATCAAGCATTGGATTGGCATATTAATCATTCAATACAATAAATTTTTAATCATCAAAAACATCATACATTTGATACATTTATCACATCACATCAAATATCGCTGTATATATATCATCAGAGTGTTTCAAAAACTTTACAAAATTTGGATCCATAATGTCGTACAAAACTTGGGCTTATGCCCCATCATGTTCAGTCTCAAAAAAGAATATACAATCATAATATCTGTCTACTCCTGAGGTCCCTGCCCAGAAGTCGTGTTCCTATAGAACGTAACTGCAGTGGCCACACGGCGGAATAATCTAACCCAGTCTCGAGGTACTCCTACCACCCGTCTCTGGATGGCTTCAGGCAAGTCCTCCACGGCAGCCATAGGGATTTGGCGGGTCAATCCCTCCAAGTTTCTCTGCACGGCCTGGAGAGTCCTATCTGAATCCACAGTATCCGCCTCACCCCTGCGGCGCTTGTGGCGCGGGAGACCCTCAGGTCGTACTGGTCCAACATCTGAAACATGATCATTTTAATTGTCAGTCATTATGAATCCAATCAAAAACATGTTTGTTTTTCATTTTTTCATACATATTTGAAAAAATCCAAAAAAATTATATAAGTCAAAAATTTTTGCAAGACTTACCGACTACTCCCCATGCCGTGCCTAGTGGAAGAACTAGATCCGGATCTCCACGAAAGTCCATCCCGGCATAGGGATAGTCGTCCACTGCGATGATTTGTTCTCCCCACCACAGGAAGAACTCATCGTCCCATGTGGTCCGGGGTACTTCACTACGCCCCAGTCTCTTCATCATGTCCGCCCAACGGGCAATTCTTGGGTCCCGCGGGCTACTGATGGTAGAGATGACTCTGGGTCTCAACGCTGGAATCTTCTCAAAGAAGAATGTTGTCAAAATGGTCCCATAGCCAAAGTGTTTGGTCTTCACTTGGCGGATCGAGGTCAACTATTTTTTCATATTCAGTAACAGGGCTGTGCACCAATCGTACACATGAGTCAAACACTCTACAGCTATGCTCATTTGCGTCCTAGACGCCTGATGTAGTGAGGCAGATCCTGCCACTCTGCTGATGGTGAAAAGGAGGATCTTCATGTGCAAATCCCTGATATATTTAATTTCAATCTGAGTTCCAACCTTTTTGGAACCCCCTACGCAATATACGTGGACATAGTCTTCCACGGTTAACCCTCCCAGGGGTTTCCCGTGCAGGTCTACTGGATCTCCCCTCCGGGAGAGTCCAGTAATGAAATATATGTCTTCCACTTCAATGCGTAGTGGCATCTGATCAATTATGAAGCAATCCTGATCTGGTTCCCAGTAATTTACGAGCATTTCAAGCAACCGCACATTACTTTTCATATTTGGCATTTTAAAGAATTTCAACAATCCGCAATTCCGAAGGATATTTTGCGCTGCGCGATCTTGCATGACCTCTTGGTCTATTGCGCTATGCTCACGTTCCCTCCATGAGATAGTCATCCTGAGAAATTTCATCAAATTATGCATTAGCCACACTTTTAAAGTTTCGGACCTGCGCATACGCGGTTTTTCTTTTGCACAGTCACGTGTATACGCGAGTTTCCTTTAACGAACCCGCGTATGCGCAAGTCCGCATATTTTAGCAAGGGTTTTAAAGCTAAAAATCCCTTAATTTTAATTTCCAAACGGACAAAATGAATAAACAGGATGATTAAGGAGCCTACCTGAAGTTTCGCTGAGTTCCGACGGTCGGTTGTTCCTGATTTGACGAAAGAAGTTTTTTGCTCCAGAGCACTTTTTCCAAATCAGCTATGCAATAATGAACCAAATGAGAGGTAATTTGTCTATTTATGGCCAAAAAATTGAAAATTTTCGCAAAATTTCCTTATGCCTATTTTTTCGATCTATCTTAAGCTGCATAACTCGATTGCTTGGAAGTGCCCAGTTTGGTATGTTTTCAGGTACATTTTGACGATTTTGAGATTTTTCCCGGTTTTTGATCCATGATTACCGACTCGTCACGGCAGGTATATGATCTTCACTGGCATATAGGTTAGGGAAATCAATTTCCGTTGCATCTTGCATTCTAGCCTCCATACTGATCACTTGCCTTAGGGTCGATCCCATCAGGTCATGAGTATTACACCCATTTCACTCGCCGATTATTTAATCATGACTTGATGGTAGAGTCTTCCTTTACATGGGCTTCCTAGTTAGTTCCTCGCTATCACTTGTTGCCCATGCTGCGTTTTATGTAGGCTCGGGAGTCCTCTTTAGTCCCGCCATGTCTTATGTGTTGAGGCTTCATTCTTCTTCTTCATCACTTATCATTTTTTCTGGCTTATACCCTAGAGGGTCCCTGGTGTCGTTAAGTTGTATTACTGCATTGCATATTGGCTACTTGTTTATCCTGGCCTTTAGCCGGCTTCATTTGGACTCGATGTTTAAGCCAACTTTTGACCTTGACTTTCTGTACAAGTTAACCATTGCATGCACTTAGTTATCACGACTTGACACCTTTGTAGTACCCATGGATGGAACGTTCCTCTGAGTATCACTGACCAGTTTTCGCCACCTTGCATTGAGCATAGGATTGTTCCAATCCCAGGAACTAGTGCATCTGATTTCTTGATACTCGTTCTATCCATTGTACCATAGCATTCTTTTATTCTTTTTCAGGCTTATTATATGAAAAAGACAAAAAAATCAAATATAACAAAAAGAGCGGGAACGGGATGTATCTTCGTTATTTTGATGGCAGTACAGAGTCAGTTTGTCGCCCTTGAACAAAGCACGTATACTTATATATATTTCCTTTATTTGGGATGGTTCTAGTTTGACCTAGGTTCAGCCTTTACCATGTTTCACTTGTTAGTTCTCCCCCGGTTGGTTATCTCTTCCAATCATATGGAGAGTTTGTTGTGCCTCCTGCATGACAGACTTATACAGTGTCACTTTATACTGCCATGGTCATCACAGAGTCGTGCTTTTGTTCAAGGGAAGTCTAGCCTGAGTCGGCCATTCTGCGGTGTCTCTTGACTCATTATTCAGTCGGCCTTCCCGGTCTTGTCAGTATCATGTTCTATCACATCGGATGTTTTGATCTTCTGCTCGTGCTGGTTTGAGAAGGTCCCCATTGACTTCTTGCCGGCGGGTTTGTCTCTTATCGACTACGACACATTGCTCTGAGAGCAAACCTAGAGCCGCACCTTGGGCCTATTTCCATTATTGATAGGTGACCTCGTGCTCAGCATTTGATCATCATCATGGGTCTTTGACTGAGTGGTTTCCCTTGTGTTCGACGTCAGCACACATTATCACACTTGGGATTCGTGCAGTACCTTGATTTCCATTTGACCCTATCGGTGGATTTCTCACCTCTGTGTCAGCTTTCATTATTGGTTGGTTCAGAGGGTTTCTTCCGTGCGCTAGCTTCATCTTTTCCATGTCGGAAACGTACTTCGGTTTTGGTTCCATCACTCTACTTCGTCCAATTCCTTCCAAATCTTGGCCTGCAGGTTACACTCGCGCTGGACTGATGTGGGATGCCTTAATGCCTTCCTTCCAGCAGATCTTTTCCCATCGACTCCGACTCATTGCTCTGGGAATAAGGTCTAGAGTCTTTTTGTCAGTACCTTAGGGTTTGCAGTCATCAGTGGCGGACTCTTCGCTATCGACAGTGGGGATTCATCATTGCCTCCTGATTGGTAGATTCTTTCAAGTGTTTGACTTCAACTCATTCATTCGCACTTGTTAGATTGTACTGGGGCACCTTGACACTCATTTTCATTATTGGTGGGTTGTCTCGCGTTGGTTAACGGTATACATCATTGATCGGTAATCCAACGATTTCTCACATGGTCGACTTCAGCTCATTTATTCCCATTGTGTAGAATTGTGCCATAGTGATCGGTGAAGACCTCGGGTTGCATCAGCATTTTCGGTTCACTTTTGACAGTCCATTCAGTTTCTGCCAGTGATGTCGTCCACCCTTATATGTTGCAGTTCAGTACAGCAGCATCCTATATGTTGGCTCCCCAGTTGCGTGATTGTATCGGTTGTTCCACCTCTTATGATCCGGTACTTGGAGATTCAGTTACTTGATCAGACATCCAGTTGCACCATCTTTGATCAACTTTCTATATGTGATACTTGGACATTGATTCAGACTTACACTTCCGGGCCATGCTCAGATGATTCATTGTGTACTTTCAGTTCAGCTATACTTGTATACATATTGGATCTATTCACTACTTTCTATATGATGTATTTTTGACTGAGCATGGGTATGCCCGCCTCAGCATGAGTTGACTCTCTGTTTTCTTTCATTGGTTTTGGCAGGCTGAAATCTGGTGAAGTCCTCTCTTGTCCTTGCGAAGTTCTTTCTATGTGCATAATACATTTCGGCCATCATGTACCCCTTCTAACCTCATATATTAGGGGGCATCTGTTATAGCATCATTTCTCACCTTGATATGATTCATGATTGCTTTGATGGTTTTGGGCACCCATTCCTACAGACTTGGACAAATTCACTTAAAAACAGTGTAAAAATCCCCATACGCGACTATGCCCATACTTTTCCGCGTGTATATGCGAGTCCAGCTGCACTTTTCCGCGTATGCCATTAAAATTATGAAAAAATATATAAAAATTCCCTATTTTCGGGCTGGGTTGATGGTTACTCAGGTAGTTCAACCACCCCAGCACGTGGCCAACTGTTTCCAACTGTTGAAACTACTTGGAGGGACTATAAAAACCCCTCATGTGTATGGCCTAAGGGAGAGAGAGAATTTATTGATATTATACTCTGTTGGTATTCCCTATCCAAGTCTGATTCCCCGTGCCTCCTGCACTTTCCCAGTTCATTGTAGGAAACCCTTGTTTCCTTGAGATGCACATCCCTTTATATGTCATCTCGTATGCACCAGTTTGGAAGGAGTCTTAGTGAGGCAAGGGCTGGACGGATCCAGACGACGGTCTGCTCGAAGGCCGTGGAAGGATCAGGTGATCTCTCCACTCGTTACTTTTGTACATGCTATTTATAATACAGAAGTACCATGTTGTTCCTGAAATAAACGTGTTAGTGTATGCTTATATGTATGAGAATATTGTTATTTAAGCATTCATTATGATCTATTTAATGTTTTATATGGATTTCACTAACATTTAGAGTAGATATATGTTGTACAACCAGTTCTTCGTTCTTGTTTCTTCTTGTCTTTCAGGTTAAGAAGGAAGGACGGTTGCTGGGGGTTTGGACCTCGCGGGATCTGCTTCAACCGTAGGACCTACGGGTAACTTTCTCATTCTACTCTATTTAGTTTTTCTGAACGTGCATGGTTGTGTGAGTCCTTCTTTAGTAGCATGCCCCTGCTTTGTGGAGGTTGTACCCCAACCGACCTCTAGGGTGATATTCCCAGAAACAAATCCCTACTGAATATTGGCTCTGAATGAACTCAAATTGGTCCATCCTTGCTCATGCAATCCTCATTGGCATCTCCAACCACTGTGTGTTTCAAATCATGCAACACTATAGTCACAACTGATAGTCAACCTGCTCTTTCACCTACCTCTTCACTGGTCTCCACTGAAACTGTCCATGTGTTGTAGTTAATTGATGTATTCTTCAGTTGATTAATGAGTTAATAATTAGTGAATTAATTAATAATTAATTCACACCACTCTCACTAGTGTATCAATCAATTAGACTAGATACAACTAGCTCAACTTTGTCTAACTGAGTTAAACTGAACACAACTCCACCAACTACCTCAATAACTCCACCAAACTCTGTCACATGAGTTCTAACTGAAGTTTCCATGCAATAGCTCCACTTAACCCTCAGGAATAGTGTAATTCCTTCTGTCAGCTCCTGTGCCACATCTGTGCACTTAACTGAAGTGCTCCAAGAGAATAAGATAATGTTTATAGTCCAAATATTATTAAGAGCTAATAATATTCGACATATCTATTTTTAGACCGGCAATCTAAAAATAGATTCCGCCCAATATGTCTAAAAATAGAATTCCATCTATTTTTTCCAAATTGACCAACCATCCACAAATAGCATCCTGCAACTCATAGAATATGATCGACATGTCTAAAAATAGACTTGCGCCAAAAATAGCCTGTGGGCCCACTTAGTGAAGGCGACTCTTTTCACTAAGACTCATCATCTTGTTGCAATCTCAACACTCCCTCTCAATAAGATAGGGATTATCTGCCACCCCGATCCTGCCTCTATGGTATTCGAATTTGCTCCTGGTGAGCGCCTTCATCAAGATATCAGCATCCTGATCCTCCATAGGAATGTAAGAAAGTAACATGATCTTCCGCTGCACACAATCTCTGATATGATGATACCAGATGTCAATGTGTTTAGATCTATCATGAAATACTGGATTAACCGAGAGTTTGATGCAACTATGATTATCAAAATATATCACAGTAGGATCTAAGTGTGAACCGAACAACCTGACCAGGATCTTCCACATCCATATAGTCTCGCATGCAGCCAAACTCGCTGCCATGTACTTAGCCTCCGCTAAACTGAGTGCCACGGATCTCTGCTTCCTGCTGTACCAAGAAACTGCTGTTGACCCGATACTGAAAATCCCTCCAGATGTGCTCTTTCTGTCCATTGGGCTCCCTGCCCAATCTACATCCGTGAAGCCATGCAGCTTCACCTCATCTGACTATCTGTACCATAATCCATATCCCAATGTGCCTCTGAGATATCTCAATACATGCTTCCCCACCTTCCAAAAGAGCTTGGTAGGCTTAACCATAGCTTGTGAAAGTTGGTTAACAACATAACATATGTCAGGTCGTGTATTGACTAGATACATGAGCGACCCCACCAACTATCAGTAAACAGTGGCATCCACTACCTTTGTCGATGTAGAATCCTCTTTCCTCCAACCACCACGAAGAGGAGTGTTGATAAGCTTGCAGCAATGCATGTTGAACTTCTCCAGTATCTCCCAGGCATACTTGCCTTGAGACACAAACAATCCATCACTACGCTGCCAAATTTCCAATCCCAAGAAATAATGAAGGAGGCCCAAGTCCTTCATCTCAAACTCTTTTGTAAGATCAACCTTGCATGAGATTATCAACTATTCATCACCTGTCAGAATCAAATCATCTACATAAAGTACAATGATTAGCAACTTACCCTCAACCACAATCTGGTATAGGTTCGGATCTGCCTCACTCTTGGTGAATCCAAGACCAGTGAAATAACTGTCTATCCATGTGTACCAAGGACAAGGTGCTTGTTTCAACCCATTAAATGCTCTTTTGAGCCTGCACACATGCGACTCATTGCTGAATATCTCAAAACCTTCGGGCTGCTCTATGTACACCTCCTCCTCAATGACTCCATTGAGGAACATAGTCTTCACATCCATCTGATGAATGTGCCATCCCATCTGCGCTGAGAGAGCTAGGATGCTTCGTATGGAAGAATAACTTGCGATAGGTGCAAAGGTTTCCTCATAGTTGATCACCTCAATCTGTGAGAAGCCCTGGGCAGCAAATCTTGCCTTGTACTTCTCGACGCTCCTGTCAGCTGCTTGCTTCACTTTGTAGATCCATCTCGAACCTACCACTGATTTCCCTTCTGGTCTTGGGACAATCTCCCATGCACTGTTTCTGACAATCGAATCATACTCTTCCACCATGGCATCTACCCATGCAGGGTCCTCCACATCTTCGTCGAAAGAGGATGGCTCTGTCACGATACACTTTCTCATCAGAGCCATGTATCTAGTATATCGGTCAGGTGACTGTCTCTGTCTGTGCTGTGATGTAGGTGCTCCTAAAATATTCTCTGCATCAAGATTCAGTTGCTCAGCTTCTGTAGTGCGCTTCTGCCCTCTGATGGTTGGCGCTGCATGAGTGGTTTCTTCCACTCCATGAACCTCCTCTTGTGGTTGATCCACATCTTGAGGCTCATCCTTAGGAACTAATAGCTCCTCATCTGCATGCAAGTGTGGCTCCCTCTCAAGCGAACACTTCATGGCTTTCTCCTCATGAAATTTGATATCCTGTCGCACAACAGTCTTCCGATTGTCTGGAAAATACACACAATAGCTGTGGGGTGTATCAGAGTACCCAAAAAATATCCCAACCTTTGCGGTCGGCTCCAAATTCTTCCTAGATTCCTTCGTCACATGAATGTAAACAAGTGAGCCAAAAATATTCAAATGAGAAATACCAGTCTTCTTACCAGAAAATGCCTCTTCGGGTGTACTCATGCCAAGTACTTTGTGAGGACAATGGTTTTGCACATAAACCGCAGTATTGCATGCCTCAACCCATAAGTGTATGGGAAGGCCCTGATCATGCAACATCACCCGTGCAGCACCCACGATTGTTCTATTCTTTCGCTCAGCGACCCCATTCTGCTGTGGGTTATGAGGCTCTATGAGCTCTCTTCGACTTCCTTCTGCGCTGTAAAAGTCCTTGAATTCACCAGAGATGAATTCACCACCATTATCGCTCCTAAGAACCTTCACCTACTTCCCTGATTCTTTCTCAACCAGTGCCTTGAACTCACAAAACTTTGAGTATGTCTCGCTCTTCTTATGCATGAAGAAGATCCAACACTTAAGAGAAAAATAATCAACAAATATCACATAATACCTGTGCTTTGCTGTCGAAGCTACTGAGAAAGGTCCACACACGTCTATGTGAATTCTCTCAAGGATCGTCGTTGCGCGACTATCCTTCTCATGAAAGGTGGCTTTCACAAATTTTCCCAAGGTACATCCCTTGCACTGATCTGACTGCACAAGTGTACCTTTGGGAATCCTGGTAGAAATTTGCTGCAAAATTTTCAAAGCGCCATGGTGAAGATGGCCCAATATCCTGTGCCATAGCTCACCCTCATCTCGGCTCACCACTCCTTCTGCCTTGCCTACCATTGCTGTGCAGCCATCTACCTGCAACTAATAAAGGTTCTTAACTCGAACCCCTATCCTCCAAGTTTCATCAGTTGCCTTACAACGTAAGAAAGCCTTACTCTCGCTAAAGACAACATCATAGCCCTTGTCTTCCAACATCACCACAGAGATCAGATTCTTCTTCAATCCTGGAACATGCATGACATCCTTCAAGATGAAAGGTTTTCCAGACTCCCTCTTAAAGGAAATGGTCCTGATACCAGTCGCACTGTATCTACCATCATCACCCATCTCAATGTGCACTCCAAGATCCTTCTCATCCAAATCAGTAAACAAATCTTTGTCTCCGGTCTTATGGAAAGATGCACCACTTTCAAGAAACCACATTGAACCCATCATACTTGAGACCAAGCATGCGATTAGTGAAAAATCCAGCTCAAAATGCGAGGCTAAGGCCTCTCCAACTGTAGATCCAACAACCTGCTTATTTTCCTTCTTTTGTGGACAATTAGTGGTGTAATGTCCATGTTGGTGACAGTGAAAGCACTTCACCTTGGACATGTCCTACTTCTTTCCTTTCACACCGGATTGAGAAGCATTATTCTTGCTCTTCCCCTTCCTTTCTTTGGTAGCCAAAGCACAATTTTATTCATCTTCATTCTTGGATGAAGACCCATCCCTGGTACTCCGCCTTATCTCCTCCTGCACAAGATCCAACCAAAGTTGCTCCCATCCTGGTAGTTTCTCCCAACCATTGACAGAGTCCTCATAGGAATTCCAACTCTTCGGAAGCCCAAGGAGAGCCAATCTCACCAAGTCCTCTTCATCTATAGCAACCCCCACACTTCCCAACTCATCCCTGCACTGGACGAACTTCGTGAGGTACTTGGGTATACTGTTGCCTTTCTCCATTTTTATCTTCCTGAGTTTATCCTTGAGTGCCAACTTCCTCTGGTTACTCTTGCTTTGGAACAAGTATGTAAAAGCTTTCCACATAAGGAATGGATAAGCTTTACCATGAAGGCTGGACACTATGTGATCCTTCACACCTTCCAACAGAATCCTTTGACATTTTTTTGTCTTCTTTTGCCATGCGTCAAGTGCGGCAACAACGCTAGAAGCAGGTTTTGGAATTTCTGCATCTATGAACTCCTTCAACCCATTATCCTTCAGTACTGCCTCCATCCTGTCCTTCCATGCAATATAATTCGAGCTTACCTCAAGGGCATACTCCAATCACAATCCGTTGAAAGACATCTCAACTTCGACACCAAGAAAACACTGCTGCAAATTCGAATTCCACCAGCACAAAACTCAACCACTTCAATGCTTTGCAATTGCTCCAATGATCAATATCGCTTTGATACCATGTAGAAATTATATAACTAATGCATTATACATCCAAGATTCTCCTGATCACACACTATTTGACTTCATGCATAATACATAATCTCTTCTACTATTGATCATTACTTGTGGAAATTAAATCAATTGCATGCACACATTGAAACCATAAAAATTCACACATATGAACATAATGTTTTAACAAGAAAGCCTGAAGCTAAAAACCCCAACTATTTGTATATAATATACGTCATAGAGATCATGTAACAATCCTCATACAAAGCTGATCATATCAAGCTCTCAGTACAATACAATCGCTACACACTAATCAGGCCCGATCTAGCGAATCCATGCACCGATCTTTGCCATCTTCTAGCCTGCCTTTACTGCACAATCCCTGCTAAATATTGGCTCTGAATGATCTCAAATTGGTCCAACCTTGCTCACGCAATCCTCATTGGCATCTCCAACCACTGTGTGTTGCAAATCATGCAACACTATAGTCACAACTGATAGTCAACCTGCTCTTTCACCTACCTCTTCACTGGTCTCCACTGAAACTGTCCATGCACTGTAGTTAACTGATGTATTCTATAGTTCATTGATGAGTTAATAATTAGTGAATTAATTAATAATTAATTCACACCACTCTCACTAGTGTATCAATCAGTTAGACTAGATACAACTAGCTCAACCGTGTTTAACTGAGTTAAACTGAACACAACTCCACCAACTACCTCAATAACTCCACCAAACTCTGTCACATGAGTTCTAACTGAAGTCTCCATGCAATAGCTCCACTTAACCCTCAGGAATAGTTTAATTCCTTCTGTCAGCTCCTGTGCCACATCTGTGCACTTAACTGAAGTGCTCCAAGAGAATAAGATAATGTTTATAGTCCAAATATTATTAAGAGCTAATAATATTCGACATATCTATTTTTAGACTGGCAATCTAAAAATAGATTTCGCCCAATATGTCTAAAAATAGAAGTCCATCTATTTTTTCCAACTTGACCAACCATCCACAAATAGCATCCTACATCTCATAGAATATGATCGACATGTCTAAAAAGAGACTTGCGCCAAAAATAGCCTGCGGGCCCACTTAGTGAAGGCGACTCTTTTCACTAAGCTCATCATCTTGTTGCAATCTCAACATTTGTTGTTTTACTGGGTAAACTAACACAAGTATTTTATTATCAATCTGTGTTTGTAAAACTTGGAAGCATGTCCAAAATATATGGATTTCAACTAAAATCAATTTTAGAAGATGAATTATTGAATTTAAAGGAAATTCATATTACAAATATAAAACTTAACTAAAAAAATTCCAATTAAATATGTAATAAGAAAAATAAGAGGTTCCTAACTTACGAGAATTAGGATGGCCTTCTCTACAATACTACTTCATGAACAGAAATCAAAATCACTAATGAACAATAGATCAAAATGCATAAAAGAATAATAGAAGAGGATCCTAACTAAGGAGGTCCTTGTTGTCCTTATTTATAAATTCATTCATCATTAATGCCATTGTATGAAAACGAGAAATTCAGAAAATCACTTTAAACAAAAGCAAGAAAGATGAATTCTAGTTTCTATTTTCTGATCAGATTGAAGGAGAGTTTAACTTAAACACTGGTTTGACCCTTAATATGCATATTAGAATTAAGATTAAGATCATCAACAAACATAACATATCATCATACATCTAATTAACTAATTTAAACATGAAACAAAACTAGTTTAAGAAAATTCAACTAAATTAACTAGAAAGTGCACTTAGCTCGGTGTGGGGGCTCTCCACCCTTGCCTCACATATTGAAAGTAATTCTAATCTACTGAAACTAAATCAAGCATTCACCATATATAACATCAGAAAGAAGATAAAACTGGTTCTTCAATTAACTCCCAAAGTTCAGAAATATCAGAGTGAAATCATACAAATTCTACATATTCATGCCTTCAATGTTCTTGGCTTAAATAGAAAAATATGAAACAAAATTGACTAAAATGTCTCTAACAACCATGCCTATCCTTAACCCATCTATTTGGGTTGATATCATCCATCCAATCACTCAAAATTTGGAAAATCCCATAAAATACTAAATTTGGCCTATTTCCTAGGGATTTCCTGAATGATAGGTCATGTTTGACCAGCTTTGACCGGGCCTGTTTTAGCTTGGTTTGATCGATCCAATAGGTACACGTCCATTCTTAGTTCCCAATATTTCTATATATGTGCTTAGCTCGTGCCCAGGTGTCGTACAAGTATGACTTCAATGAAGCCATTACGAAAATTTTTAGTCCTGTCCAAAAATGCACTTAAAATCCAATTTTTGTAAAAACATTTAAAATTTGTAAAACATAATTTATATATCTGAATATGCATAAGTTGGTCAAAATATAGTGTATATGGATGGATAGCATGGAAATTAAGTGTATTTAATTAAGCAAAATTGGATAAAAAATGAGGGCCAATACATTTCCAACAATGAAATACACACAAATACCGTCTATTTCTCAAACTGGAGATCATAAATATTATAACTTAATATTATACAAAAAAATAAACCTTTCAACAAGATTTATTACAAGGAATCTAACTTCCCCTTCTGCAATTAAGAAACCACATTCCTTATCAACAACATAAACATATAACTCATATAATGAGCATGTACACATCATCAACTTGAGTAGTCAATAAAGATATTCATGCCAACATTGTTGTAACAATCAATATGCTTTACATTCCATACCAACAAAACTTCAGACCGATAGTGCAATTCATTCCAAACCCAATTTCCAACATATACAATCTATCAAAGTTCTCAACCCAAAATTCATCACTATTAAAACACCAAGAAGCACACATGGAAGAAAACATTTATCTATGAGAAATATGATCTCTTCATGCACAAAATAAGGGTGAAAATTAGGTTAAATCCATGAACATAAAACAATTCATTATAGACTATGAAACAATCCATTGCACAATGTTAGTAGTTATAATAGCCTACAACAACAAGACTTATGCCACTGTAACATTAATGGATCTCCATGTTGATTGATGTAAAAAAAGTGATCAACACGCACACATTATTTGAAAGAAACTTTGGCCAAGCATCATAAATATTTTCAACTCATGAATCATAATATTCATTGTTACATTACAACAACCCTTCAGTAATGCCAAGCAATATACCAATTAGCCTATATAAGCAATGAAAATAAGCCTAAGTTTCAAATAGGAATAACATCAACTCACATCAGAATATGAATACTTATCACTGGCCATTAAGAACATGAAACACATATGCATTCACACATCCTTACATGGGTCATAACCAACCATTCAAAATATAACACAAGTAATCCATACTGATCATGAAATCAATAACATGTCGTTATTTTACACTGCAACCAAATATCTACACAAGAGTATGTATAAAGGAAAATTATCTTGAATTTCAAACAAGATGGGAAACTGAGTTAGGGACTTTGACTATCCACCCAACAATAGAAAATTTGCAGTCAAGCTACTTGCAGTTGTTACCCCCAATCCAGATTCCAAGGGTCTGAGGTGGTATTTCTCGAGGGAATAAACACCATTCTACTAATTGCAAAAATCTCCAGATTATCCACAGTATCGTAAAACAATGGTTGAAATTTTGAATCCCAATGGGGATCCATCTTCAGGACAAGATGATAATGAAGAGTGAAAGAAAGTCACACAAGTTGAGGTTTTAAATAGTGAATTAAGAATGAAAAATGACAAGAGCCGACAAAAACTAATTTCATTAATCTATTTAATCTAATAAATTTTAAGAATGAGGGGTTTTCACAGTGCATTATATTAGATATCATTTTTGGGATTCAACTGTGTTAAGTAAGTGATTCATCTATGACCATTTCCATGAGAGGTAGTCGTAACTGACTAATTTCTCATGATTTTTGAATAGTCCACTTAGCACTCATTACATCGGGTGATGCTCACAGGGGTGAAGAAGTGGGATTGAAACTAGTGAAATGAATCACATAGCGTCAATCATCACTTCCAGGACTTGCACCCGGTAACCAGGACTTCCCGGGAGGTCACCCATTTGAGAACTCCTCTGGTTCAAGTGTGCTTAACTGTGGAGTTTTCACCACAATCAAGCCCACTTAGCTTGCTACCCCATTTGCAAAACCTTAGCAAGTATTGTGCCTCATGAACCATTCATGAGGCACAATACTTGCTAAGGTTTTGAAAATGGGGTAGCAAGCTAAGTGGGTTTGATTGTGGGGAAAACTCCACAGTTATGCGCGCTTGAACCAGAGGATTTTTGAGATGGGTGACCTCCCGAGAAGTCCTGATTACCGAGTGCAAGCCCTAGAAGTGATGATTGACGCTATGTGATTCATTTCACTAGTTTCAATCCCACTTCTTCACCCTTGTGTTCATGAGGCACAATACTTGCTAAGGTTTTGCAAATGGGGTAGCAAGCTAAGTGGGCTTGATTGTGGGGAAAAATCCACAATTAAGCGCGCTTGAACCAAAGGAGTTTTGGGATGGGTGACCTCTCGGGAAGTCTTGGTTATCGGGTGCAAGCCCCAGAAGTGATGACTGACGCTATGTGATTCATTTCACTAGTTTCAATCCCACTTCTTCACCCCTGTGAGCATCACCCGATGCAATGAGTGCTAAGTGGACTATTCAAAAATCATGAGAAATTAGTCAGTGACTGTTAGGGTCCCATGATTTGGCTGATTGGAAAGCCAAATGACAGTGTAACATCAAACCAAGCTTTGGAGCCCAAGGACCTAGCCTTCCTGGACTCAGAGAGGGCTCTCTCTATTATATGTAAAAGATATCGGTGTGTTCGCTTATGGTGTTCTGATATTAGGCTAGTTATGAAGTAAGTTTTGGTTTTTGGTTTTTTAGGTTGTGAGGGATGAAACTGATCGAAGATGTAAGATAGGTAAAAGATGTCAGATCAACTGGGCTATGGGGTCAAAAAGGTCAAGGAAGCTATCAGATGATGATACAAGGCTGCTGTAGGGCCGATTTGATTCAAGGTAGAAAGGATCTTTAGGCAAAATGGAGTAAATGGACATCAAGTTGGTGAACAACAAAGAGTTTCAAGCATAACTAGTTTGATAGACAACATAAACATGGTAGGGAAAAACCTTTAATCATGCAAAATGTAACTATAAGCTAATCAATACATTGAAATAAACATTCAAACCATGCATAGAGGAGTATAACTCTCTAACTTCAGGAAATGGCTATCAGATTTTGGGGAAAACACTTAAGACAGACTAACAACTTTAAAACACTATGCCGGAACGCCTAAACACAACACTTCAAGTTATTGGGCACTTTGAACAACAAGATTCACATAGTTTTAGACAAAGGGCTAGATCGAGACTAGGCCTCCTTAGTTCAACAAGATGATAATCTAATCAGTCAAAGAGATAGTTTCATGGATGGAACTATGGAAAGCCATAGGTAAGCAGGGCACACCATACATCCTACTTAACACGCATAGAACTATAAATGAAACTAGCAATAATGTCCTCAAGTTATTAAAGAGCAGTTAAGAATTCTTTAATATGACTAAGGAGGAAGAAAACATAAAAGCTATGAAGAAATAGGAAATTTGAGGTCCCTCCAAGGGCAGGTCTCAAATTTGTTCTCTACTGATCTATAGCAAGCAAGAAACATGTATTCATGAATGAAAACTAGAAGACAACAACATAGAAAGAGACACTATACCATTCTACCAAGTCATGGAATCCATCAACAATCCTTCTTCATTCATCCAGGATCATCCAAGGGCCAATCCAAAAGCATAACACAAGTATTTCCTTCAAAGCTCATATGACCAATATATTGCTTCTCTTCTCAATTTCAGCCTTGTTTACAATGAGAGCTTGTGGAATAAATAGGCTCAAGTGAGGAAAACCTCATGGTTCAACTAGCTATCCCATTGGCCTAATCAAAATATCTAAACTTGTCCTTGAGGCTTTGCAAAGCCCAAGGCACAAAATATCTCATAAAATATCTAAGAAAATTCTAAAAATGGAAATTATATTGACTTTACATCATTTTTCATGTGCAAAAATAGCTAAACGCACATTTGGAAAAAGCAGATTTTAGAGGTTCAAAAATTACAAAAATACTTCAAATTTATATCAGAAAAAGGTCCCCTGACTTGCCGGAAACATTTGGCAGCCTTTTGATAGTGTTGTGTCATCTTCCTTTGCAGCTCCAGGTCTCTGTTTGCCTTCTCAAGCTTCATCTCCAAGTGTTTATTGGCTCTTTCTAGCCATGCCTCCTTATTACTTTCAATTTCTTGCTCAAGCAGTGCAGTGAGGGGAAAGGATTGAAGATGGGCTTGTTCCTCTTCCTTTTGCTTTTCCAGGGCTTTTTTAAGCCCTATCATTCTAGGCCTCTTCTGCCTAGGCTGGTCTTCTTCTTCATCTTCATCAAATTCACCGATGAGCTCCTCTATCCTTACTTGTGCTTTAGCAGTCTCATTCTTGTATTTGATTGCTCGTGCCTCATAGACAGCCATATGGGCACTCATTTGTTTATTTTGGATCTCCAAGAAATTATTGAAGGTCTTTGCCCGATGAAGGTCATTCTCCAATGCTTCAATTTGACCCTCTCGATGAATTAGAAGGTTTTCAAGAATGCGGGCTTCATTATCACTGTCATCACTTTGGATTGGAATGACAGCCAATGAACCTCCATGTTCTTGACTTTCTCCTATTTTGCCTTTCCCTTTGCCCTTGAAAGCTAATATTAATGCACTCTTCCTTCTTGGCATGCTAGTGGGAGACCCCTTTGGCGATTTTCTTTTGCTAGGGACAACTCTTGTCACTTTTGGAGTGGCAGCCTTAGGCCCTTTCTTTCTTGCTGTGCTGGGCTTTGTTCCTTTAGGAGAAGGAGACACAATTGCTTTACCCTTGTCATCTTCTTGAAACTGCTGCTCTCCTTGAGGCTGCTGTGTGTCTTCTTTAGGTTGCTTCTGCTCTTCAATGTCATGATGCTGATCTGTCTCAAATTCTTGTTGCCCTTGATCATCAGCATCATGCTGCTGCTATGCTTGGAATTCTTGTTCATTTTGTGGCTCAAGCTGCTGCTCAAATTCCTGCCCAAATTGCTGTTCATGACCTTCAATATCAAGCTGCTGCTCTTCCTCTTGTCCCTGCTGTTCATTTTCACTGAGATGCTGCTGTTCAGCACTCTCTTCTTCTTGCTCCTGCTGCTGACCTTCACCACTGTCCTGCTGCTGTTCTTCATCTTCAGTTTGCTGCTCTTCATCCCTTTCTTCTTGCTCATGCCCTTTCTCTTCTTGCTGTCCTGACTGTTATGTGGTAATATCGAGCCTTCTAGGAGTAGGCCTGCTGGACAAAGGTACAGGGCGATGAATAGGCTGGGTGGGAGATATATGGACAGGAGGAACAATGGAGAAATCCGGGTGACTGATAAAGACATCCCAAGAAACCCCTTTATTCTCCAACTGATGTAGAATGATAATTTTGATCAGAGAATGATGGAAAAGGGAAGCTATTTGCAGAGATGGAGTCTTCTTCTGGACTAAGGATGCCATCTTCTCGATTCTTTTGCATAAAAAGTAAGGGAGATTTAGCTGCCTAGTTCTAGTGAAATGCATCAATAGTCGGACATGATATGCATAAACTCGAGTAAATCTCCCTTCACAAGTAAAATACTTCATTATGACCTTCATAAGAGGAGCATAGCTGGAAAGAAGATAAGAGAAAGGAAAAATAGTAGTACATGTATCTCTGTGCTCGGGCTTGATGAAAGGCTTATATTCATCCAAGTCTAGATGGGCCTGTTTGAACCATTTCTCGCCATGATATGGAATTTTGGTGGCTTTAGACACTGACCTCGGGGAAAACTTGAAATCAAGGTCTGCTACCTGGAAATGTTTGTTTTGGAACCTTAGGGCGCATAAGTGTGTCAAGGGAGGGAAACTTTTGACCTCCTGTACTTTCTGGCAGAAATCTAAACAACCTACCTCATGGAAATTGAAGAGGATGGATGGATGTGCATTGACCTCCTTTGTAGAGATTGGCTCATATCTTTTATGTAAACCACTTCTGCTGTCTTTCCTGGGTGGCATTTTGGGCTAAATATGCTCTTGAAGCACCAAACTGCCTCACTATCCTTAAACTGCCTTCTTTGAGCTAAACTCTGTCAATTCACTGTTTTGATAGAGAAACAATGTATTTGGATGATTTGCAAAATATTTCCTCACAATACAAAACCACTTCTCCTTTAAAAAGTGGCCTTCCCACCTTTAGTATGTATCTCAGCCAGCAGACCCCTTAACAAGAGACAATACAGTGAAATGAAGACAGACTGTTAGGTGAAATTGCTGTGTAAAGTGTCAAAATCGCCTTGCTCTGTGATGTTTGGAGCTCAACAACCTGTTTGTATTTCTGACCAATGATAAACTTCCCAATATTCACAAGCTTCCCCTTGTCTAGCATGCCAATCACCCAACAAAACTGATATCTCATGCAATCAACCTTTAGTGTAAGCATACAGTCAATGTCACAGTTTATGTAACAAGGTGACAGAGTTTTTGAACAATGCTTCAAAAGTTTCATTTAAAGGCTGGAGGAGTTTATTCCTTTCAAAAGCCAAGACTCCCCTTTCAATATATAATCCCAGTCCTCCTAAGAAGAATGCCTCCATACCCTCTGAAAATCAACTTGACAGTGAGCTTTGAAGAACAAAAGGGACAATTAAAAGTGTACATAGTGCAACTGTCTTTCTCTGTGGGTGATGGGGTAACCTTGCCCTTTGGTATCTTGAAGAATAAAACACACCTTTGTTCTTTGATTTAGGAAAAGGTAAAAACACACAGTTTTGGCTCAACACATGTTCTTTCCCTGTAGGGACTTTTAATAGTAATCCAACACTCTAGCACAATTTTTTGAACAAGGATATTCACAGCCAAAAACTGTTTGTTATATATGGTGATGTAGCAATTTTTATGTGGAGTAGCTCCTTTTCAATATGGAAACCCTGTCCCTCTAGCAAATGTCTTTGTATCCTCTGAAAATCAACTTGTCAAACGAGTTTGAAGAATAAAAAAGGCAGCCAAACAGAACACAGTGAACAATTGTCCTTTCCTGTGGTTGGTAGAGGTGACCTGCCCTTTGATGCTTTGAGGATATGAGATACTCTTGTCCTTTGAAGAGGCAAGGTGAAAACACAACTTTTTAGTTTCAAGACCCCCTTCCTTGTTAGCAGTTTATCAGCATATACAACACTTCAGCACAGTTTTGAACAATAGATGTTTACCTAGCAAAAGCACCGTTTACATAGATGGTGACAGAGTTTAAAGACCTTTCTGTATTGTGATATTAAAATCTATAGCAGGTTATAAGTCGAGCAGTTTCCTTTGATCAACACACTAAACCATCACATGTATCTCATCGACATTCTTAAAAAATATTTCAAAACTGATCTCTTTGGCCTCCAAGCATTATCTAACAAACGTGAAATCAAGGGTGAGTTTGTGCAAAATACCTCAAAATGCGATGCAAAACCCCTTGAATATCTTGGGACACCTTCAAGAGTGATTTGGAGGTGTATTGAGTGTTTAACAAGAGCGCGAGACTTTTATGGATGAGAACGCCGCGCAGCAACCTTTCGGGTGGCCTGTCAGGTCGTGGTCGGGCGCCCGTGACCTGCTGCTACAGGGGCGTCGCGCGCGGCTACAGGAGCACTGCGCGCCCTTGTGGCGCAGTTCAAGAAAATGGCCCAGGAGCGCCGCGCACTCCTACAGGAGTGCCGCGCGGTCTGAAATGGTTCAAAACTCGTTTAAATTCCTGCAAATTGACCCGAAACTTGGTTCAACGCCTGGGGACTGCAGAGAGAGGCTCAATTTTTTTGCTTGGTGTTTTGAAAATGAAACTTTGCCCTTCGACCTCACTCCTTTGACACACCAAACACCCAACGGTCACTTTATTTTTTGAAATGCAAAATGAACTTTTGGTTGGCCTTTGCAAAGGTTTTCAAAGCCTTTGGCCTTCTTTAACATAACCTTTGGTGCATCGTGAAACTTGGGTTTCGAGATGATGTGGGCAGTGGTGTTTTGTGCCTTTTTAAACAGTTTTCATATGGGCATCCTTTTATAACAAACCAACCTATTTTGGAAATGTTAAAACTGTTTTGACTTATGCATTATAGTTTGAAAGGTGACTTTTGCTACCACTGCCTCCTTTGATGATTAATTAGCACAGAGCTCCAATCCTGGATTCATACCTTAATAACATATAAGCTATCCTTTGCCATTTTTCAGTACTGTTGATGATCACTTTTAAAGCAGAAAATCCATTTAAGGTATGAGGAAAAGTATTTGACACTTCTTTTTCCTTTGAAATGATGAGGCTTATCCTTCAACTTGTTTTGACAACTTCTGTCTCCAATTGCTTCATCAACTCTTTTCCCTAACTGTAGGTGTCAAAAATTGCTGCAATTATTCAGACTTTTCCAATGTTCTATTGATTAAGGAAGGCGCTTTTTTCAATACACTGTCTCTGCTTAGAACATATTACTATGATATCTCTGTCCCTTGAATAATGAAGACTTGCATTTGTTTCAAGCTTCCCAAAACTAACAGTATGTCAAATGACCCCCTTTTGCACATTTAAACAATCTTTTCAGTGATGATGTCTCTTGATAATAAAAGCTCAGATTGCCTTTTCCAACTGTGATAAACAGTTTTAAAAAGATACCTGTCTATGATTGGAGTTACTTTCATTTATGACATACCTGATTATCTTTACATGCTTTTCCAAGGTTTCAAAACTCAGATCATAACCTTTTAATATCCTTGTGTTGAGGAGACAAACATATGAGGTGTAAAAAGCAGCTAGAGTTACTCATAAACACCAAGGCTCTTATTAGCCATTTTCTTCTAATGGAGCTCTGAAATCACCAAACCTGCTGCATCTGAAGAAAACACCTGTCTTTGTGGTGGAGTGTAGATCGCAACATCTGTACCTGCACTGGCGCTTTGAATGATATCAAGATGTCTCATGTCTGGGACTGTGTACTACTTGCCTGCCTTTTCTCTATGTTTATCTAGAAACCATAGACTTTATCCCACAACCCAACAGAAATATGAGAGTACATAGAGGTCCTTTTTGCTGAAGTGTCTTCTTACTCAAAACTGATTTGAGCCATTCATATTAACACCTCTGCAGAGATATTTTGTTACAAATAGCTTTGATCAATGAAGTCTTTTTCTGTTGCGCCATGATGATGATGCTTGTAACTTCAATTTATCTTCTTTCTTAGGACACAAGACCAAAAAACTCTGCTTTCTTTTGTCTTGCACGTTTCAGATCTTAGCCCTGTTTTTATCATCACTTTCCCTCAGAAACCTTGAGTTACTGTTTCACTGTCTAGTAAAAAAAAAGTTGTGCTTATAGTCAGTTTTTTAATTTCTTCAAATCAATATTAGCCATCGCCCTATGCTTTTAGATGAAGGAGGCGCCTTAACCCTCTGCTTGTAGATGAAGGAGGTTCTTGGCCATGACAAATTACTAGTTTGTTTGACAGTGTTGTCTTTCTTTTACTGTGCTATCAGGATGAATGAAGCTGTAAGAGTTTGATGAGTAACTCCTTACCCTGCAGGTGTATCTCAGGTTCATGTTGACATTGAGAAGCAAATGTTCTTCTAAATGTGGATTCGAGAATTTTCTCCTGAGATGATGACATGTTTCCTGTCTTTGTAAAATCCATAAACAGTGTAAAACACCTAATAATTAGCTTGAGACTGTGGTCTATGCATTGCTGAGACTTAGGGGTGTGTAAGTGGCGCGACTTAGGGCTGTGATCAATTTCATTAGCAGAGTGGGAGGGCTGTCATGATTGGTCTGTAGCAGATGAGGGTTTTTTGGCCTTTTGATGGTTGCCAAGGGTAAAATGTCTTAAAGTGCCACTTCCTAACTTGGGGGAGGCTGTTGAAACAGACTTGGATTGTCCTTTTAGAGCTGATGGGCAGACCAGTAGGGCTAAAGCTAGATAGGATAGTGATAATGAGGTTTAACCTTGACATGGGCGGACTGAAAAGTAGGAGGGCGAAAAAAAATTTTATGAGGGTTTTCTAGATGACAAATTGACATATGGAGATCAGCTTCTAAAAAAATCAGCTATGGATCTAGTCATCACTAACAAGTGAAAAATACTGATGACTAATAGTGGCTCCATTTGGGGAGGGCAACTCCTCGTCAGGAGGCGTCCAGAATTCAGATTCTTTGGCTTATGAAGACCAGTGCCTTACCCATTGGCGCAAAATTTCACCCTTCTTTGATGCTATTTCTGAAAAGTGACAGCATGGTTAACATCAATGATATTTCTACCTACCCCACTATCTTTTCCTAACATTTTTTCTTCTCTTTGGTGCATTTGAACTAGCAGCCTTTTAACAATGTATATATATATTTTTTTTTGCAAAATGAACCTATCTATTTCTACACTTATATCTGTCGAGAGCTCAGATTAAACTGATGAAATCCTTCATTACTCTACCTATGCTAGATCATCTGTCAAGATTAAGCAGTTTGAAAGGATTTTGTTCTCTAATCTAAAACACGAAATTTAAAAGATGATCAAATCAGGATTAGACAATCTGATTTGTCATGTATTTGCGGCATGATAAGGACAAGCTGCATGCAAATATTATTTTGCAACAAAAGGAAAACTAGACAAGCGGGGCTAAGATGTACAATGTATTTTTCATCCCTCGCTTCTCTCTTTGGTTCTATTTTAGGCATGTGGAACCAGAATCTCTCCCTAATCTATACTCTGTGATATGTCAATCTTACACAATGTTGACCATCTTTTTCACTCACTAACTTATCAGCAAATAAATTTAAACATGCTCAGCTATGATTAGGCTAGATAGCTGAACAAGACATTGAAGTACTAGTAGCGGCACTTAGACTTGCACGCATTTTGAAGGACTATTTTTTGGAACATGGGGCATTGTTCTATCTTCACTCGCCCCTTTTTCTATCTTTTACTGTTTTTGAATTTTCTATTTTTCTATGTTTCAAATAGTGGTATATACAATGAATGAAAGTGTTTCAAACTTAGAACTGGAGTTCTTGACAAAAATAATGCTTTAATGTCCTGCCATTTACAGGACCTCCAAAAGTTTCAGTCCCATCTGGTTCTTGCAAGAAAAAGGCATTGTTTCCGCTAGTTGAGCTGATGATGTAAGGCCCTTTCCATAAATTCTCAAACTTACCATGTTTACCTTTGTCTTCTCTTCTAGAATCCCATTTTAACACCTTGTCTCCAATTTGAAAATCATTTTCTTTAGTCCTTCTGTCAAAAATCTGTTTTATTTTATCTTGTGCTAACTGAGCCTTTTAGTAAACTTCTTCTCTGGTTTGTTGTAAATGAATAGTCTGATTTACCCTCCTTTGCATGTCATTTTCTTCTACTTGGACTTCTTGTAATAGCTTCATTACTGGAACTCCTAAGGATGTTTGGAAAATGGCATCTATGCCATAAACTAGTTGGTAAGGAGACATGCCTATGGATTTTTTGGTAGTTAATCTATCAGCCCATAAAGCGTGTACCAGCTTCCCATGCCAGGCTTTTTGATTTTGTTCAAGAAGTTTTTTGATGATGTTGACTAGGCTTTTGTTAGAGGACTCGGCTAAACCATTACCTTGAGGGTAATAAGCTGTGGAGTGTCCTAGTGAAATATGATATTTGTAACAGAAGTCGACCATTCTTTTGGAGGAGAAGGCAATGGCGTTATCTGTAATGATTTTTCTAGGACAGCCAAATCTAGACAGGATATTGGTTTCCAGGAACTTGATGATGACTGAGTCTGTGGCATTCCTGGAAGGTATGGCTTCTATCCATTTGGTAAAATAGTCTGTGGCTGTGAGGATCCATTTATGTTGAGCGGATGAGGAAGGGTGAATTTCTCCAATAAAATCTAGACCCCATTGCTGGAAGGGTCCTTCAACTATAATGGGATGTAAGGGCAAAGGTAAAAGCTTTTTCTTGCCATCAAAAATTTGACATTTATGGCATGTCATAACTATTTTGTGAGTGTCAGGGAATAAGGTAGGCCAATAATAACCGGCTCGAAGGATTTTGTTCGCTATGGTTTTCCAGTAGAGATGGCCCCCACATTCCCCTTCATGCATTTCGTGCATAATTTTCCCTGCATCAGACTCAAGCAAACATTTAAGCAGCGTACCAGTGGGATTTTTCCAATATAGAAAACCATCTATAATGCAAAACTTTAAGGATTTTTGTTTAAGAAATCTTGCTTTTGTTTTTGATAAAGTCGGAGGAGCATTCAGATAAGTTAATACATAAAGAATATCTGCATACCAAGGTGAATCCAGAAATATTTGATTAATAGGGGGGAGTGTGCATTCTTCCTGTTCTTCTAAGGCATCAACAAAATTTATATCTAAAGCTTGGAGGTTGGTTTCAGCCATTAGCCTTGCAAGTCCTTGTCCTTTAACTAGTTTGGTAGGTTGGATTTCTAAGTCATATTCTAGGATGATAGCGATCCATTTTCCCCTTTTACCATCGGGATCTTGGTTCAGAATGTCCTTGACGACAATATTAGGGACAAAAGCTATGACATGAGAATGCAAGATGTAAACTCGGAAATCTTTCAGTGCTTTTACTAATGCGAATGCCTGTTTTTCCATGATGTTGTATTTCAAGGGAGCATCTCTCAGGGATTTGCTGAAAAAGGCAATGGGTTGTTCTTGCCCAGCTGCATTTTTCTGTAACAATACCGCAGCTATTGTGTGTTCTGAGGCGAATGAAAAGATGTAAAATCTTTGGTGAAGTCAGGGCTTATCAATACTGGTGTCTCAGTTAAGGCTCTTTTAATTAGTTCAAAATATTTTTTGGCTTCTATAGTCCATTTAACCCCGACCTCCTTTTTTAACATATTTGTGATATCTTTCAGGAGTTCGGCAAGGTTTGGGATGAATCTTCTCAAGAATTTTATCTTTCCGATAAAGGATTGTAACTCCTTTATGTTTCTGGGTTGACTTATCTGTAATATACCTTCGATTCTCTGTGGGTCTATTTTAATTCCTTCTTCCAAAATAATGTGACCTAGGAGTTTTCCTTCCTCTAGACCGAAAAGTGTTTTCTTGGGGTTTAGGGATAAACCATATTTTCTACATTTGTTGAAAACTTTTCTTAAGTGTACCAGGTGTTCTTCATCTGATTTAGAATATACCGTTATATCATCAAGATATATGACTATGAAAACACCTATGTCTTCTGAGAAGGCTATGTCCATGGCTCTTTGAAATGTGGCGCCAGTATTCATTAGTCCAAAAGGCATTTTAACGTACATAAAGGTGCCCCAAGGTGTGGTGAAAGCTGTTTTGTGTTGATCAGTGGGATAAACCAGCACTTGGTTATAACCAGAAAAACCATCTAGTAATGAGATTCTTTTGGCACCGACTACCTTTTGAAGTATGTGGTCCATTTTGGGCAAAGGATAGTTGTCCTTTAAACAGGCTCTATTCAGGTTTCGTAAATCAATACAAAGTCTGATTTCGCCGGTTTTCTTCCTCACCGATACCAGATTTGAGACCCACTCAGAGTACTTGAGAGACACTATTATTCCAACATCATACATTTTTTTAATTTCTTTTTCAACCAAAGGTAGTAATACTGGGTTTATTCTTCTCAGTTTTTGTTTAAAAGGCTTCTGGTTTTCTTTAAGGGGAATCTTATGCTGAATGATGCTCGTATCATATGATTTTAGATCTTGGTATCCCCATGCGAACACATCTTTAAATTCTTTGAATAAATTGATGTACCTTTGTTTTATGTGAGGCGGGAGGGTTTTGGATAGTTTAATGTTTTTGGGTTCTTCTGGGCTTCCTATGTTGTATTCCTCTATGTCGTCCTCAGAAGATTCCATTTTTGGTTTTTTGGCCACATCGTTAAAGTCAAACAATTCTTCTAGAGGTGCGAGCCCTCTGGGTATGGTGTCATTTTCGCAGTGTAAGACTTCGATTTCCCTTTGGTCAATGTCCTCTCCTATTTCATTTTCATATGGATGGTCTACCAGGTTTAGATTGGTCCACAAAGGTGGATTTAGCTCTTGTTCTTGACTTTGGCTGGGTTTCCTTTCTTTGTCTCCTAAGTCTGTTTTGGTTATTTCAAACTCATTCCTAGATTGTAGGAAATCATCAATTTGATCATCATCTTGGAATATTTGCCAATGGTCAAGATTATCTGGTACTATAGGGCGATGTTTGACCTGAGTACTATATTGTTCACTTAGGCATGGTATTTGGCCATTACTAGCAGCAAAGGCGAGTTCATTTGCTAGGCTGTTTTGAATCCTAGGGATATAGGTGAGTTCATATTTCTCAAAGGTTTTAAGGATGCCTAAAGCTGCATTCCTATATTCTCTTAGTCTTGGATTCTTTGCCAAGTATTCCCCTTTGATTTTCCTGATCACAAGCTCAGAATCTCCCTGGGCAGATACTTTCTTGGCACCTAAGTCTTTAAGTATGTGTAGACCAATGAGAAGGGCCTCATATTCCGCAATGTTATTAGTACATTGGAATTCCAGTCTAAAAGAATGACCTTCCTTAGTATTGTGTATCCAGATGCCGGCCCCTGAACCGGTTTTGCCACAAGAACCGTCAAAGCTTATACTCCAAAGAGCTTCCTTTTCATACATGATACTAAGCTGTTTGTCAGGTTTCTCGGTGCTTTGATCATCAATTTCTTCCTTCAGTAATGGTTCGGGACTTTCTTCATTTTCTTTTATCTGTTTTTTTATATCACTTTCATTATATAAGATAAAAGAATCCAGATTAGAATGAATGGAATAAATGGGAGTTTTGTTTGGCTTATCTCGGTTGCTAACCATGTATTTCATGTGAGTTTCTCGGTATAATCTCCTAGTTTGGTTGAAAACTGGGATGGTGGCGAATGACATATCCATTTGAAGATTACCTTGTATTTTGGCGACCCATGCCCTTGATAATAGCATTCCATACTTAGGAGGTATATCGGCTACTACTACATCCATGACTAGGTTTTTTACTGGTAGCTGTGTTAAAGCAAAACCTAGGTCCTTTATTAGACCTAAACATCTGACCTGACTTGAGTCAAAGGAATACAGGTTTTTGTAAGGTTGAGTTACTTCTAGTCCCAGGTTTTCCATGACTGCTCTAGGCATGAGGTTATGGGAGGCGCCAGAATCTAACATGGCATTATGTAATATCTTGTCCCGTATGTTCAAGCTCACATAAAAAGGCGAAACAGATCCCTCTTGGTATTGACCTTCTATTTTCGGGCCAAAAGGGAGCTCGGGTTTGTCATCAGCTAGATTTAGGGTGTCTGCCTCGTTCCCTATGTCAAAAACTTTGAAGATTTGAGATATATACCTATCCATAGTTATTAGCTCAGTAAGGGGTATTGTAATTTTTATTTTGGAAATTTCCCCTTCAAAACTAAAAGGAATTTGTGGTTTTGACAGATTTATTTCGGCTTTTTCAGACATGAATTTTTCTATGTTCTTAATTTGTTGACTCTGATTCAGGACTTTGTTAGTCATAGTTACCTCAGGGGTTTTTGTAGAGGTGCTAGGGATATCTGAGCCAAGGCATGTTTGAATAGCTTTATCTTTATTTTGGTCAATTGTCTTGGCCACAATTTTGTTGCTATCCATAGCCTTTCTAAGGATGGTATTGGAGGTTTTGGTACTGTCAGGTTTACCCTTTCTGGAATGGTTTTGGTTTTTTCCGCTTCTAAGGTTATACTGCCTGTGAGCTTCTATAATGGCATTCTGAAAATCTATGGCAGGGTCTTCGAACTCTTCCCAGTTGGTTTCGTCCTGACCTGGAGAGCATAACTCTTGTTCTTTCGCTGTGAGGTACACCTCGCTCTCATTATCAGACCCTACGAGATTCAAATGACTTTCATCAATGGGTTCTATATCCCTATCTTCTTCTTCCACATAATTTTCATTAAATGGTGGTCTAATTTGTTGGTCATTTTCCCTTGGTCTGTTTTGAGGCTGCTCCCTCCTAAAATTTTGGTTTCGGTTTCTGTTTGGAGGGTTTAGCTGGTTGTCCCTAACAGGATCTTTTTCATTTATCCTTTCCCACATTTTGGCCATGGCTTTGACTAGGTCATCTATTCTAGGATCTAGGGAAGGCGATGAAGTGGAGACCTCGTCTTTATATGTGACCTTTCTTTCTGATCTAGTCCTAGCCCTTTTTTCTGCTAAGTTGGCATCTGCTTTTATGCCTATTTGTTGCATCTCCTCTAAGGTAGGGGGATCTTTGTCTCTCAGATGATATGTCATGTCCGGATCGAAACCCTCGGGGAATTTTTCCAAGGCTAAACCAAGTGGGGGTTTAAAATGAGGTGGGAGGGAGTTATACACACTGTTGAACCTAGTGCAGTAAGCCTGGACACTTTCCCCATTTTCCCGTTTTAGGTTGTTATATTCTGACAGGATTTGAATAGGGTTCTTTCGGATTTCCCACCTATTTCTGAAGACTTGATGTAGTTCTGGGATGTTGTGGATGCTGTTTGGAGTCAAGCTTTTGAACCATGTTTTGGGTTCACCACCCAGGCTTTGGGCGAATATTCTCATTTTGACGGTCTCGTCTTGTACCTCCAGGTATTCATAAGCATCACTAATCCTACTTATATGCTGTTGAGGTGTGGTGGTGTATCTCCGGTAAAGTGTGGGATTTTTTCTTGATATTTATTTGGGAGAGGAGCCAAAGGTAGTGGCAACACCAAAGGTGCGTAACAGGCTGCCATGATGAGAGCTAATGGATGATGTACAAGATGAGGACTAGTGGGATGAGATGAGGTGGTTTGAACAGTGGTGGTTTGGACAGGTGTGGCGGATGAACTTGGACTAGTGATCCGGTTTTGAGCAGATCTGGGATGGTAGGAGCTAAAGTGATGGAGAAGCTGAAAGTCGGGGGGGTGGAATGTGAGGCTTCTCTACTATGACTGTGTGATTGGTCTAGGGTTTCAAGATCGTCAAAGTTTATCTTACTATGAGACCTGCTTCTAAAAAGATTTTTTGATGATTCTAATTCAAAAGGTGAATCTGGTAGGATAGTGAGATGTTCAGGTACTGATCTTGTTTTATGGATGGATCTACCAGTAGCTAGATGGTTAGTTTCGGAAGCTTGCCACAGAATCTTCTCTGGGTCATCTACTATGATAGGGGGATTTAGGTCTGGATGGGATCTGGTGTTGATTCTTCGTGGAGGCAGTTTTCGGGTTTAGAATTTAGAGAGGATGGTATTTGTGAAGGTTCTGGATGGATGTCCTCTCTAAGGTTATACTAATGTGAAGGATGGTCAAAACCAAAAGGATGAACTAGTGGAGTCGCCAGGTGGATTTTTATGAGAACTATGGTCCACCACCAATACTATCAAAGATGCTTATGGAAAAAGTTTTAGTAGCAAATTTTGAGATGGCAACTTGCAAAGAAGAGTGATTCACTTGGTTTCTACAGTTTGCTAGGCTGCATGGACAAGCTAATGGTTCTCTTGGCAAGAAGGTTTCTGCTGATCTCCTATGTTTAGGTGAGGTTTTCTGAATCGCTAAGTTATACTTAGATTGTCACTGATTACAGAGTTTCCACCCTAAGCTTGAGTTTTGAAAGGATGAGTGAGCAGAAAGGTATAGTTTATGAATTTTTTGGTCTTTTATAGAGTTTTTAGGCCTACTGGAGGCTAGTGGAGTCGCCAGGTGGAACTTGGTTATTTTTGAAAAGCTCAGCTATGGTCCACCACCAATAACTAAGGTAAGGCCAATCTGGGAATATTTTGGGGCTTTTTGAGTTTTTAAGTGCAGCCTATGGTTTATCTAAAGTATTCTAAACTTGTTTCGACACTTAGCTAGGGTGACGATAAAAAAGAGTTTACTCCCAAATGATCTTAGGGATCGCTTACTCGTTTATGGTATCTAAAGGACTAAGAGTCTATAAGAGTTTGCGTAACTGTCATGTACTCAATTTCCCACCATCTCCCGCTATGTTAGTGAGCGATGGGATAGGTTGATCGGATAGTAATCTAGAGTTCGGTAAAATAGTAAGGCCTACTGGAGGCTAGTGGAGTCGCCAAGTGGATTTTAGTTGTTTTGAGGTATATGTGTATGGTCCACCACCAGTATTGACAAAAACCAATCTAAGGGAGTATTTTGGGGTTTTTCTGAGTTTTAAGTGCAGCCTAGTATGTAAGAGTGTTATAAACTTGATTCATCACTTTGCTAAGATGGTGAAACAGAGAGTTTTACTCTAAATGATTCTAAAGGCTTATGGTCTAAGTTAAAAGTTGAAGGAATAAAAAGTCTATAAGAGTTTGCTAGACTGTTATGTACTCAATATGTCCCACCGTGATCGCCACTATGTTAGTGAGCGGTGGGATAAGTCAATCCGATAGTATTCCTAAGGGTTTCTTAAGGTCTAGGGAATCTAAGCTTGTTTAATACTCAGAGTCCCACCGTGATCGCCATTATGTTAGGGTCCCGTGATTTGGCTGATTGGCAAGCCAAATGACAGTGTAACATCAAACCAAGCTTTGGAGCCCAAGGACCTAGCCTTCCTGGACTCAGAGAGGGCTCTCTCTATTATATGTAAAAGATATCGGTGTGTTCGCTTATGGTGTTATGATATTAGGCTAGTTATGAAGTAAGTTTTGGTTTTTGGTTTTTTAGGTTGTGAGGGATGAAACTGATCGAAGATGTAAGATAGGTAAAAGATGTCAGATGCCCTTGAAGGAGCTTTTTAGTTTCAAGACCCCCTTCCTTGTTAGCAGTTTATCAGCATATACAACACTTCAGCACAGTTTTGAACAATAGATGTTTACCCAGCAAAAGCACCGTTTACATAGATGGTGACACATTTTAAAGACCTTTCTGTATTGTGATATTAAAATCTATAGCAGGTTATAAGTCGAGCAGTTTCCTTTGATCAACACACTAAACCCTCACATGTATTTCATCGACATTCTTAACAAATATTTCAAAACTGATCTCTTTGGCCTCCAAGAATTATCCAACAAACGTGAAATCGAGGGTGAGTTTGTGCAAAATACCTCAAAATGTGATGCAAAACCCTTTGAATAGCTTGGGACACCTTCAGGAGTGATTTGGAGGTGTATTGAGTGTTTAACAAGAGCGTGGCACTTTTATGGACGAGAACGCCGCGCAACAACCTTTCGGGTGGCCTGTCGGGTCGTGGTCGGGCGTCCGTGACCCGCCCCCTCAGGGGCGTCGCGCGTGGCTACAGGAGCGCCACGCGCCCTTGTGTCGCAGTTCAAGAAAATGGCCCAGGAGCACCGCACACTCCTACAGGAGTGCCGCACGGTCTGAAATGGTTCAAAACTCGTTTAAATTCCTGCAAATTGACCCGAAACTTGGTTCAACGCCTGGGGACTGCAGAGAGAGGCTCAATTTTTTCGCTTGGTGTTTTGAAAATGAAACTTTTCCCTTCGACCTCACTCCTTTGACACACCAAACACCCAACGGTCACTTTATTTTTTGAAATGCAAAATGAACTTTTGGTTTGCCTTTGCAAAGGTTTTCAAAGCCTTTGGCCTTCTTTAACATAACCTTTGGTGCATCGTGAAACTTGGGTTTCGAGATGATGTGGGAAGTGGTGTTTTGTGCCTTTTTAAATAGTTTTCATATGGGCATCCTTTTATAACAAACCAACCTATTTTGGAAATGTTAAAACTGTTTTGACTTATGAATTATAGTTTGAAAGGTGACTTTTGCTACCACTGCCTCCTTTGATGATTACTTAGCACAGAGCTCCAATCCTAGATTCATACCTTAATAACATATAAGCTATCCTTTGCCATTTGTCAGTACTGTTGATGATCACTTTTAAAGCAGAAAATCCATTTAAGGTATGAGGAAAAGTATTTGACACTTCTTTGTCCTTTGAAATGATGAGGCTTATCCTTCAACTTGTTTTGACAACTTCTGTCTCCAATTGCTTCATCAACTCTTTTCCCTAACTGTAGGTGTAAAAAATTGCTGCATTTATTCAGACTTTGCCAATGTTCTATTGATTAAGGAAGGCGCTTTTTTCAATACACTGTCTCTGCTTAGAACATATTACTATGATATCTCTGTCCCTTGAATAATGAAGACCTGCATTTGTTTCAAGCTTCCCAAAACTAACAGTATGTCAAATGACCCCCTTTTGCACATTTAAACAATCTTTTCAGTGATGATGTCTCTTGATAATAAAAGCTCAGATTTCCTTTTCCAGCTGTGATAAACAGTTTTAAAAAGATACCTGTCTATGATTGGAGTTACTTTCATTTATGACATACCTGATTATCTTTACATGCTTTTCCAAGGTTTCAAAACTCAGATCATAACCTTTTAATATCCTTGTGTTGAGGAGACAAACATATGAGGTGTAAAAAGCAGCTAGAGTTACTCATAAACACCAAGGCTCTTATTAGCCATTTTCTTCTAATGGAGCTCTGAAATCACCAAACCTGCTGCATCTGAAGAAAACACCTGTCTTTGTGGTGGAGTGTAGATCGCAACATCTGTACCTGCACTGGCGCTTTGAATGATATCAAGATGTCTCATGTCTGGGACTGTGTACTACTTGCCTACCTTTTCTCTATGTTTATCTGGAAACCATAGACTTTATCCCACAACCCAACAGAAATATGAGAGTACACAGAGGTCCTTTTTACTGAAGTGTCTTCTTAATCAACACTGATTTGAGCCATTCATATTAACACCTCTGCAGAGATATTTTGTTACAAATAGCTTTGATCAATGAAGTCTTTTTCTGTTGCGCCATGATGATGATGCTTGTAACTTCAATTTATCTTCTTTCTTAGGACACAAGACCAAAAAAATCTGCTTTCTTTTGTCTTGCACATTTCAGATCTTAGCCCTGTTTTTATCATCACTTTCCCTCAGAAACCTTGAGTTACTGTTTCACTGTCTAGTAAAAACAAAGCTGTGCTTATAGTCAATTTTTTAATTTCTTCAAATCAATATTAGCCATCGCCCTCTGCTTGTAGATGAAGGAGGCGCCTTAACCCTCTTCTTGTAGATGAAGGAGGTTCTTGGCCATGACAAATTACTACTTTGTTTGACAGTGTTGTCTTTCTTTTACTGTGCTATCAGGCTGAATGAAGCTGTAAGAGTTTGATGAGTAACTCCTTACCCTGCAGGTGTATCTCAGGCTCATGTTGACATTGAGAAGTAGCTGTTCTTCTAAATGTGGATTCGAGAATTTTCTCCTGAGATGATGACATGTTTCCTGTCTTTGTAAAATCCATAAACAGTGTAAAACACCTAATAATCAGCTTGAGACTGTGGTCTATGCATTGCTGAGACTTAGGGGTGTGTAAGTGGCGCGAATTAGGGCTGTGATCAATTTCATTAGCAGAGTGGGAGGGCTGTCATGATTGGTCTGTAGCAGATGAGGGTTTTTTGGCCTTTTGATGGTTGCCAAGGGTAAAATGTCTTAAAGCGCCACTTCCTAACTTGGGGGAGGCTGTTGAAAAAGACTTGGATTGTCCTTTTAGAGCTGATGGGCAGACCAGTAGGGCTAAAGCTAGATAGGATAGTGATAATGAGGTTTAACCTTGACATGGGCGGATTGAAAAGTAGGAGGGCGAAAAAAAGTTTTATGAGGGTTTTCTAGATGACAAATTGACATATGGAGATCAGCTTCTAGAAAACTCAGCTATGGACCAAGTCATCACTAACAAGTGAAAAATACTGATGACTAACAGTGACAACTACCTCTCATGGAAATGGTCATAGATGAATGACTTACTTAACGCAGTTGAATCCCAAAAATGATATCTAATTAATTTTAATTTTATAATACTTATATATATATATATATATATATATCACCTATTAATTACATAATACTACTAAATTCATTTTAATAAAATTTTAATAAAAATATTTATTAAAAATAGTTTTAATAATTATTTTAATAGCTTTAATTTTTATTCGATAAACTTAAATGTTGCTAAATTTTATATAAATTTTTTACCTAAAATAGTCTAATTAAATTAATAATCTAATGGTAAATTTATTGAAGAAATATAACCCTAAATGGTACTAATAAAAGTTTTTAAATTATTCCTATTTAATAAAATTAATAATTAATAAAAATATAAATTATACCTAATTGTTTACTTAATTAATATAACATTCATTTAAATAAGTGTTAATAAATATTAGTTTATAATTATTATTTAATAATTCTAATAATCAATTGAATGTTGTTGTTATTAAATATAATTTATTAATTCAATCCTAATTAATCTAAAAATGAATTATTTCATTATTAAATATAATTTATTTGAAATTGGAAATTTTAATTTGGGTTTTAATTCTATTTTTTTATTTATTTCTATTTCTATTTTTATTTTATTCTTTAATAATAATTATTAATTAATTAATTTTTATTAATAGAGAATAATAAAAATTAATTAATCAAGATAATTATTACGAGGAATGATTCAATTAGGTTTTCGCAATGACAAAACCCTAAAATTTATCACTATATGGGAGAGAAAGAAGCAAACCTGCGATACTATACCTAGGATGAGGAGGAACCTACAGAGTACATCTGTTGAATTAGAGGTCACCAACTATTACTATTCTCATATCCCCCGTCCCTGTTAATTTTATGTGGGTGTTTTAAAATCTCCAATGCTTCTCTAATCTTACGACTCTGATAGTGTTCCTATCTCACAATGATCTTAGCATCCTCAAGACTCAAGTGATGTTTAGTTTTCGAGGAGTGATCAACAAGAGCCGAGGTGCGAGATCGCTCATGTTTAATATCGGCACCATTCTACTAGCTGAAATAAGGATTGCAGGGGTTCTTCTTCCTCCACTCACTAGCTACTCAACAGTTCACCAATGCATAAGAAATCTTGAGGCCAATTTCCTCCACCTTCTAGTCATCCAATTATAGCCAAACGACACACAAGAAAACCTTGAGATGTGGTGCCTCAAAGTATTCCTCTTAGCTACAAAATTCTTGTGTGCTGAATAGTGAAGGAGATCGAACTCTTTTTCCCCAACCAGAGAACGATCCTCCTCCTTGTTGTCTGCATATGTCCTCTGTGTGATGCCTCTCTTTTTATTTTTGTTTGCAATTTTGTGAATTGTAGATTTCTCTAGCTACCATAAATCAGAAATTGAGCTCTATGTGTCTTATATTTTCTTGTGGCTCCTCCCACCTATATTTCGTTGCTCAGTCAAGCTGACTCTCTATCTACTGTCCACAGAATTGAGCTCTTTTCTCTTTTCTATGGCTGCCTCCCTGAATGAATTTAAACTTCCCCTCAAATGAGAAACAACTTTCCTCCTCCTCAGATTGAATTCCCTTGCAATCTTCCCCACTTTTTGGTGTGTGGAAATTCCTTGTAGATTCAAAATGCTAATTTTACTTTTCTAAAACAATATACTTGAATCTACTCTACCAATTGCGGAAACAATTCAAACGGTTTCGAAATCACGTGGCATACAAGAGAAATAATTCAATAAACACATTACATAATGATTTCCTGGGGAAATCCGCGGCTTAAAAACCTTCTATATTTATATTTCATTAGTCAAAAAATATGAGAAGATTATAATGCTTTTATCCAATCCGAGAAACATCTACACTATCTCTATTTGTCTCATTTCGTCATAAGCCTTCTCTGGCTAATGCTTAGCCAATTATGTTGCCTTCCAAACTCCTATTTCCTTGCGTTGTTCAATGAGGAATTGGGTCCCTATTTAATAATATGTCTCCTATGTTAGATTTCACAGTTCCTTTAGTCTCTTCCTCTGACTACATGCACCATCTATACAACCTAGATAATTATACAAATGATAGTACACTACTCATGAACTCCAATCTCCATTGGGTCTTTCTCTTATCTAACATGCATGAGTTATTTATGGTTGATTTATAAGTTATCTGATTGATCACTACATGTGGTTCAAGTTCTAGTTCCACAATTTGACCTCTCACTAGTTCCTCCATCAATTGGAACTATTTAAACTGACTTTAACTTAGATAAACTAAGTTAATTAATTACAACTCAAAATAAACTCAACCAGGGCTCCTAAAAAGTAGGAACCACTCTACATGACTCAAGTTATACCCTCAACTCGAATTAACTGAACCATTAAGTCAAACTAACTTAGTTAACTCGTACAAGTTGTCATGTGATGTGGAATTACAATTTTATTCTAATTTAATCAAGGGAAAATTAAATTAAAATCCTTCTTGATGCCATTTTCAATATTTCTTGTTGCCATTTTCAACATGGTGAATCCGTGAAAAAAATGAGATTGAGCCCCCTTCCCCCTTGCATAGTGCCTCTCTTTTGTCTTTTTCTGTTGCATCATTCCCAAACCAACAAATTTGTTGCACCTTATTTTTTTTGTTCCTTTGTTGTCTGTACAGTCATTAATTTTCCTGCCCCTTGTTGCCTTATTACAATTCCCAAGAATCATGGGCTTTTGTCCCTTGTTTTGTAGTTAATAAATTTCCAACAATAGTCCCCTTCAAACACACCATTCCTATGCATTTAAAAGTCAACAACCAACCTTCAATGGTTTTCCCAAGCTATCCATCTTCTCCCTTTAGCAAGTAAGCTGAATTTCCCAAGAAATTGGCCTTCCCAGACCTCTTGGAATCTATGTCCCTCACTCAATCCATTTAATTTTTGAAATTCAATTACATGATGTAATTACATGGAAAAATATATCCATTCATGGGTTGGGATGTTACAAAACCCTCCGCCTTGGGGGAACACCACCCTCGGTGTTCTCTGTCCATATACACAGAGAAAACATGCTAAATTAAGAAAACATCAACATTATGACTTTGGACCTTTATATTTAAAACTCTTTAAAACCTTTACATATATTTACATGTCACACATTTATTGTTTCTTTCCCAACAATTAAACAATTATAAAAGAAAAATTGTAATTAGATCAACCACTTTATGTGGCTCTTTTGCAATTTCCTGGTGCATTTGTTGCACCAAATCTGACTTGGATTCTTTCCTTTTTTTATGGAGCGTACTATGCCTCCAATTTCCAACAATTTTTTTGATTTCACTCTTGTTCCACTAGCGAACAATTTCTGACTCATTACTTCTCGAGACAACCCCAATGTGCTTCTGATTCCAATCTGCTATGCTCATGACATCATTGGTGTTAGTGTTTCACAATGGCCCCATATTTGAAATCTTTAATCAGTGTGTCGCTCCACACTCTGATATGTTTCGATTGCAACTATTTATCTTTGAGACTAAGTCCATCTGCCCAAACTAGGCAATTTCATACTTTCCTGCATCATAGTACATATTTATCCATGAGTTCCATCATTAAGGAAATGAAATAAATTTAAATCATACCTCACTAGTATGTTATTCATGAGGTGGATTGGAATTTTCCTTTAATTCCTATCACAAAAAAAACAAGGTTAGCTCATAACATGAACCATCATTAATGAGATCATTGAATTTAGTTTCATAAAACGTAAATTTTAAAATCCATGAAATATTGATACTTATCTTGATTTTCTCCTTGTTACTTTCTTTACGCACACTGGGTTGTTAGCCCATCTAGTAAGCACCCAATGCCCTCTCTTTTCTTCGACCACATACACACACTGAATTGGTTACCAATATTACAATTACCCAATGTCTTCTCTTCACTTTGACTACATAGACATGTCGAAGTGGTTACAAATCTGGTAAGCACCCAATGCCTTATCTTCACTTTGAACATGCACACACACTAGATTGGTTGCTAAACTACCAAGCACCTAGTGCCTTCTCTTCACTTTTACCACATACACACACCATATTGGTCCATTTTATTCTCCTCTCTTCTAATTCCACTCCAAGGTGGATATGAGATGTGTGTGTGTGTGTGTGTGTGAGCCCTTTCACTACCTTGTGAATACAGGCACTACCATCTAGGTAGTATCGTGTCAAAAAGAGGAGTACTCATTACCAGTCATAGGTTCCTTTCCACCTAAACATGCACAAACAATCCCATATATGCCGGTCCAAACATAGGCCCACACCAGCCCACTCATAGCATTTTACACATGCACAACACACAGGATCAGGTAGTCCCATACCTCCATGTCTTGAACAGTTTGAACATACACAACACATTGGTCCAGATAGTCCCACACATGCATGTCATGAAAACATTAAACCACACACACTTATACACATGGTACGACACAATTCATATAATACAAATTTACCCTATTCCCATGCACGACACATGCACATGTAGAATATAAAAACATACACACATAACATGTCACATTATACAATATCACAATCATTTTAGATATTACCTTGTCTCTTTTGAGAAATCTAGGGCATATATATATTAGGGTTTTTTTAACGATTTATCTTTCAATTGATAGGTTCTTGTGATGATTATTGCTTAATGTTTTATCATTAATTAATTATTCTCATCATTAAGATAAATGCCAACAATAAGATCATAATAGAGTAAAAAAAAGGCTCCAAGCTAGGGAAAAACCCACTGAGGGGAAAAGCTAGAGAACTCTTCTTATAGATTATTTATCAATGAAGACTTCCAATACCACAACCTAAACCATCCACGAAGAGGCTAGGCCAACCACCCAAAAAAATAGAATTCTCCTTCAAACAAGATAGTTTCTCCTTATCACACAACTTTAGACTTACAAAAACCCTAGCTTTTCAGAGAAAATTTTGGCTGCCATGAGACAAAAGAGTAGATCAAAACCAAATCAAGAGAGAGAGAGAGAGAGAGAGAGAGAGAGAGACAGAGCAATTTTGTTGCATTCTTTCCATAATTTCACACTTCATATCTTGCCTTAGATCTATCTGAAATATTTGGTGGTCAAGTGTGTGTTATGGAAGTTGAATTCTCTTCTTTCTATATTCTTTCTAGTGGGTGTAAGGGCCTCTTCAAGGGGTTGGCCTACTTGACATCTTAGGTGGTTTGTAGACTTTTCATGACATAAAATATTTTTCTTTACATTGATACATGAGCCCTCAAGGGACTTTACAGCATGAATTTGACTTTACTCAATATACAAATGTAGAGCACACAATGGGTGCTTGACCTAGGACCAAAAACCATGGGAAATAAACCCATTTACAAATAATTTTCTTTAATTTATTATGTATAATGATAAGTCATGACATTCTTACAATTATGAATACTGACACTAGTTAGATTTTTCAATAGTATCCATGTAGGTGAACTAGGCCATACTACCTCATTTTTTTTTCCCTTGTGTTGAAATGACACCCTAAGGGGGCTTTTGATCTAATTTTCCCTTAATTAAATTGGAAGAGAAATTTTAATTTCATCTCATAAATTTTTTTAAGTGTTAACTGAGTTAGGAAGATTTAGTTAGCTCTTATAATTCGTGTTGGAGGTCAAAGAGGAGGCATAAGAGTTATTCCTAGATTTTAGGGGGTCCACTTACAATTATTTTTGAGTTGTAATTAGTTAACTCAATTAATTGAGTTAAAATAAGTTTAAATAGTTCTAAGTGAGAGATGAGCTAGTGATAGTTCTAGTGAATTAAATCTGATTTAATTCACAAGTAGTGATTAATCAGTTAACTGATAATTCACTATAAATAACTATTGCATGTCAGTTCTAAGGAAGGCCCAATTGAGATTGAGGTTAAAGGGAAGATAACTATCCATTTTATAATTCGAAAAATGTATGGGGTTATGCATGAGGTCATCAAGATGTCTTGAAGGAATTGCACAATCAATTCTTGGGAATTTCCTTATTAATAGGGATGCAATTCCTTTAGGAATGTGTAAGCAAGGCTAGTCAGATAGAGGCTGAGAATTGGTTAATTATTTGACTTATTTTTCCTAGATAGAGTGAGACAATGTTGAACCCCAAAATTGCATCTTTTTGACAACCATTTTTAACTCCATTCTCCTCATTTTGACCTTCATAACTCTAATTTGGGCATTAGTTCGAATATCAGGTACCTAATGATCTTCTATTTCATAAATTACAATGCTCTTTATTGTTTAGATTAATATTTACATTAGCTACTGAATTATAATGATTCCGCAGCTAACATATGATTCTGCAATGGAGTTCAAGGTTTGTTATGTTTCGAAGCTCCAGTGGAGGAATAGGGCATATGGGCAGGTGGAAATTAACTGGTACAATGATTTGTTCCTACCTTCATATCCTATATCGATAAAGAAGACACCCTAGTGTTTAGCTAATTTAATGTCTTAAATTGTTCCACATAAATTATCAACCGAGGTTTGTAATCTGATGAAGTGTGGTGCACTATATGTGCTTATTTAACCTTCTTCTTACTTTGTTGTATGTATTTTTATGTTTTTTTTGAGGATTTTTTTCTTTATGTCTAATTTTTAATTTTAAGAAATGAAAACTATGAAATGAATCAACTGAATCTAGTGAAATTTAAATGTGTAAAACTAACTTTGAAAGAAGGAAGAAAAGGAAGTGTTCTTGAACTAATCTAATTTGCATAAAAAGGAATCAAACTTTTAAATGGTTAGAATCTGATCTAAAAACAGAGTACCTATTCTAATGACTTTGAAAATTAAAGTTAATCCTACTCCATGGATTGAAATATGAATCTTATGACTGAAAATTGAAATTGAAATACTATTCTAGATGAAAGCAAATTCAAAGGAAAAATCAAGTAATGTATGTTCAATTACCCCAACATTCAATATGGAAGTATGCCATAGTCATCCTCTTGACATGATGTACAAGCAATCGATTACACTTTATTTTTGAAAATTAAATCTAGGAAAGCATTTAAATAATATGTAAAGAAAAACTCAATTAATGTATAGGTTAAACACTCAAGCATCCAATTTGGCAGTATAACAGAGTTACCTTATTGGTATGATTTACAAGCATTCAATTATATATTTAACTGAGGATCTTAATATAGGAAATCCGTTTAAAGGCAGGTAAAGGAAAACTCAATTATTGCATAGGTTAAACACTCGAGCACCCAATTTGGAAGTATGACAATTCACCTTCTTAGCCTGATCTTTAGGAGCATCCAATTATACAGTTAACTAAGGATCTGATCTAAGAAAACAGTGTAAGAACATGAAAGGAAACTAAAAAACTGTGAGCTCTATTGCCTCAAACATAATCCAATTAGAAAATAGATGAATCTACCTTCCTGATATTTTTTTGGAAAGAAAAGATTACAAAGTCATTCTAACATTGATGCTAAGAAAACATTCATATTTTGAATCTATGATTTTGATCTAAAAGCTGCAACACAATATTAATCTACTTGTGAATTGACAAAACATAGCAAATAATTAAAGTAAAATAATAAATGTAAAACCTCCTCCTGTGCAGGGGCCCTCTGCAACAGAATAGGTCGAGATCCTAGCTGACTGTATACGCATTAAGCAGAAACTAGAACCACGAACATGATCCTTGTATTACGAAAAAGAACAAAGTTTAAATCATACACAACGTTTTCAGAAATTAAGACTGTCTTCGGTCTTTGCATAACTGGTATTTAAACTAAATAAAATGTAACTATGAGGAGCTAATTATGCCTACATATGACGATTACAACCGAAACATAGAATTAAATTCTAACTAGTTAACTCTTGATTTGCTACGTCAAAGAAAATCAAGAGTTCTTCTCTCTTGACTTACATCATTTGACCAGACTTTGACCACGATCATAGACACCCTTTTTTGTTGATTTTGACCAAGTGGATAGGATGAAATCCATATGTGGATCATTCTGGAGATGCCCATGTGGCTATTTCCTTTATTTTATCCTCGGAATCTATCAAACCATAAAAGTAGCCATGGAAACAAAAATCAGTTGCAAAATATGCTGCATTCTGTAGCTGAGTTACAAAAATCCATTCAAATAACAAGAATATCAGAATATAACATTGAAATCATTCAAATGCATTCCCTAAGATAAAACATGACATTTATAATTGATTGGAGTGTATGGACTTATGAAAAGGTAAGGAAAAGTGATGAGAAAGGATGTTAGAGAAAGGAAAATTTTGAGGTTCAACATACCCCCACTAAGAAGTCATTGCATGTCATGCAATTCAAAAATGTGGACTTCCTTCTCCTATTGCATTTTTTTAGACACTTCTGCTAATTCATTGAGTTTTCTCCTCTTACTTTTATTTGAAGTGACTGCCATCCCGAGCTTCCTCATAAGGAGTTTGTATATGATATTGATGACTACCCTGTTCAGTGATTTGTTCTTTCTTTCTAACTTCCTGTTCTTTTTGTACCACAGTCCCAAGTGCAGGATGGTATTATCACTAATGACTTTCTCCAATTGGTTTTACTACTTTAAAGCTTCATTCACCTGTTTAATATGCCTATTCAATATCAATAACTCATAGATTTCTTGTTTAAGGGTATAAACTATAGGTTCTTGTGGATTGATAGGTGGTTCTGGATTCGCTGCTGCATTTCTCTTCTCTAATGATTCTATGTATTCATATATCTCTTGTTGTACTGGGTCTATGTTTAGAGATCTTCTGCTAGGACTGCCTTCAAAATTATGTATAGGAGAATTTTCAGGGCTATGTGGAGGAGAGATATTAATGGGAGATGGTATTGGAGGTTCTTCCTCTAAATTTATAAACTCTGTCTCTTGTGGTAATGTTTTCTTCATTGAACCTTAGAGTCTAGAGCTCCTTCTTAGCTGTAGAGGGTTTAAATTTTCTTCACTTGTAACCTTGCTCTTCTGTTGTGAAGAGTCTAGCCTTTAGAATTATCCTTCTCTGTATGAAGTGAATTGAGTTGCGGATCTGATGAAGGACGTCGAGGGTTTGTAGGAATTAATGAGATGGATATTTGACGGGGTTTTAAGAAACATAGATGGATAGGTTATGGAAACAGGTCAGGACCGTTAATCATAAATGGGGAATTCTGTTATGGACCATTATGAAAACATGATGCAGATGATGTGGCCGATTTATGACATGATAGGAGTCCAAATCAAATCAAATGATGACATGTTGAGGTAGCATGTGATCATCTACGTTATACATGCTAATTTTTTTGACCTTGTTATTTAAATAAATTTATGTAACTTGCCTTTAGAACTAGTCTTTTGTTGCTATTTCCTTGGTGTTTATTCTTCATGTATCCTTTAGCATGATGATCTTCAAATGGAGTCCTTCAATTTCCTGTGCTCACTATTCTTGCTTCAGTAGGTTGTACAAATGTGATAGAGCTGAAAAATGTGAAACCAGCTGCAGAATGGAATGTCAGCTACAGAATAGAATGTAGTTGCAGAATGGAAGTAGTTCTGTACTACTTTTTTTTCTTTTCAGAAAAGAAAGGGAACAAAATATTTTTTTTTTTGGGATTTTTAGAAATGGAAAGGAAAATATAAGATGTCAGAATTTCTAATTTTCATCCTATATTTTCTGTGTAAGGATGTCAATCATTGATTGGTTTTCACACTTATACAATATATATATATATATATATATATATATATATATATATATATATATATATATATCTAAATATATATATATATATATATATATATATTTAGATAGGAAAAATAAAAAACTAATTTAGGGAATAAGAAGGATTCTTCTTCACTAACTTCATAATAGTGTTATCTTGGAAAATTTTGATAAACTCTTCTCTTGAAATTAGCTTATGATAGAATTTTAATCGATGTCCATTTACAAGAAGAGGTACATTTTCTTCATCAATTGTCCTTATCCTGAGTGCTCCATTTTCAAACATTTTTTCAATCTCATAAGGCCCAAGCCAATGAGTCTAAAACTTTCCTTGAAAGTATTTGAACTTTGAATCAAACAAAAGTGCCCAATCCCCTGCTTGAAACTTTTTCTACTTAATACATTTATCATGCCATTTGGACCTTTCCTGTTGGACTATATTGGTTCTTTGAACTGCATCTTGCCTAATTTCATCAAGCTCATTAAGTTGCTCCAATTTATGCTTCTGAGCTTCTGATAAGTCAAGCCAAAATTAGACTGCCATCTTGAAGGTTTGGATTTGAAATTCTATAGGAAATAGGACTTGCTTCCCATAAACAAGTTCATAGGGAGTATGTCCTGTTGTATTCCTCCATGTGGTTCGGTAGGCCCATAAGGCCCCAGGAAGAATTTTTGACCAATCTCTTATGTGTAGATGTACTTAGTGAGAATTCATTTGATCACTTTATTGGTAGACTCTACTTGACCATTTTCTTATGGATGATAAGGAATGGATTTTCTGTGCTTGATTTTATAGTTCTCCACGAGCTCCAACTTGGATGTAAAATGGGATCCCTGATCTATCACAATTTCTCTTGGGACACCAAAACGAGTGAAGATATCATCAAAAATGTTGAAGATTGCAATAAGAAATAGTGAAGGAGGCATCCTGAAACATCTTTCCTGATCCTAGTTGGAAAGTGATCACCTAAACTAGGTGGGGACCACACTTGTGATTTTTTGTCGCAAAGTCTATTTTTAGACTATGTCTATTTTTAGACATATGGATCATGGTCTATGAGTTTCAGGATGCTATTTATGGATGATTGGTCGAGTTGGTAAAAATAGATGGACCTCTATTTTTAGACATTGGACGGAATCTATTTTTAGACTGCCGGGCTAAAAATAGAACAGTCAAATATTATTAACCCTTAATAATATTTAGACTATAAACATTATCTTATCCTCTTGGAGCACTTCAGTTTGATGCTTGGATGTGGCACATGCAGCTGACAGAAGGAAATATGCTTTTCCTATGGGTTATTTGAGCTATTTCATGGTTGACTTCAGTTAGAACTCATGTGGCAGAGTTTGGTGGAGTTGATGAGACAGTTGGTGGAGTTGTGTTTGGTTTAACTTAGTTGAACTAGTTGTATTTAGTCTAACTGACAAATACACTAGTGATGAGTGGTGTGAATTAATTATTAATTAATTCACTAATTATTAACTCATAGATCAACTAAAGAACACATCAGTTAACTCAGTGCATGGATAGTTCAGTGGAGACCAGTGTTAGAGGTGGGTGAAAGGGTGAGTGTGACTATCAGTTGTGACTACAACTGTGCATGAGATTTGCACACACATTGATTGAGATTGCCAATGAGAATTGCGTAGTTAAAGCCAATGGGATTTGAACTTGGATCTAATTCATTCTCATCTTGGATTGCGCAGTAGATGCAGGCAGACAGTGGAGGATATTTGAACTTGTGACTTGTTCAGATCTGAGCTAGTTTGTGTGTAACTTTTGGAGATAGTACTGAGTACTTGTGAGGAGTATTGTACTATGAATGTTGCATGTTCTCTATCATTATAATATACATATAGTTGGGGGTTTTCAGCTGTATGCTTTCCCCATTATATACTGTGTTATATGTGTGATTGTGTATGTTTTAATGTGCGCATGCGACTGCTTTTAATTTCCGCAAATTGATGATCAATTGTAGAAGAGGTTATGTATTATGCATGAAGCTCAAATAGTGTGTAATCAAGATAATCTCGGTGAATAACTCATCCATTATTCAAATTTCTACAAAAAAGAAATATAACTACAGAACGTTCATTATCTAAAGAAAGTGCTTTAGCTTCTACCCACTTCGTGACATAATCAATACATACCAGACTATATATTTTTTGATTATATGGTGGATTGATTGGTCCAATCCAAAGCCCATTTTTCAAATGGTTCGATGAGTACTTGTAGGCTGTAATGGAATTTCATTTGTAGGAACAGGTTTCTTCATTCTTTGATAGCTGTCACACCTTTTGACATACTCTTTGGTATCTTTAAGGATGGATGGCCAAAAATATCCTAAATGAAGGATTTTTTAGGTTGTCCTCTTATCAGAAAAGTTTCCACCACAGGGTTCATCATGACATTCCTTAATAATCTCAGGCATTTCATCTGCTCGAATACACCTTCTGATAATGAGATCTAGACCAGTTTTATACAATTCATCATTAATCCATGAGTAAAGTGCACTTGTTTGAATAATTCTTCTTTTCTCTCTAGGAAACAAGTGTGAAGGTAGCTTTCCCGTGACTAAGTAATTAGCAACATCTGCAAACCAAGGAGTTTTAGTAGTTATTGAAAAAATATATTCATTAAGAAACTTATCCTCAACTGCAGTACCATTTTGACATTTTGAATTCTAGACAAGAAATCAACAACTGTGTTTTGTTTTCGAGGTCGGTCTAGAATGGTGATATTGAATTCTTGTAGGAGTGATAACCATATGGTGAATCTTCCATTAGTAATAGATTTATTCATTAAGTATCTAATTGCAGAGTGATCTGTATGAATAGCCGGTGATATATTGTCTAAATTTGTTGATAGCGTGGACAACAACTAAGAATTATTTTTCAGTTATAGTGTAATTTAACTCAGTAGGAGTCAATTTTTTGCTTGTGTGATAGATGGAATAGGGGATCAAATATTTTTGTCCTAATACAACTCCCAGAGCTGTATCTGAAGCATCTGTTGAAATATGAAAAGGTAGTTTCCAATTTGGACATCTTAAGATGAGTGCTTTAGAAATTTTTGTTTTTAAAGTTTCAAATGCCAATTGGCAATCAAGATTCCAACTGAATTCACAATCTTTGGTAAGTAATTGAAGGGTGGGGATGTTATTTTAGTGAAAATTTCTATAAATCTTCTATAATACCATGTGAATCCTAGAAAACTTCTAACATCCTTTTGACAACTTGGAATTGATAATTTGGAGACGACTTCAACTTTATGTGTGTCAACTTTAATTCCATCTCCTGAAATGTGATGTCCTAAAACAATTCCTCCAGTAAACATCATAAACCATTTTTCATGACTTAATGAAAGATTCACTTCTTTACATATTTTAAGAACCTTTTCCAAATTCTCTAAAGCTTCTTCAAATGAATTCCCATAAACTGTAAAATAATCCATATATACCTCTACACAAACATGTATTAGATCAGAAAAATTCCTAGTACTTCCCTTTGGAATGTTGCAGGTGCATTGCACAAACCAAAAGGAAGTACTCGATAAGCATAAGTTCCCCATGGACAGGTGAATGTGGTTTCATCTTGGTCTTTAGGTGCTACCTAGATATGATTGTAACCACTAAAACCATCCAAGAATGAGAAGTACTTCTTACCTGCTAATGTATCCAATACTTGATCTATAAAAGGTAAAGGAAAATGAGATTTTAGGGTAGCTTTATTCAATTCTCGATAGTCAATGCATACCCTCCACTTACCATTATTTTTGGGTAAAATCACTAAGGGAGAAACCCACTATCTGTCTGAAATTGGGTAAATGAAGTTTACATTCATCAATTTTTGCAATTCTTCTTTCACAATTACCTAAGATTCAGATTCATCCTTCTTTGAGGTTGTCTACTAGGTTTAAAATTTCCCTCAATGTATATGTGATGTATACAAGTCTTAGGACTAATTCCTTTCATGTCAGTGTATTCCCATGCATATGAAGAAGAATGTTGTTGTAATTTTTTGATTGACTTCTCCTGTTGTGGTCTTTCCAAGTTTTTGTTTATGTTCAAAGATTTTCCTGGGAAGATTTCAACTGTAGAGTTACCAAACTCTTCCATAGAGTATAGAGAAATCTGTCTGGATGAAAAATATTCAATATTGCATTGTTCTTGAAATTGATCATGTTTATATTCTGAAGATGATTCAAAGTTTTCTATTGAATTTAAGATTTGACTATCTTCACTAATGCTTGAAATAGTAAAGAGAGCTTGTATATCATTGTCATCATCAATCCATTCTTCATCTTCTAATTCTGTGATTATTTTTGCTGGAGGATATAGAGTGAATTTTTTTGTTGAGTTATCATCAGAGATATACATGTCACCAGATCTACAACTAATGAAAGCATCAGCTATAGCTAACCAAAGTCTTCCTAATATTAGTGGATGCCCTCCTAGATTGTTCTTGGGAGTTAAAATCATAAAATAGATAGGATACTCCCAAGAATCCAAGGATACTGATATTTCTTCTAATACACCATCTGGCTTGATTACATATATGTCTTCTAATTGCAGTAATGTAGGTGTATACTGAAGATTAGGAAGCTTGAGTTGTTCCATGGTTTGTTTGCTCATGATGTTTATAGTTGCTCCTAAATCAATCAGTGTATTTGGAATTTCAACACCATTGATATGTGTTTTTACAACTGGACTTCTTGGATCTAAATATTTTTGTATGGAAATTTTTCTCATCATTATGTCTGCAATTTTTCCTACTAGTTGAATTATTTTTATTTCTTTTGTTTTTCTTCCCAGTTTCTTCATGCTCAACTTTTTTATTGTTTTGGCTAGAATTGGAATCTCTTTAATGGCCTCTACCAAAGGAATTTTGATACATACATTTTTTTAGTTCATCTAGAAAATCATAATTAGGCAACATGATATGTTTTTCTACCCCTCTATCAACTTGTAATATTTCAAGAAAAGGAGGGTTAGAAATAGATACTAATGGTTGCTCTATGATAGGAGTTGAGTTTATTGGCCTTTTTGTTTTTCATTTTCAGAATTCTAGTTTTGAAGATATGTTCCTTCTTCAAAACTTTTATTTGGCTGTAGAGAATCTTCCTCAAAATAATCTTGTTCTTGAATAACTACAGAAGGATTTTTCATCTCTAGTATTCTACCAGATCTAAGTTGAACATCATTAAGATCTAGTGGAGTAATCATGTAAGTTGGAAATTTTTGTCCATCTATAATGTAGGCATTTTGAGGATTTTTGTTATTGGGGTTTGGAAATGGTTTGGCAGGTAGTTGATTCGGTCTTTGTGTAAATGGTAATGAAAGTTGTGGATTTTTGTTTTGGAGTTGAGGTTGTTGATTTTGTTGAGGAATTTGTTGGGGAGGATAGTTTGGATAATACAGAGGATATTGGTAGTATTGAGAGTATCTACCATAGGGATTTTGCATTCCTTGTGCTCAAGATTGAGGTTGGGACCAAGGTTGTTGCCAAGAATTCCAATTATTTGGTGGGGGTTGAGTATACATTTGGTTGTTAAAACCTTGAGTTTGTGGTCCCTACCATGGTCTTCTAGTGACAAAGCAGAGAGATTCTGTTGGATTTGAAGTTGTTTCTTCTTGAAAATCAACGTTAAGACCTGGAATTGAATGTCAACTTTTATTTTCATGATTTTCTGAGCAAATCACAAAGGTATCTATGAATTTTTCATCAAGAGGACATTCTCTTAAAGCATGCTTTTTTTTGCATTTAAGACAGAAAATAGCTAAGGCATCGGTCTCGCCTTTCTACTTGTTTTGTAATTTAAGGGTGTCTATCTGTTCAATAAGACTCCCTAAAATATTTGTTTTAAATTCATCAAGCATATTTCCAATTTCTGCTCTACTTACTGTTTCAGTTGCAGATTTATTCACTCTAGCAAGAGAAGGATATCTTGGATTTTTCCCAGTTTTTGATTTCCCCCTTGAGAGATGAATACATATTTCAACAATGTCAGGTAATGGGAGTTGAGAGATATCTCCCTTCCTCATCATGTTGAGAATATCTATCCACTCATCTTTAATGGATTTTAACAAAAGTGCTTTTAAAGTGTCTTGATCTAAATTATCCATCTTAGCTCTTTTTATGTTATAATTGAATCTTTCAATTAGATCCTCAAATTCTCATCCTCTCTTTGCATTATTTTGAATACTTCATCCTTATGATTAATGGGTATGAAATAATCCAAATATCTTTCTAAAAATGCTCTTTTCATTTCATTCCATGTCCTAATAGACTGTGTGACTAAACCCATGAACCATTTTAAAGCTTCTCCTTTCAGTGTTGAGGGAAATAGCTTAAGTTTTTTAGAGTCTTGTAAATAATCATAAGATCTACACAAAACTTAAAACTCAAACAAAAAGACTTTAGGATCTTCACTTTTTAATCCATGGAAATTTGGACGAACAAAAGGTGAGATATTTTTCATTGTGGCATTTGTATCCCCATCAATTATAGGAAATCCAAAAGAATTATCATTTCCCTATTTATTCTATTTTCTTGACCTCCTCTACCTCCTCCTTCATTCCCTCTACCTTTTCCTCCACCTCTTCCTCCAAACAATAAATTTTCTCCATCTAGAATTTCTCCTTCTCCTTCTCTTCCTTCTCCTCTTCCTGCCATTATAAATTCCTCAGAGATAATATAAGGTTATATATGTAAATTTAATTTCTCTTCCTCTGGTTCTTCTATCAATGGGATGTTGAAGAAATGTTATTCTTCTTCTTCTCCACTAGGAATTTCTAACTCTTCAGCTAAAATGTGTTCCCCTGTAGAGGTAAAAAAGGTTACTCTCCTTTTATTTGTTGGGTGTGGAGCCTGATTATCTTGTTTATTTTGTATCACAACGTTGAACCCATGTACCTTAATGGGGCTGCAACACCACCCGAAATTAAACGCTGCCCGGGGGGTCCATGGGGGGGCGGCTGCGACTTTATGGAGGCCCCCCCTGGTGGGTGGTTTCGGGGGCAGCGCCCCCAAAGCTAAAAAAAAATGTAAAATTTCCTTGTAAAAGTATAGTAATTTCTAGTCAATATGGGCCGTTCATTAGGCAAATGATATGACGGTAGAAGTTATGTTTAGTTTAGGGTTTTTTTTGCCCTAGAAGGCAACCCCTCGCTTGTATGAGGGTATTGTATTATGGCTGTGTAATGTATGTGTATTCTCAGAGCGAGAAATAGATAGGGAGACTGTGAGAGAGAACAAAGGATATTACAGCAGATCTGTTGTAGGTTGTGTCTCTTCATTTTGCTGGATAATAGAAAGGAAAGACCGGATGTTCGGGATGGACGTAGCCCAAACTGGGTGAACCACGTATATCTCTGTCTCTCTGGTTTTATGTGTTTTGTGTGCTTGTGTTTTCCGCATATTTTATTTGTTTCATTACTCTGTAATATTTAATTTTCTAACACTATTGGAGATCTAGGATCTTCTTCCTCTAAGACTGCCTCAGTGGATGAAGTATGAGATCCTCCTAATTGGATTTTTGACCTTAAGACTTCAGGAAGTCTATGTCCAGTGAGGTATGGAATATGAGTTTGAGATGGTGGTGTATCACTACATGGTCTAGGTGGAGTGAGTGGTGTTGTTGGAATTAAAATTCTGCCTCTAGCTATGAATCTACCCCTAGAATCTCTTTCTCTATGAATATCATTTTTTTTAGATGTAATAAATGAGGTTACCTAATTATACCTCCCCGACAACGACGCCAAAATTTTTAGCCAATTTAATGTCTTAAATTGTTCCACATAAATTATCAACCGAGGTTTGTAATCTGATGAAGTATGGTGCACTAGATGTGCTTAGTTAACCTTCTTCTTACTTCGTTGTATGTATTTTTATGTTGTTTTGGAGGATTTTTTTTCTTGATGTCTAAATGTTAATTTTAAGAAATGAAAAATATGAAATGAATCAATTGAATCTAGTGAAATTTAAATGTGTAAAACTAACTTTGAAAGAAGGAAGAAAAGGAAGTGTTCTTGAACTAATCTAATTTGCATAAAAATGAATCAAACTTTTAAATGGTTAGAATATGATCTAAAAACAGAGTACCTATTCTAATGACTTTGAAAAATAAAGTTAATCCTACTCCATGGATTGAAATATGAATATTATGACTGAAAATTGAAATTGCAATACTATTCTAGATGAAAGCAGATTCAAAGGAAAAGGAAACTAAAGCATGATCAATTACCCCAGCATTCAATATGGAAGTATGACATAGTCACCCTCTTGACATGATTTACAAGCAACCGATTACACTTTAGTTTTGAAAATTAAATCTAGGAAAGCATTTAAATAATATGTAAGGAAGAACTCAATTACTTTTTAGGTTAAACAATCAAGCATCCAATTTGGAAGTATAACAGAGTTATCTTCTTGGTATGATTTACAAGCATTCAATTATGCATTTAACTGAGGATCTCAATCTAGGAAAGCAATTCAAAAGCATGTAAAGGAAAAATCAATTATTGCATAGGTTAAACACTCGAGCACCCAATTTGGAAGTATGACAAGTCACCTTCTTGGCCTAATCTTTAGGAGCATCCAATTATACAATTAACTTAGGATCTGATCTAAGAAAATAGTGTAATAACATGAAAGGAAACTAAACAATTGTGAGCTCTATTGCCTCAAACATAATCCAATTGGAAAATAGATGAATCTACCTTCCTGAGATGTTTTTGGAATGAAAATATTACACAGTTATTCTAACATTGATGCTAAGAAAAAATTCATAATTTGAATCTATGATATTGATCTAAAAGCTACAACACAATATTAATGTACTTGTGAATTGAAAAAATAGAGAAACTAATTAAAGTAAAATAACTAATGAAAACCCTCCTCTTGTGCAGGGGCCCTCTGCAACACAATAGGTCGAGATCCTAGCTGACTATATACACATTAAGCAGAAAGTGGAACCACGAACATGATCTTTGTATTAGGAAAAAGAGCAGAGTTTAAAGCATACACAACGTTTTCAGAAATTAAGATTGTCTTCGGTCTTTGCATAAACGATATTTAAACAAAATAAAATGTAACTGTGAGGAGCTAATTACGCCTATAGATGGCGATTACAACCAAAACATAGAATTAAATTTTAACTGGTTAACTCTTGATTTTCTATGTAATACCAAATTAAGAGATCTTCGCTCTTAGTTTACGTCCTTTGACTGGACTTTGACCACGATCACAAGCACCCTTTTCTATCGATTTCAACCAAGTGGATAGGAAGAAATCCATATGTGAGTCATTATGTAGATGCCCATGTGGCTTTTTCCTTTATTTTCTCCTCAGAACCTATCAAACCATAAAATTAGTTGTGGAAACAACAATTAGCTGCAGAATAGGCTCCGTTCTGTAGCTAAGTTAGAAAAATCCATTCAAATAACAAGAACATCAAAATATAACATAGAAATCATTCAAACACATTCCCTGAGATAAAACATGACATTTATCATTGATTGGAGTGTATGGACTTATGAAAATGTAAGGAAAAGTGATGAGAAAGGATGCCAAAGAAATGAAAATTCTGAGGTTCAACACCTAGCAGCTCGGTCAAAGGAAAATTCAACTAAAGTAGGAGGCAAACCGTGCGAGCAAGATGTAGATTTTTAGCCTAATGATTTGCTATGTTCATATCAAATCATGAGAGGATCACGTTATCTTACCATTCAAAGTTAATTTTATCTAATGTCTATTAGCATAAGGTGTAATTCTCTGAAACATTTAATGCGTAGGAGTTTTATATATATGCCTCTTGCCATAACAGACACATACTTGGATTTTATATTGTAAACACTTTGTTTTATATACAAACTCAACTTTCATTCTTATTTCTCTGTTGTGCGATTCAAATGTGTGGTTGATCATCTTGTGAAGGCATCATATTGATACCTACTTCTCGTAGAAGGCCCCCCTCGAGATAGTAAGGTTTCCTTTTAAATGTCATTAGTATTTCGTTCTGTGTTTTTTGTAGAATTTTGTTAGCTTAATTTTTTATTTTAAATACAAGTTTAAGACTATTTTCATAACAAGTTTGTCTAATAATTTTTAATTTTGAGTGAAGAGAGACATATTATGCACATGGATAGACCATAGGTTTACATAGATCAGTAACATAGCTTTACATTTCAATTATATAGATATGATTTTAATTTGCAGAGATAATCTTTCTTTCTGTCAAGAGTGTTGGAAAGTGTAACTAGGATCGGTCTTCATATTGACTATATATATGTAAAGAAGAAGACAAAGATAATGAAATATATTTTTGGTATGCTTACCTCATGGGTTTCACGAGGAAGGTTTTATTATAAGTCAATAGACTTCTTCTTGATGTCTATTAGGGATTTGTCTTCTGGTCATAAATTGTATTAATTAAAGAGTCATGTTTATGAAGAGTCAAGTCACACTTGTATGCCTCAATACCTTGTTAATAAATCTTAAATATATAGCTCCAAATGATGCTCAAGATCATCGTTGAAATAATCTGCAAGTCAAACTTCAGTAAGCTCTACAAGCCGGCCTAGAAAAAAGTGCTCAATTTGGCCTCATTACACATGGACAGGTCGACTCAATTACAGGTAGGGTCAACTATATATGCCCTATATCCTACATAGAAAGGACATACAATCTCGGTTCACTCTAAGTTTTTTGGACTAGGTTTAAGGTGATAAAGGGTACGGATTATAGACATAAAGAACAAGGTTAATACAACAAGAAGAGAGTACGAAGAAGGATATAGTATACCATATATATGGGAAGTTTATCAGGTATAAATTTTGTAGACAAAATTGTAGGGATAAAATTCAGATATATAACTATGCTAAGGTGCATATAGGATTGCATTCAAGACAAAGAAGTTGTGTATTGAAGTGTGGATATATGAATATGGTAAAGTATGGAGAAGGGTTGTATTGAAGTGTGTAATAGGACTGTGTTAAAGTATTGGAACATGGTTGTGTTAAAGTGGGTGCAAGAGAGTGTTAATATATATGCTCAGCAAAGAATTTTATCATAGGTTGGATTGTACATTAGAAGGTATCAAGAAAAGTGTGCAAAGTCAGTAAGGAAGGCTCAAGGTAAGACAATCCATGACACGTTGTTGATACCACAGGTAAAGTATCTTATACAAATGAAGAAAGATGAATACAAGTAGAGATCAGGCTCTCTAGTCTTGGTGCAAAAAAGTGAAGATCGGTGCAGGAAAGAAGGATCAACTCAAGGAGTCAATGAAGAAGAAATGACAAGGTCTTGGAGGCATACAAAGGCTAAGGGTTTGTGTCATGGTCATGGTACTTTTCATATTAAAGTGTATAAGAAGAATTTATTGTGGGTTTTCCTCTCTAAGAGGGAGAGGTTTTGGCCCTGGCTTGAAAATCCTAAATCTGTGTCTCTTGTGTATTTGGTAATTGACTTGATGAAGGAATTAATAAGCTAAGAAGAAAAGACATAAGTAAAAGAAGTAAGATGACAAGTGATTATCAAGAAGAGAATTCGAATTAATCACTACCCTACCTAATTCTCAACATGGTTTCAGAACTAAGGTGATGAACACAAGGGCTACTTGACAAGGAGACACTCAAGGAAGAAACTATCAAAGTTTGCGTTAAAAGGTCAGATTATTTTGCAATGAATATTCTTCAAAGCATCCACTAATCAAGAAGATAATATTTTCCATCAAATATTTACGTTGAAGATGTTTTCCATCATCGCCATTGAAGACATCTACTTTGGATAATTCAATCTAAGAAGGAGTTCCTAACTTCATCTTCATCAAAGAAGCTGCTGGAAGGAGAAAGTAACCTTACTCAATTAAATATCTATGACCTCCTCTAAATCTGTCAAAATGACTTATTGTATAGAGAGAAAAAAAATTGGTTTGGTCATGAAACTTTAGTGCATAGAAGAAGAGGACAGATTTGAATCTAGTTGAAAATGAAGTTATGGGCTACATCATGTTAGTGTTTGTCAGTCACCAGTGATCAAGTGTACTCTTTCAAGGTTATTTGATAGGGTTCTAGGCAAAAATTTATAGTTTCAAATAAAATTTGATCATTGGTTGTTGTCTAAGTGATGCTACTCTCTCCATTTGCTCATCGTTATCAACACTCATCATGGTCATGCCATCATTCAAGTGTCTTGGGTCATTGAGCAGTTAATATTCCATCATTTAGGTCATGGTCTAGGGTTTCTCTTGACTTGTCATTATATTGTCATAAAAATAAAAAAGAGTCATGTCCATAACTTGAGTCACCATTAAAGCGAGTTAGCAACTTAGTAAAAAAAAGAAATAAAGTTAAAGGTAATATTTTAATTTCAAAAAGACTTTGTTGACTATGTTGCAGTCCCTTCATTCATTTTGTCAAAAAGGTCAATGGTGTCACCTCCATGACTTAAGAAAAAATAATCCTCCAACTTATAAAAGACCATTCAAAACATTCAAATTGTTCATTTCACTTTCATTGAGCACCTCTCCATCATTTAACATCATCCCAATCACCAGAGCATCAAAATTCATCCTCAAAGCACAAGTTTATCTCCTACGTTGCGCTTCTAGCTCACTTGCTGCGCTTTTTAAATTGGAGGCCAATCAAGCATCAAAGGGGTTCATTTCATCATTTCAGAGTTTCCACCATCTCCTTCACAAGTAAGTAGCATTTGGCACTCTTATCATGCATCATTCTTCTCAGAAAATTCAGTGACAATCCCTCTCCTAGGGTTTCGCTGTGCTTTGATTTCCATGTGATTTTGCTTCATTTCAGTGGTAAAACACCTAATTTTCCTGCTCAATCACCTTCACCTACACCTTACATACCTAATACACTTCCTGAAATCATTTCTTACCATTCATCTCTCTCATTTCTCTCGTTTTCACTAAAACCCTAGATCACATTGCATTTTTGCAGATATTTTGGGTTAACATTGTGTTTTGTCCATTTTCCCCTCTTTCTCTTATCCATTTCAAGGAATTCCACTTGTACTATGTTCCTAACAAACTACTCTATCTCCCCTAATTTTTTAGGATTTTTACCTAACTCCTATCCCATTCATTTCCCTCCCTAAAATTGCTGCCCCATTTTCCCCCGTTTTCCTAAGTTTCACCCTTTCCTTCCTTCCTATAAAGCTAGGGTTTCCATCATACAAACAAACACCATGGAAAGTGAGAAGAGGAAGTAAAAAAAAGGAGTTCATGTCTCCAGATTTGAGCCATCCAATGTGTAAGATATCAATGCTTCATCTTATACCAATAAATCTTTTGAAGATATTGGATGCCTATGGTTTGTGAAAGAAATCAAGAGGTAGACTACCATGCCAAGTTGACCCTTATTTTTGCAAAAAATTTAAAGAGGGACAATACCACCATAGCAGGGATGGACTTTGTTGGCCTGTAACCACACACAAAGTGGAGAAGGAGAAAGGAAGGGAAATCCTAACTGTTAAAGAGCTTCAAATGAATCTATCTGCCTTTTAATTCAATTGAAAGAGGAAAGTGTTGCTGATTAAGTGTGATGGTGAGAAAAATCCATACCTCCCTCATTCATTCCATCTACCCCCTTCCTACCCTTCATTTATCCTAATTCTAAACTCCAATGCTCTAAATACCATTGATCCCTTTTCATTTTTATTTTCCCTAAGTCATTCCCTTTTATTTCATGAACGCACACTCAAATTACTTTTCGCATCGGCCAAATCCAAAAATATTTTAATTGACGTCTCCTACAAACATTCTGAAATGCGATATGCGATGAAGTGGGACCCATTCACCCGCCACACTTCCTTTCATTTCATATCCCTTAAAAATCATTAAACCTTTCCTTTCCGCCTTTCTGCTTCATCTTTCTACCTTACCTTTTTCATCGCCATATCATTGTTTTCACTTATCGTCCGCCTTCCCGATTCCTCGATTGCGATTAAAGTGGGGCCATTTCTCACTGACACGTCACCCTTTCTCCCACCATCCATCGCACATTTCTAAATATAAACTTTTCAGATCGACGATTATAACTTTTCGCGCATCGCACTCTTTACTGTTTACCTTTTGCTACGCACATATAAAACTTGCGATCTGCGATTTGCGGGCGTCAGTCCCACCGCCTTGCCACGTCATTAATAGCCCTCTTGTGGGATGTCTTTCACCCATTTCAGTGATAAAAATTCCCGCTAAATTCATTTCCACTTCCGCCATTCATGCCCCCTCTAAATTACGGTTATGGTTTGCAATTTAAAACACAACATGTGATTTTGGGTGGAACTTGCAGTATGATTTATTCAGTTTCCACAGGATAACCTCCACTAAAGAGTTCAACATGCACAGTAAAACTAGATATTCCACAACAGGAAGTGGAAATCATGAGCATTAGAGAGTAGAGGTCTTCAAACAACAGGTGAAATCATATGATGAAGGCCAGACTGCTCATGATCAGGAGATCATGTGTTATGCTCAAAATTGAAAGTGCTCAAAATAGGTCTAAACCTAAGGGACAGGAAAGGTCTCATCGTTGCGATTCCGGCGCCGTGAACGGTTCGAAAAACCGATGTCGTATGAGGAAGATATCGCGTTCTGTCCATTTTCCCAAAAAACAAAAATTTTGTGACTGGATGCCCAATCAGCATGCAGGTATAGTCCGTAGGCATATTCCAGGAATATTCCATTTTTCCTCAGCCAACAGGAGCGTGCCACGTGGAATTTTCTCAGCCGTTGATTGTTTGTGGTATGGAGTTGTTTATTGATTGTTGGATGGATTTTGAAACGCGTCATTGGATGAGCGACACGTGGCAATCTCGTAGGCCACCATGTGTCCTCATATTTATGTTGTAAAATTTTATGGCGTCCGGGGGGAGGGGGGGTGGTGGGGTCGACCCTGCGACCTCCGTCCTACATGCCCAACATCTTAACCAATCCACCTATCTAAAGTTTCTTACCCTATAGGGCAACCACATCATAATAAAGTCTAAGAGTTTACGTATTGGGGGAGGGGACCGCCAACGGTCCCAACCTACTGGCGGCCCCAAAGGCTGGTTACATGGAATATATAAAACCATGACATAAAATGTTCCATCCCTCCACCAACTTCGACTGCTACGAAACATATCACATGCAAAATTTAACATCTCCCTGTGCGGATAAGGTAAAGGTGGAGGTTGCTTAAATGGTTAAACTGACAGAAGTAATGAAGACTTGTTCAAATGGTAGATATGGAATCAAATTTCATGGTTTATGGAACGTTGCCAACGCTCCGGGTTCCAAACATTTCGGCGGATTTCAAACAGTTAGAACGGAGGTTACATCAGGGTCGGTATGTGACCACCCCGCCTCCTAACAATTAATGTTATTGTTAACTCTCCGATCAATTTGGAGTGCTCCCTTTAATTTAGGGGTTTTTTCTAAAATTAGTCACAGTTAAGTGCTTGTCTCCACATTTAGTGGAGCTTTTCTAGCTGTCATTGGGAAAAATGCATTGGGAGGTCAATTTTCGACCAATTTTGGTGAAACAAGAGTCTACCTAGACTAATTTGACCATTCTGGAGCCATTGGTGTAGAGAAAATAGCCATTAGAGGCTTGTAAACACATGTAATTTACAATTTTGTGCATATTGACAAAGAGGGACATGCCATTGGGAGCTAGACTAGCAGATGTATCCCAGGAGGGGTGAACTTCTTCATCATGCCTACTTTGTAAAACTTATATGTGAATGTTTTTCTCTATTATACACTAATGTTCAGTGTTTTTAAGGCTTATTTTAAGGCTTATAGTTCACTAAATCATCTATAATTCATGGTTAGAAGTCTCATTCCTTAAGCAAACATATGGAGACAAATTGTACATGTTTATATTATTGAAAGGACACTTAGCACAATAGAACTAATACACTCCCTTTAGATCAAGTTGGTATTAGATCCAGGTTTTTATCTCTGGTGTTTTTATGTGCAAATATTTGTTAATTGTTTGCATGGGTTTTCATGCTTACTAGGCTCAAGCTTAAGAGAGGAGATGACAAATTGGTGGAAGCAAGAGGTTCTCAAAGTGAGCCAAAAAAAAGGAGGGAAAGATTGCCACATTCTCCACCACCTAATTCACCTCCAAGAGAAGAAGAAGCAACATAAATCATGCCTCCAAGAGAAGAAGAAACCCATGAAGATATGGATCCCAAAGAGGAAGAAAGAGTGTTCAGGAAAGCATTCCTTGACATGACTGAAATGGTGAGAGTCCTTTATCAAGAAAGGAATGAAATAATAGAAGGAGAAGGATCCAAACTTCACAAGGAAGGTCAGGGATCATCAGGAGGTCAGAAAGATGAAGATAAAACAAAGAAGGGAAATGGAGGAAATGGAGGCAGTGGAAAGTCACTATCATCACCCTCATCTTCATCCTCATCATCCTCTACTTCATCTTCAGTACATCAGCCATCTAAGTCAAAGAACACTGGTAAAAGTCCTTTTCTAAACTTGATGTTAAGTTTGAATTGCCAATGTTTAATGGTGAAGTTAATGTAGAAAAGATTGATAATTGGATTAGGAAATTGGAGGTTTATTTGAGAATTTATAACCTTCATGATGATGACACCAAAATCCAACTAGCTTCATTGAGGATGGAAGGTGCAGCTTTTGTTTGGTGGGAAGCCCAGACAAAGGAGGAGATAAAAAAGCATGGTAAGATTATTCTATCATGGACTTATTTCATTACTACAATAAAACAACCATTTTATTCATTAGCTCATATGAAGAAAGCCATAATGAACTAGAAAAATTTTAGACAATTGAAAGGACAAAATGTGCAAGGCTACACCCAAGAATTTAGGAGAAGAGCTCTCTTATTATGGGTAGATTTGCAGAGTCAAGATAATTTTCTCAATTACATAGGGGCCTTACATAGCTACCTTAGACATACTATCCTCATGTTTAATCCTACAATTCTATATGAGGTATGTGTTCAAGCCAACATCTAGAAGCTAGAGGGAAAAATACTTTTGAAGAGGGTAGAAACAAACCTTTTAAGGGGAAAAACAAAGAGAAAACCTCAAAAGGAAAAGGAAAAAAGAATGCATTTTTCAAGAAAGATGGAGACAAAGTGGTTTGTAAACATTGTTCAAGAGATGGCCATGAAGAGAAAAATTGTTGGAAATTACATCCTGAAAAGAGACCCAAGTTTAACAAAAAAAATGGGAAGTGGAAAACTGTAGCTACAACTCAACATGACTTAGGAGAGGATTTAGGTCATGACACTAAAATTACAGCCATGGGATTGAATAACATGAAGGGGAAATAAATTGAAACAAAACCCAATACTAGTACTTCAAACTGTCACATAGAAGCTCCAAATGAAGAAGAGAGAATTGAACTGTTTCATGTGAGGGTCATATCCAAACATACCAAGATTGATACACTATTTGACAGTGGGTCAAAAGTGAATTTAATTTCTGAAGACTTGGTGAAGAAACTTAATCTTGAGACCATTCCACATCCAAAACCATATCCGCTTGGGTGGATTTGTAAGGATGCCAATTTACAGGTTTCAAAGAAGTGCATATTGCGCTTTTCAGTAACTGCACATTTTGTTGACACAGTTGAATTAGATGTGGTTCCACTTGATATTACAGGTGTTGTGTTGGGAAAACCTTACTTTTATGACAAGAAAGCTATGTTCCATCTCCATGAGAAAAAATACCATTTATTCAAAGATGGAAAGGAGTACATTGTTAGAGAAAATCTGAAGAAGACAAATATTGCAATGGTAAATGTTGGATAGGTGAAAAGGCTAGTGAATTCAAATAAGAATTTTGTTCTTCTAATGATTAAGCATAAATTTGATGTTAATCATGAGTCATTTGAAGATTGTGATCCTAAGTTGAAATTAGATTTATATGATGTAGTTGATGCACATCATGATATGTTTCAGGAGCCAATAGGATTGCCTCCTAAAAGGGAGATTCAACATGAGATTCAGTTTCAACAAGATTTTCCTCTTCCAAAAATCGGCATGTATCGCATGTCGATAATGGAGAATGATGAAATAAAGAGGAAAATCAAGGACTTGTTGGACAAGGGACTCATAAGGCTAAGCACTTCGCCATGTGGTTCACCCATAGTCCTGATTTCGAAGAAAGATGGGACTTTGCGCATGTGTGTCGATTTCAGAGCTTTGAACAAGATAATGGTAAATAATCGATACCCAATCCCAAGGATAGATGATTTTTTAAACCAACTGAAAGAAGAAAAGTATTTCACTAAGTTAGATTTACGAAGTGGATATCATCAATTAAGAATTGCAGAAAGTGACATATGCATCGACGACTTTCATGCGTGTGATGGATAATTTTTTTCATCCATTTCTTGAAGAATTTGTGATTGTGTATTTAGATGATATACTCATTTTCAGAAAAACAAGAGAAGAGCATGTCTTGCATGTAAAGAGGGTACTTGATGTTTTGAAGAAAGAGAAATTATTACTTAAGATGTATAAGTGCGAATTTGGAATCACTTCTCTGGTTTATTTGGGACACATTGTAGGAGGAGGCACATTGAGAATTGATCCTTCTAAAGTGGAAGCCCTCGTGAATTGGCCCACTCCCAAATCAGTAACCGAGGTAGGAAGTTTCTTAGGCGCAACTCAGTTTTGGAGAAATTTTATTGCTAACTTTTCTACCATAGCAACTCCTATGCATGCAGTGACAAGTGTGAAGAAAGGCTTCCAATGGGGAGGCAACCAACAACAAGTTTTTGAAGCTTTAAAAGACAAGATCATTTCAGCTCCAGTCCTTGCATTACTGGATTTGAGTCAGCCATTCGAGATTCAAATTGATGCTAGTGATTATGCCATGGGCGCAATACTTTTGCAACATGGTAAGCCTATCACTTTTCATTCTGAAACAGTCAATGGTGCTGTGATAAATTATCCAACATATGACAAAGATCTGTATGCGTCGGTACAAAGTGTCAAGAAGTGGAAACACTACTTGATGGGTAAAGATACGATTATACATACCGACCACCAATTGCTATATTACTTGCAGTCGCAAACAAAATTGCAACAATCATGACATTTCAGGTGGATGGGATTTCTTCAACAATTTCACTTGGTTATAAGGTACAAGAAAGGTATTTTCAATAAAATTGCTGATATGATTTCAAGACTAATTATAAGTGCTTCTAATTTGCTTAAAAATGAATCTATTGTACATGAGAGTTACATAGAACAATATTCATTTGATAAAGATTTTAAAGATGTGTATGCTAGTTTGAGTGAAGGGAATCAAGTTGAGGAAAATGATTATCACATTGGCAAGCTGTGTATACCACAAGGAGAGAGACTTAGTGTCATGAGAGAGGCTCATTCGTCTCTTATTGCTGGAAACTTTTGGGTAAGCAAAACAATGGCACATCTACAGAGGTATTGTTATTGGTCTCACATGATAGATAGTGTGTCACATTTTATAAGAGGATGTTCTATGTGTGCAACAAGCAAGCCTAGCAATAGGAATATTGGGTTGTATATGCCACTATCGGTACCATCAAGGCCATAAGAGAGTGTATCCATGGAATTTTTTGGAGGTATACCTATGTCAAGAAAAAAACATGATTATCTTTATGTAGTTGTGGATAGATTTAGTAAAATGTGTATACTTATGCCATGTAAGAAAACCATTACTGCTGAGCAAACTGCTGAACTTTATTTTTAACATGTATGGGTTCATTTTGGTTTTCCAAATTCTATTGTTAGTGATAGGGATTCCAGGTTCGTTGGGATTTTTTGGTCCAATCTTTGGAAGGTGATGGACACAAATTTCAAAAAGAGTACTACTTTTCATCCACAAACTGATGGCCAAACTGAGGTGGTGAAAAGAACTGTTGTGCCTTTATTGAGAGGATATTGAAAAAAACATCCCAAGTTGTGGGATGAACAACTACATTACAATTTAGCATGCTTACAACCAGGCCAAGCACTCTTCTACAAATAATTCACCTTTTGAAGCGTGCTTTGGGTATTTGTCGAAATCGCCATTAGACTTCATCTATGAGAAGGATGCTGCAATTGATGGGCATAGTGATATTGAAAGGCTCAAAATTTCATTGATAAAATTCATATTATTCATTAACAAGTTCAAGAACAACTTGAGAAGAGTCAAATCAAGTACAAGGAGAGGCATGACAAACTTTGAGTTGATCACAAGTTTCAAGAAGGAGATGAAGTATGGTTGCACATAAGCAAAGAAAGAATGCAAGGAGAAGGCAAAAAGCTCAAGCCTATTCGCTATGGTCCATTCAAGATTATTAAACAAGTTGGTAATAATGCATTTCAACTTGACTTGCCTTCACATATTAAAATGTATTCCGTTGTTAATGTGGAGAATTTACGTTTGTATGAGCCTCCTTTGATTAATGATCAAGGGAGTGATATTCAACTGCCATCAAAAGAAGATTTCTCGCCAAAATTTCTGGACGAGGTCAAGGAGGATGCCATCCTTGAAGGACAATCACTTCTAAGAGTGGAAGTGTTGATTATCTTCAGATTGGGCTCAAGGGCAGCAAACCAAGTAAGGTAAGATGGATGGAAGTGGAAAAGGTGAGGGAGATGTACCCTCACCTTCTGAAAAGGTGATTAAAATATTTTGGGTCCAAAAGCTTCCCAATGGGGAGGTGTGATCAAGAGATCAAGTGTTATGCTCAAAATTGAAAGTGCTCGAAATAGGTCCAAAACTGAGCGACCGGAAAGGTCTTTTCGTTGTGATTCTGGTGCTATGAACGGTTCGAAAAACCAATGTCATATGATTAAGTTATCGTGTTCTGTTTGTTTTCCCAAATAGCAAAAATTTTGTGACTGGATGCCCAGTCATCATGCATGTATAGTCATCAGGCATATTTTGAAATATTTCATTTTTCCTCAGCGAATAGGAGGGTGCCACGTGGCATGTTCTGGTTCGTTGATTGTTTGTGGTATGGAGTTGTTTATTGACCGTTGGATGGATTTTGAAACACGCCGTTGGATGAGTGACACGTGGCAAGCCCACAAGCCACCATGTGTCCTCATATTTCTGTTGTAAAATTTTATGGCAACCGGGGGGGGGTCGAACTCACGACCATTGGCCTGCACGCCCAACGTCTTAACCAATCCGCCTATCCAAAGTTTCTTACCCTATAGGGCAACCACATCATAATAAATTCTAAGAGTTTACATATTGGGGGAGGGGACCGCTAGTGGTCCCAACTCGCTGGCGGCCCCAAAGTCTGGTTACATGGCATATATAAAACTACAGCATAAAATGTTCCATCCTACCAACAACTCTGACTGCTATGAAACATATCACATGCAAACTTTAACATCTCCCTGCGTGGATAAGTTTAAGGTGGAGGTTGCTTAAATGGTTAACCCAATGGAAGTAATGAAGACTTGCTCACATGGCGGATATGACATCAAATGATGTGGTTTACAGAACATTTCCAATGCTCCGGGTTCCAAACATTTTGACAGAGTAAAAAAACAGTTAGAACAGAGGTTACGATGGGGTCAGTATGTGACCATCCCACCTCATAACAATTAATGTTATTATTAAATATCCAATTAATCTGGAGGGCACCATTTAATTTAGGGGTTTTTTCTAAAATTAGTCACAGTTAAGTGCCTGTCTCCACATTTAGTGGAGCTTTTCTAGCCGTCATTGGGAAAAATGCATTGGGAGGTCAATTTTCGACCATTTTTGGTGAAACAAGAGTCTACCTAGACTAATTTGAGCATTCTGGAGCCATTGGTGTAGAGAAAACAACCATTAGAGGCCTAAAAAAACATGTAATTTATAATTTTGAGCATAATGGCAAAGAGGGACATGCCCTTGGGAGTTGTACCAACAAATGTAGCCCAGGAGGGGTGAACTACCTCATCATGCCTACTGTGTAAAACTTATGTGTGAATGTTTTTCTCTGTTATACACTATTGTTCAGTGTTTTTAAGGCTTATTTTCATGCTTATAGTTCACTAATTCATCTATAATTCATGGTTAAAACTCTCATTCCTTAAGAAAACACATGGAGATAAATTGTACATGTTTATATTACTAAAAGGACACTTAGCACAACAGAACTAATACACTTCTTTTATATCAGCTCACATCTTCTCAGCAATTCCTCGCCACTCCTTTGAATATTCTAGAATTTGGCCTCCCTAGCCAACTTTTTTGCTCTTTTTACTGATTAGATAGTGAAGTTTTGCTGGTAAACTCCCAATTTTACCCAATTCTGTTTTGATTTTTCTGTTGCAGGAGTGATTGTTTGATGCATGCTCTAATAGTTTATTAGGATATTTTTGGTTTCACCTGTGGGGGTCGATCATGACAGAATATTCGATCAAAAACCCTCAAGGAGAACTCTATATTTAGTGATTTCTAAGATGAAAGAAAGGTTCTAGAATTTTTAAGAAATTTGTTGTAGTTTTCTATGTGCTCCCTGTGCTCTAAGACACATATTTGAGAGAGATGTTTAAACTTAATATGATACAGAGCTATTATTTGGATTCCAGATGGAGCAATGAGTAGTATGTATATGTTTCCTTCTATTATCAATAATTTCCTTTTTATGTGTAATCATATTTCATGTTATGCTACTTTGATGGTTCATGTAATGTAGCTGTCGGTAGTCTGTAATATTATTCATGAATTCGTGTCTGTATAATGCTCAGGTGTTAACAATCATGTATTAACCCTGCTGCACTCCCTTAATTCACACTCCAAGAACCCCTATTGTTGTCAATATCTCATTCATATTCGTTTCCTCTGAGTTCACAGGGGACAGATTCTTAATCCTCTTAAGCTTGTCTCTTGTGGGTTCCTTCTCCATTCTTTCTCAATGCCTCTGCATATTTTTAAAGTTTCTGGTCATTGTTTTATACTTGGCCCACTTAAAATCCATCTAGCCTCACAGCCTTTCGAGCCCTCTCACAATATAGGAAATTCACATGAATCAGGCTCAAATGGTCTCCTCCATTCCTGAATCACCAAAACCATTTTTCTCTTGACCCATTTTCTATTAGAGGAATTTATACAGTTGTTCATATTTAACCTTTAATTTTAAGATGTCTTAGGCATTGGTCTTTTGCAACTCAGAGCTATCTCTAGGAGCTACAACATCTTTTTGGTGCCGTTACCGAGGAAACGAATGAAGAAATATTTTCCCTGGGACACCACATAATCTTCACCCTTCAATTAGGTGAGCATGAAGGGTTGAGAGTTGCATATTCCTCACCTTGGCGAATCCACTGTCAAATATTCCTAATCAGAAGTAGTCATGGATTTCACTAGGCCTCACACCAAATTCATATCCATCATCTACACCCACCTCTAAATCATATGGTTGTGCCAAGTTTAATTTTGAACGAGTACGCCCCCTTGGCCCTCCCTCAGCCTCTAAATGATATGCCGCAAGGCTATCTAGAGCAGTTTCCTCGGTTCACTGGGGAAGATAGTACTTCTACGCAGAGACATATTGAAAAATTCTGTTCCTTTGCTGAGAATGTAAATGTAGAGCACTTAGATGTGGTATTAAGGCTTTTCGTCAAATCCTTGGAGGGAGAAGCCCAGAAATGGTTCAAGTCTCTAGCCAACCACATAGTCCACACTTGGGAAGAAATGGAAAATTTCTTCACATTGAAATGGGAAGAAAAGAGGGACCATGGATATGTCCTCATAGAGTTCAGTTATCTCAAGAAGAGGCAAAATGAGGATGTAACATAATTTATAAAGAGGTTCAATAAGCTCTATAATAATCTCCCTAGCGAGATAAAGCCTCCCCAAGTAGCTGCTAAGGTGGTTTTTGCAGGAGCTTTCGAGCTAGTTTTTGGGTTCACCTTAAGAGAAAGAAAATCCACATCTCTGGATTAGATCCAGTCTGATGCGTTGGAGGTAGAAGTAAACTTTTCTTCTACTGGTAATTTCAAGGGGAAGACAAAACATGAAGCTAGAAGAAATAAGGGGGAGGAGGCTTCTATCTCAAATCAGGAGAGGGAATTACAGGAGCATAGAATCAAAGAGATGAATAAGTTGATAAAAAACCTCTCAAATAAGCTTGTTAAGCTTGAATCAGAGGCTAAAAATTCCCCTCCTCGTTCCAAACAAATGATTCCTAACTGGGGGTTTAATCCTCAATATTGGAGGCCCCCTTTGTAGCTGTTGCAACAGGCCGAGGAAGTCACAGACAACCAAGAAGAGAAATTCCTAGCCTACTCCGATGATGAGGAGGGTGAACCCATCTTGAAAGGGAACAAGAAGAATAAGAAGTCCCTCCAGAGGATCAAGATATTGATAGTTACTGTAGATGGTTCGTAGATTTCATGCAGGCTCAACTCCACAAGAAGTATGACCTCAGGTCCTCTAGAAAGAGAACCCAGGGGCAAGAAAAAAATGAAGAGTCGATATCAAGAGAACATACCCCTCCTAGTCTTGTTAGTAAAGGGAATACGCCATTAGAAGAATCAACCCCTCATAAGGCCACTACATCCTCTTCCACAAAGCAAGAAGCCGATCCTCCCAAAAGATAAGAAGCCCTCATCTATACCCTTGAAACCACCCGACCCTCCTAAAGAGCAGTTCGAAGAAGCCATTACCAAAAAAGGGCCCACACCCTTTAATCTCCAAGAAGAACAACCCAGGTTGGTTTTTGGACCGAATATAGAAAACCCATTTCTAGCCTGTGCTAAAGAAGAGGGAGGCGAGCTTACCCTCCATGAAGAAGGGGAAGAGCTGCAATGTTTCCCAGGGGCAACAGTCGAGTGATCTGGAAGCAGGGGCAACAAAGTTTAATTTTCTAGATCCACAAAAGCACCTTCAGCCAGTAGTGTTGTATTAAGAGATTGAACACCAATCAAGTGTGCCCTATGAAAGCCGAGAAAGCTTGCCAAAAGAAGACCAACCAAGTTCGCTGATTGAAGATAACTCAAATATTCTTTTTGAGTGTGCAAACCTTGAAGAAGATCATAAAGGTTCTTCATCATTAAGTTCTTCATTAGATGTTAACGAGGAAACACAACATATTGTCATTAGTCAAGATCCTTTACCCGAGATGATTGAGAGTTTGTAGCTCCCCTGCAAGCCTCCGTATGACAAAGGAAATGATGAAGATCACACAAAAAAGTTGATTATAATGGAAAAGGATAAGAAACAAGAGTCATCCTTGCTGTTTGAAGACAATCAGTGGCAACACGGAAGCAAAGCAGCAATTTGGAATGAGGTTTGTTTTCTAGTTACAAATCCTCTATAAAAACTCATATTGCATGTTTTGGCTAGTATATTGCAGCCATCAGTGAAGGATTAATTTGACAGGTTCATCAATGAAGCTATGGAATTTAGTGGAAGAGATAATTTTCCACGTTTTAAACCCATTTCTCTACCTACAGGAATGGGATGCCAATTTCAGTTAAGCACTCATTTTCTTAACTAGTTACATTGGAAGTCTGATTATTATTTGATGGGATAATTTTTTATCAGACTAGGTGTAGGTAGGAATGCTAATAAGCTCAGTACTATGATCATCTTTGCAGTTTAGTTTCATATTGCTTTGCAGTTTTCAGTTAAAGTGTGTTTTAGTTTCTAGTTTCAGCATAGTTCAGATTTCAACATTCAAAATTTTCAAGGTGCGGTAGTGATTTCTGTTTTATATAGTTGGAAGTGCACAACTCGATCGTAGTTTCAATTCATGCTTAAAATATGCATTGCGACTCCATGAGCCTAATAAGGCACATGAATTCAGGTCTGCAGGTTCTCAACGCACTTAGAACAACATGTTGTCCCTAGATGGAGCCAATGTTGGCCTATGACTGCACACAATGTGGAGAAGGAGAAAGGAAGGGAAATCCTAACTTTCAAAGAGCTTCAAATGAATCTATCTTCCTTTTAATTCAATTGAAAGAGGAAAGTGTCACTAATTAAGTGTGATGGTGAGAAAAATCCATACTGCCCTCATTCATTCCATCTACCCTCTTCCTACCCTTCATTTATCCGAATTCTGAACTCCAACACTCTAAATACCATTTATCCATTTTCATTTTTATTTTCCCTAAGTCATTTCCTTTTTATTTCACGACTGCACACTCAAATTGCTTTTCACATCGGCCAAGTCCAAAAATCCTTTAATTTTCATCTCCTACAAACCTTTCGAAACATGATATGTGATGAAGTGGGACCCATTCACCTGCCACACTTCCTTTCATTTCATTTCCCTTAAAAATAGTTAAACCTTACCTTTCCGCCTTTCCTCTTCATCTTTCTACCCTACCATTTTCATCGCCATATCATTGTTTTCACTTACCATCTACCTTCCTGATTCCCCGATTGCAATTAAAGTGGGGCAATTTCTCCTTGACACGTCACCCTTTCCCCCACCATCTATCGCACATCACTAAATATAAACTTCACAGATCAGTGATTATAAATTTTTTGCGCATCACACTCTTTACCGTTTACCTTTTGCTACGCGCATATAAAAATTGTGATCTGCGATTTGCGGGCGCGGGTCCCACCACCTTGCCACATCATTAATAGCCCTCTTGTGGCTTGTCTTTCACCCATTTTAGTGATAAAAAGTCCTGCTAAATTCATTTCCGCTTTCGCCATTCATGCTGCCTCTGAAATCTGGCTCCGGTTTGCAATTTAAAACATAGAATGCGATTTTGGGTGGAACTTGCAGTATGGTTTATTCATTTTCCATAGGATAACCTCCACTAAAGAGTTCAGCATGCACAACACAACTGGTTATTCCACAACGGGAAGTGGAAATCATGAGCATTAGAGAGTGGAGGTCTTCAAACAATAGGTGAAATCATATGATGAAGGTTGGACCGCTCACCTATTCTCAGCCATTCCTCGCCACTCCTTTGAAGCTTCTGTAATTTGGCCTCCCTGGCCAATTTTTTTGTTCTTTTTACTGATTATATAGTGATGTTTTTCTAGTAAAATCCCAATTTTACCCAATGCTGTTTTGATTTTTCTGTTGTAGGAGTGATTGCTTGATGCACGCTCTGATAGTTTTTTAGGATATTTTTGGTTTCACCTGTGGGGGTCTATATGACATAATATTTGATCATAAACCCTCAAGGAAAATTCTATATGTAGTGAGTTCTAATATGAAAGAAAGTTTCTATAATTTTGAAGAAATCTGCTGTAGTTTTATATGTGCTCCCCGTGCTCTGAGACACATATTTTGGAGAGCTCTTTAAAATTAATATGATATAGAGCTTTTATATGGATTCCAGAAGGAGAAATGAGTAGTATGTATATGTTTCCTTCTGTTATCAGTAATCTCCTTTTTATGTGTAATCATATTTCATGCTATGTTTCTTTGATGGTTCGTGTAATGTAGCTGTCGGTAGTTTGCAATATTATTCAAGAATTCGTGTCTATATAACGCTCATGTGTTAACGCTTGTGTATTAACCTTGCTTCACTCCCTTAATTTGCGCTCCACGAACCTATGTTTTTGTCCATATCTCATTCATATCTGTTTCCTCTGAGTTCACAGGGGACAAATTCTTAATCCTCTTAAGCCTGTCTCTTGTGGGTTCCTTCTCCATCCTTTCTCAACGCATCTGCATATTTTTAAAGTTTCTGCTCATTGTTTTATACTTATCCCACTTAAAATCCATCTATACTCATAGCCTCCTGAGCCCTCTCATAGTATAGGTAATTCACATGAATCAGGCTCAAATGGTCTCCTCCATTCCTGAATCACCAAAACCATTTTTCAAATGGTCAGAGGAGTTTATACAGTTGTCCACATTTAACCTATGATTTTAAGATGTCCTAGGCACTGGTATTTTGCAACTCAAGACTGTCTCTAGGAGCAACAACAAACCTCACTGCATCAACGGAAGTGATTGGCATCATTTTTAGAGTTTTGTGATCATTTTCTAGGGTTTACATTGCACCCAACGACATGCTACTTCAAATTTACTTTCTGAAGTAATGAAGATGAATTTGACAAAAGTGAAAGATTTTTTTGTTAATCATAGACCAAATAAACAAAATACTCCTTCATTTTATGCACTATTGTTATGATTTGAGATAAATTCCCAAAATATAGTTGCTACAGGTCATTTTTCTGCACTTTTGGATAGGTTGTCTTCAAGTCAATTTTCCAGGGGTTTGGAGCAGGGGTTTGTAGTGATTGATGACTCCATTGTGTAGCATACATCCTCATATTTCCAGCCATACCACTTTAAGCCAAAAAATCCTATAGTAAGGCCTCCAAACACCCACTCGAACACCATGCTCTACTTCTGCAATTTTTAGTGAGCAACTTCAAACTTGGATTATGAACAAATGGGAAAGTATTTATAAAAAATGGAGGAGGTTTTTGTTCATAGCATACCAAAGAACATAAACCTCTCTCAGGTTTTGAAAAACCATTATATTTAGAGATATATTTCTCCACCTTTGAGCCCTATTTTTGCAGAAATTTTTGGCAAATTTTGAAGTTTTTCAAATTTTGGCAATTTCAGTTGTACAGAATCATAGCATGGCCATGCTAGGATTTTACTTAGAGGGTCCAATGGAGGTTATCCTTGCATGGATTGATGACTTTTGATGTGTACATCCCAGATATGCCTTTTATTTTACATGACAATTCCTACTTTTGGAGGAAAACTCAGAAAACACCCCAAATTTCATGTTTCTGCTAGTGTTTTTCAACCCACACTACGCTTCTAGAGTAACATTGGGGAAATTAATTTTTGAGTGTATTACCTATGGTATTTTTCAAGTTTCAAGGATCAGTTGGCTAGAGGACATCTAGGGCTTCCTTATCCAACCTTCAGGTGAACAAAAAGATGAATAAAAGTCACCTTAAAAACCCCTCCAAGTGCACGCTACGCTTCTGCCAAAGCACACTAAGTTTTTGCTAGGCACACTACCTTTCTGTGTAGAAGGATTTCTAGACAGGTTTTAGTTAAAAAAGGTCATAGATTCGAAGTAAAATTTGTCTCATGAGATGTTTCATGGTTAATGAAGTCTATTCATGCTCCTCATTTTTTAGGGATCTTGTAATTAGTCAATGAGATAAAGACTCCTACTTGTTAGCTAAAATAGGGAGACTGCTTGTAACCTCCCTAAAAACTAGGCAATGACTCATTATGTGTATTAACTAGTTGTTTTGGATCAGGTGTCGACCCATTAAGGTGGAATATTGTTTAGTTTTCTATATGTACTCAAACTCAAATAATTTTAGTGGTTGGATAGTTGATATTGCAGTGTGGAGCTTATGTACATCTTTTTATAGTGAAATCAAAGACATGTTGCAGCTATAATTTTGGGACTCCAGTGGTATGCTTATTGGAGTTATTTTTTCTCACTGTTACCATCAAATTTAATGTTTATGTTTTCTTGCAATCACATGTATACTTTCATATGATGATCTTATGAGGCTTTAAGCATAATTTATACTTTTTGGCTTTGTTTAATGATATTTTCATAAATTTGTTCAACCTCCTCCGATGAATGAACTCATATGTGATATGCTCATTCTGATTCTCCCTTTTTCAAACCCTATACCATAATGAAAATATAAATGTGTTTCTAAGTATACCTACCTGGCCTCGTTTTCATCTCTGTAACTATTCATTTGAAATTTTACCTTAAAACCTAGACCTAGTTCTTAGACTAACACTTCCTATCCAACAAAATTCAAAACAAAACCCTAATAAAAATCACTGAGCTTATATCTAGCTGTTGACGGGAAAATTTGTCCGGCCAACAGTAGGGGATCTCCCCGGTAGAAAGTCCCAATTAGACCTTGAACCGTTTGGAGTAGGGATCCCGTCCGGAGTGTGGGTCCGGCTACCACTTAAGATGACTTCTCTTCGGTCTCAAAAGAACCTGCTTGAACCTGCTGACATACACTTATTCACTTGATATAGAATACGAGATTAACGTGTTAAACATGAATCAAACACTATGCGTAGCAAGATTATAGATAAAGCACATACACCTCAAGAGATGTCATTAGCAACACATCTTTTGTGGGGTAATTGCTTGTACTGTAGTCTGATCACACAAGAAATAGTTCTTTATGATAAGATACCTCTGCACTTCCTGAAAGATGAAACGAAATGCTAACAAACTAGTTTATTAACATTCATTAATAGAACAGATAATAAGATGAACATCATTGATACAACACGGGTAGCCATGACGTATAAATGATTCCATAAAAGAACAGATTCATTAATCATAGGATATTCTGAAACTGTTGAAGTAAATACACAACGTATTCATACAGCAAAACACATCATAACCATAGGGTATTTTAACAAGATTCTATATTCATATGCTCAAGTGTCAAATCTTTAAACACAATGCTTGTAGCTCCTGAGTTTTCCAAAAGAAAAAGCCACTATACAATGTCCCGTGGGAGTATTTATAATGCAACAAAATTGCCCGTTGGGTTTCTTTGACTGTTCGCCTTCTCTGACCTTTGGGCTACCTTGCGACTCACTCCTTCAGCGACTTGGGCAGGAGATGCGACCTGCGACCTAGGTAGGAGATGCGACTTGCGACCTATCCTGTTGATGCGATCTGCGACCTGGGCTTACTTGCTGCTCAGGACTTGCTGCTGCCGGGACGCGAACTGTTAATGTCAGGGATGTCCGCCTGTTGCTCTCTAAGGAAATCCTGCCATGCCTGATGTTCTGCTGCTATGGGGGACACCAGAGGTATTTCCTCCTTCAACCTATGCACACATTCCAGAGCGTTTGGTACTAAGGTCTCCCTTTTCTGTCCGATCTGATTTGAGAGCGACGCCAGCTTGGTATAAATCCGCGCTGGGGCGGCGATGAATTGACTGAGATGCTCTTGAGATGCGGAGGGCTCTGGATCAGCTGCGGCCTGCTTGATAGGTTGCAAGAATGATTGAATGTCCTGGTTTACTTGTTCCCAGGTTTTCTCATCTTCTAAGGCTCCAAGCGATGGGATATGGTGCAGCGTATGCATTGAATCGATACCACTAATCAGGTGGTCGTACGAGGACATCACTTTGTCCAGGTCTTTAGATAACTTGTCTCCAGATTGCATCGCCATGCGGAGTTGAACTTTTGCATCCTGCGTCTGGATCCAGTCCCTCTTAGGCAAGTTTTCAGGTGCCTGAGGGTACTGTATTGTCCACCCCCTCATCCTGTCCAATGCCTGTGAAGCCTCTTTAAGCTGATCTTGTCGCTGCCTGGTTTCCATTCGTGCTCTTGCCAGAGGAGCGACTGTTTGTTTGATGGCGAACATCTCACCATACACCTGTCTCATAGTCATTTCTAACACCTCACATTCCTTGAAAATGGCAAGCGTGACTTCGTTTGCTGGTAGTGCTTGGTTTCGAAGTCGCTGGACTTCTGCTTGCAACTCTGCTTTCTCCTGCTCTGCCATCTTTTCGCGCTGTTCCGCCGCGTGCAGTCTGTTTTGTAGAGACACTATTTCTCTACTCATCCGGGTTACATTCTCCTCCGTTGCTGCAGCGAAGGCAGTACCTGCTGATGCTATCATTACCGGATTGGTTCTGGTATCCAAGACTATATCCTTACCTGTTGACACTGCGGATGATGCAGAGGGACTTTGTGCCAATGACCTCCTCTTCTCTTGACGGATTTTGAACGAAAACTGATCAAATGTGAGTCTGGTCAGGTCGAACACATCTTCTTCCTGTCTCTGGGGCGATCTAACATCAGAGAGTTTTGTACGGCCCAGAGGTATGTCGAGAGGAGTTACCTCAAGATCATCTAGCATGTCATCCGCTCTTTCCTCTGTATTCTTCTCTTCTTCATCCTTCCTCAGCCGTTCAGCTTCTGCTGCTGCTTCTATTTCGGCCCTCTTCTTCTGTTCAACTGCAGCAGCCTGCTCGGCTTTCTTTTGGCGTTCAGTTTCTGCTGCTGCTTCTATTTCGGCCCTCTTCTTCTGTTCAGCTGCAGCAGCCTGCTCGGCTTTCTTTTGGCGTTCGGCCTCTGCCTTGTCCAGCTCTGCCTTGAGCACCCGTTCCGCTGCAGCTTGCGCCTCTTTGTCTTCTTTATCCTTCCTGGCCTCTTTGCCCAGCTTCTTCTTTTGTGTTGCTGTTGTACTCTTTTGGCGCGCCTCCTCATCTTCTTTTAGCTTTTTCTCCCTTTCTTGCTGGGCTTTTGCCTCAGCCTCCTTTTGTTTGATGGATGGAGTTGGCTCTGTGTTGATTCGGGATTTCTTGAGTATGGATGAAGAGGAAGCTCCTAACTGACGTCTTCTTTCTTCTAAGTTCTGATCATCTGAGTCTTCCTGCACCACGTCAATTCCCGGAGCAAGTTGTCTTTCAGCATTATACCAGTTTCTTCTCTCATCTTCCGCTGGGCGCTCAAGATGCTGATAAGTCCACTTGAGGTTGGCTCTCCGGCAGTGTACGGGGACTAATCTATCTGGGTCATAATTTCGGTGTTCAAGTGCCCCCAGCTGATAACTTCTCATTGCTTCTGCCTCTGCTAGTACTTCCTTGAAGTCTTTAACTGTAAAGGCACCAATAGTGAGGGGCAGGGTGGGCCATGGCTTCTTCTTGCCCTTAGATAGGATGTTGGAGAAACCGTGCGACATCTGAAAGCACACCTCCTGCATTAGCATTTTGTCTGTTACGAAGCGGGGCATAGCATGTGGCGCTTTGTAAGTTCCAAAGACTCGGATGATGGTGTACCCAGGGAAAGGGAACCAGTGCGCCACTTTAACCAGAGTCTCTTTGGCCCTCCATGACATGCAAGGGGCGTCTTGGCCGAATAGATGTCTGTACAGAGATGGAACAAATACCTGGGAGATCTGATCTATATCCTGCTTGTATTTGGCCTCCCAAAATACCTTGAGTTGTAGATGAATTGCGCGCGTGTTCTCGGAGTCCCAGTTGTGCTCCCACCCATCAAACTCTACTCGGGCGCAAACTGCATCTAGTAGGTATGAAGCCATGTAAAATTCAGCAGGCATTCCTTCTTCCGGGGCCAATGCCGAGTTCAAGTTGGTCTGCATGGACGTCATCATTATGCCGGCCCAGTTAAAACGGGTGCCCTGTGTTGTCACATACTCCATGATAGTAGCCCAGCTGCCGTTGAAAGTGGAGCAATCTGGGCGCCCATAAAGTCTGCAGAGCATGGCGGCAACCAATTTGTAAACCTTCCTTAGGCTCGCTACTGGGTATTCCTGGTTCTTTTTTACCTTGAACTTCTCGGGCTCCTCCCACCATCGCTTAATGGTATCCACTATTGGGACGGCGTGAGTAGCGGCCCATTCTCGGGTGAAATGCTGGTTTGGGCGAGGCAGTGAATAATAGATGTGTGCATCCGAGCCTACCAGTGTAGTGAAAGCCCTGCCTTCATAATCCCTGATCACAAACTTCTCGGGGTCCGTCTTTTGTATGATCCAGTCTATGATCTCCGGACATGGGAATATGGCCGGATGCGCCCCTGCCAGATGTAGTTTGGACCTCTTAACCACCAAGTATACTTCTCGGTCTGGGAGGTCTTCCGGGAATTCTTCTAGTGGTTTGGCGAACTCCTGATAAATCTGGTACCATCTCATGCTGTCATCTTTAGAAAAAGTACATAACGTATCTCGGAATATTGGGGGTGGGGACACCATCCTCATCTCATCAATCTCTTCCACTATTTTCTTGTCCTTTCTTCTAGATAGCGGGGGCGCCATGTCACTAGAATCTGAAAGCACTGGTATGCACTCTATGTCTTCACCTGTCAAATTCAGAAGAGAGTCCCATGATAAGAACGACATGGTGACAAAATCCAGTTGCAATTTAGTGATGAAATCTATCCGCGTTAATGCAAAAAAAACTGGGCTGGTGAGTCGCTGGGTCGCGGGTTACACAAACAGAGCCCGGGCGCGATCTTGCGACCTTGCGACCTGGCGACCTGGGGTCGCTGGGTCGCTAGGTCGCAGATCTACGAAAACAATTGAAAGTGCGACCTAGCGACCTGGCGACTAGGTCGCTGGGTCGCAGGGTCGCAAATCCCTAAGACTGGAGAGAATTGCGACTCTGCGACCTTGCGACTAGGTCGCTGGGTCGCAGGTCGCAAACTGGCTTGCCGGGGGGTTTGGTGCGCGCGGCTTTGAACCTTTTGTCCCCTTTCTCTTGGGAATTTGCCAGGTTTCTGGGCCCAGGGAGAGCTGGAACATGATTTTAAAGGTAAAGGGACTATGCCATGGGGTAAAACAGCACACAGTGAGGTTTTGGGCGATTTATGCAATATGTAATTTGTAAAAACCTCAGAAAACGTTAAAGCACGGTCAACAGACAATTTAAAGGCTTCAGGGGAGGTGGTTTTAGTAAGAAAATCATCAGAACGGAAACAGCAGGAAGAAATGGCAACTTACCCGGAAAAAACTCGTCAGTTGAGCTGTCAGAGGCGTTTTCCTTACAAATCGCTGAATGTGAAAAATGCGACCTGCGACCTCCTATTTATAGAAAGTCGCACGTGCGGGCCATTAATGCGGGTCGCTGGGTCGCAATTTCGTCAAACTTAGAGTTTTGCGACCTGGCGACCTTGCGACCTGGCGACCTGGGGTCGCTGGGTCGCAAGGTCGCTAAGTCGCGATTTTTTTGAAAAGGGACACATTGCGACCTGGCGACTTTGCGACCTGGCGACTTGGGTCGCTAGGTCGCTAGGTCGCAATTTTAATCAGTTTAAGGGGTATGCGACCTAGCGACCTGGCGACCTGAGGTCGCTAGGTCGCAAGGTCACAATTTTCATGCATGTTTACTTTTGCGACTTATTGACTTAGCAATTTCTCTTTAGTTCTAAGGGGCTCCAAATTTTTTTTTGAAATGGTAGTCTTTTTTGGAGGGTGTTGTAAAAGCTACAACACTAGCCTAAGATATTTTCCTTTCCAGTCACCCCATTGACTATCAAATTGACATTGAGAGAGCTCTCTCTGGTTTAGTAGGGCTAGCTACCAAATCTAAAGATTGGTTCAAGGTTACCTCTTTCAGTCTCCTTTTTCAGCCCTGGGAAACGGAGGGAGTGATAACATTTTTCGCGTCATTTCCAGGGAGAGAAGGTTAAATATTTCCCAAGAATGAACGAAAAATATTAGCTCTAAATGCTGATGGTGAACAGTGGTCAGGCACAAGAAGGTTTTTCATCTTTCACTTGGTGACTCTAGTGTCGAAGAATCCAAAAGTTCAAATTTTTCATGGCGACTCCACTGTTCAAAAACCAGTGGCTTGAAGAACGTTTTGGTGACTTCACTATTTTCAAGATGGATTCAACTACTAGAAGGTATGTGCCTAAGAATTATGCTCACGTTACTGGTTTTCTAAATCGAATTCCTTGCATAGATTGGAAAACTTATCTGCCCAAATTCATAGATGGAAATGAGAATGAGGCTATTCTGCATCTAATAAAATTTAATTGGCATATATATAAGCTTGGGATTAGGTTTCATGAGGATTTTTTGATGAAAATGTTTATGGATACCCTAGAAGGGAAAGCAAGATCATGGTATTAAGGGTTGAAGCCAGGTAGCTTATTCTCTCTTAAATATTTCCACACAACATTCTTTGAGTTTTATGGAAAGTCTCACCATTCATTCTTGTTGTTCAAATATTGTTGTGAATCCTATGAAGATTTCATTCGATACCTTGAAGAGGCTTTTGGTGATGAAGAGTGTTTGGATTATGAGATCATAGAGGTCCTTCATGAATTTTCTTCTCAACTGAAAATAACAGAAATTATATGCCTTGATACAATGGATCATTCACAACACACATCAACTCCTCCTTTTCTTGAATATGAAAGAGATCTGCATCCTAATAGTCAAGTTATATCCCATTAAGTTGACAAAGTTTTGCAACCTTTTCCATATTTTCATGATCAAGAGTATGAGAACTCTTTCAAAAAAGAAAAATAAATAGACATTCCATTGGTTTATTCATCTTCTAGGTCAATGATCGAGGAAAAGCAGATTACAAATCCTTTTGAAAATTCCTATTTTCAGCAGCATGAGAATCACTACAAGGAAAAGACCCTCTAATAGATGTTTTTGAGGAACCCCATAGAAAAATACCCCATAAATTCGTTTCTAGCGGAGGTTAGTAGAGGAGGTTGGTGGGCGGAGGGTTTTGCAGATGTTTTCCGCTCGGTGCGCTTATCATTAAACGTCGCCCCAGTGCTTTGAAATACCAAAAGCACCGGTGCGGACTAAAACATTGGCACACTGGACACCGTGAACTTCATACACACCTGCCCGTGCGTCTTATTATTCTATAGCACCGGTGCATCACAGATCTTCCATGCCAGTGCATTATAAAACATCGTGCTAAAACCGAAACCACCCGGTGCGGTAGAAAGAAACCGCACTGGTGCATCATAATAAATCGCGCCAAAACAAAAACCGACGGATGCATTTGTAGGAAACAGAACTGGTGCACCTATAAATAACGCGCATCGATAAAGGGTTAAATTAAAAAAAAATTACGGCAAAATAACCCAGATTTTTCAATTTTCCAGTGCTCCTGAGCTCTCAATTACCGGTGCGCGCCCTACCATAGAAGGCACTGATACACATGAGACATTGGCACACCAGAAAACTTGTGCGAGGTACACACACAACCGGGGCCTCCTATTACTGTAACGCACCGGTGCTTCACCACTCTTCCGCGCCGGTGCATCATAAAACACTGCGCCAAAACAGAAATGCGCTGATGCATTCTTATCCAAGAGCACCGATGTGTCGATAAAACGCACGCACTGGAATAGCGTTACATAAAAAAATATTTAAGGCCAAAAAACCGGTGCTTTACAACTATTCTGCACTGGTGCTTTACAGATATTCCACCTCGGTGCATCATAAAAATTTCGCGCCGAAACTGAAACATCCTAATGCGGTGTTAGGGAATTGCCCTGGTGCATTATAAAAAATGCGCCAAATTTGACACAACCCAGTGCGGTTGTAGGTAAGCATACTAGTGTGCCTATAAAACCCCGCACACTAGAACAGGGTTAAAGCAAAAAAAAAAAATTACGGCCAAAAAACTTCATTTTTCAATTTCCTCAATGCTCTAGAGCTCTTAAGCACTGGTGCCATTTCCCCTTGTCTAAGCCACCCTGACATCGGTGCTCTCATTACACCCATTGCACATACTGCTACTCTATATTGGCCACCAATCTCCAGCTTGCATTTTGAAAATGGTGGGCAAATTTTATTTTGCAAAGTTTACAACCAATATGCCTCCTCGACTACGAAATGTACAGGTATTTTTCTAGTTTTTCCATAATTAAGCCTTTTAGCGGATTAGAAATTGAAATAGCCTTAAAAATAAAAATTAAAAAAGATTTTTTTTTTTTTGTCGCGCAGTGCACTGGAGTTGTTCGGCTCGCACCAGATAGCGGTGCTACCTGTAAAATTTACAGGCCGCACCGCCACTGGTGCTAATGGTATCCGCACCGTTTCTGGGGCAGTACCAAAAGGTGCCCTAAATAATTTTAAAATAAAATAAATAAAATAAAAGGCGCTGCGCTCATTTATCCAGGTGCACCATTGACCACGGGAATCACAGTGTGATGTGTTGACGGAATTATCCGCCCCGGTGTATGTCAGTGCACCGCATTCTAGATTTCAGGAGGGTCAACGGTGCGGCCGGGTAAAAGACTGCACCGTTGACTATGTAATTGTCATGAAGTCGGTGCATTGACACGAATATAAGAGTCGGGGCGTATATTTCAGTCAGCGCACCGCTATTTTGAACTTTGATGAAGTTAACGGTGCTTGAAAAATAGACAGCTGCACCGAGGCCAGTGCATTGTATTTCATTAGGGGCACCGGGAACGGTGCTCTAAATTATTAAGACGCACCGTGACCAGTGTGTGACTGTTTTTATGGCACACCGACTTATCTGTTTTTTTTTTTTTCAAAAAAAAATATATGTATATTCCTAAGTACATGTCTTTTTTAATAATTTTTTTTTATTTAATATGGCAATGATTCAGAGAGAAGAGGAGGAACAACAACAACAACATGCTGAATAGTATAACATGATTCTCCAATGGGAGGCCCGAGAGAGGGAGAGAGATGCATACCCTCGCCCTATTACTGCAGATACCCAGGAGATCCTTAGGCAGGTAGGCCTCCTCAAGTTCTATGAGGAGGCTACTTCCCTAAAGGCCCACAGTGTGTTTTTGAGATATCTTATCCGCAGGTGGAATGCCCACCGACAGGATTTCCAGGTTGGTCCTAACTAGTGGTACACACCCACTGAGGAGGATATTTATTTTATTACAGGACTATCGAGGAAAGGATTGGATTTTCCCTCATTCCCAGAAGTGCCAGTTGGTTGTGTAGCAGGGAGTCAGTTAATTTACTCCTAGAGATACATTGGAGCACATGTATTATCTCCTTTAGAGTTTCAGGTACTTGGAGGTTAGTTACATATAGGTGCTTTTGGTAGACAGGATGTGTTGTGCCTCTCCCTTATCATTTCGACCATTTCACACAACACCAGTGACGGGTAATTCATTAGTTGCTCGCTTTTATATTATGTTCTTCAGTACAACAACCACAACTTGTCAGGTGGTCTGCCATTTTTTTGCGCCAGTTTTGTACAGCCTTAGATAGATGTCGTGCTCATGCACAGGGGAGGGCCAACTTCCCTTTTGCTTCAGAGCTGTTTCTTTTAATTTTTTGAGAGGTTTCCAGAGATTAGACCTAGTTTTGTTCGACAGCCTCGTAGGCCTATGTTTGAGGCCTAGACGCACATGTGGGGGCAGATGATGCTCAAGAGGGGAGACACTTTGTTTCCAGCCAGGATATCACATGATTCACTGGACTTACTAGCTAGTGTTGACAGGCTTCATCCCTTCATTATGGTCCCATGTCCTTATGCTGGCTTAGATTGGCGAGGGTGTCCCAACATCCTCTTCACATCTGATGAGACGCCATATGATAGAGGTAATATTACTGTTTTATTTATGTTTATTCTAACATGTTCTTAATTAACTTGTTTTTATTAACTTGTTTTTATTAACTTGTGTAATGAAATTGTCTAATTATTGTTGTGTACTTGTATATATTTTGCAGACATTGGCTCTTTTGATGGCGAGGATATGACGGGTCCACCACATGATCTAGGTGTGGATCCTAATGATGACGATGATCAGGATATGGCCAAGCATGATCATGATGAGGATGAGGCTGCTGCAGTAGAGAGACATGCTCCTGCTCATCATGGTGCACCGATGCTGCCTTTTTCTAGGTGTGGCTGACCTGAGACCAGATATAGGATGGAGTTGGCCAACCAACTCTGTGCATTGATTGTTGATGTGGGCATCAGGCCCGCTCATTACTGAGACATATAGGCCGATGATAGGCTGTTACGGATGTGGAGAGGCAGGCCGCGTGACATGCATTTCCTGATGCAGCATGTTGTAGGAGCTATGATAGCTGTTACGCGACTGAGGAGGACTGTCCATAGCTATAGGCACAGTTGAGCCGCGACACGTGCTGGACAGTCCTCAAGCAGCGACTCACATGCATCTCATGATCGTTCACCCTGCGACACGCCTGATGAGCATGACGCTCCACTGGCAGCATCTGGCAGTCATCATGGAGATGAGGCTGGACCATAGGCCACGTCTAGTTAGCAGCCTGCAACTACATCCATCAATACTAGTCATGATCATGAGCAGGTTGTACCATCGACCGCCGAGGCTCCACTATTGACTGAGCATGCCTCCACTACTATTTCTCATATTGATGTTGTATTACCACCAACAGATGCATCCATCAATAATAGTGATCATGATCATGAGTAGGTTCGACTATCGACTATCGAGGCTGCACCCAAATTTACTGAGCAGGCATCCACTTGTAGTACTGCTATTGATGTTTTTATACTTCCACCAGCGCTTGATCCATGACATTTATATTACAATTGTACATTTTTAACATTATTCAGTTATATATATATATATGGTCCATGTATTTTATGTTCATGTTGCAGTTGTACTTAATTTTCATGTTGGTGATTATCATGATGTGGCGCATATTGTTAGGTCATGTTAGATATGTTCATTTAATGTTTAGCTTGCAGATAGATGTGTATATGTGATAGCATGAGTTATTTGACATATTGAGATGTATATTTGATGTTTGTGTTGTGATGATCTTAATATATAATGTTAATTTGATGTTTGAATGTGTTTATTAGTCGAATATGATGTTTGTACGATAGTTATCATGATTGTGATGATGTTTATTAATTAATTTAATATTAAATGACCATGATATTTATTAAATATTATGTCGTGATTGTAATTGTAATTTAAATTTTAATTGTATGTAAAATTGTATTTGTATTTGTACTTATTGTAATTTAAACTGTAATTGTATGTAAAATATTTATTAATATAAAAGTTTAATTGTAATTGTAATATTTAATTTATTCTGAAATGATTGTAATTGTATATATGAAAAATTTTAAAATTGTAATTGTATGTAAAATTCTAAAATTGTAATTGTAATTTTAATTGAATTGTATGTAAAATATTTATAAAATTGTAATTGCAATTGTAAATGTAATTCTATGTAAAATTGTAAATGTAATTGTATATAAAATTCTAAAATTGTAATTGTATTTGTAATTGTAATTTTAATTGAATTGTATGTAAAATATTTATAAAATTGTAATTGTAAATGTAATTGTATGTAAAATTCTAAAATTGTAATTATATTTGTAATTGTAATTTTCATTGAATTGTATGTAAAATATTTGTAAAATTGTAATTGTAATTGTAAATGTAATTCTATGTAAAATTGTAAATGTAATTGTATGTAAAATTCTAAATTTGTAATTGTAATTGTAATTGTAATTTTAATTGAATTGTAAGTAAAATATTTGTAAATTGTAATTGTAATTGTAAATGTAATTCTATGTAAAATTGTAAATGTAATTGTATGTAAAATTGTAATTGTAATTGTAATTCTAATCGTAATTCATGTATGTGAAATTAATGTAAAATTGTAATTGTAATTTTAATTCTAATTGTAATTGTACTTTTAATTCTAATTGTACGTAAAATATTTGTAAAATTTTAATTCTATTAATGTGAAAATTTTAATTGTATTAATGTGAAATGATTTTATTAAAATATTAAAATTTGTAAATTTGTAAATAATTGTAAAATAACAAATCTAGAATAATACGAATTTTTGTGACATAATAAAGTTTAGAAAATAATGAAAATAAATTCATGTACTTTATAATTATCATTATTTTATTATAATCTTACATACAAAAAAAAATAAAAATAAAAATTCTATAGTCCGGTGTGCTTATCATCCTAACATGCATCGGTGCGTCGTATAAATAAGACGCACCGATGCATCACAACTCTTCCGCACCGGTAACGAATAAACGCAAATAAAAAAAACTCAACTCTATTTTTTTTAAGTGAAAAAAAAGCGGCAATTTGAAAAATGGGCGCCAAAATATTTTCAAAAATCTAATTTCATAGAATACTTCTTTAAATACTAAACACTTTTCATTATTTCACTATTTTTGCTAAAATTTTCAGCCAGATATTTGTAGGATACAGACTTGGAGCAAGAGAGCAGGAGGGCACTGTGGAGCAGCGAAATACGTTCGAACAAAAGTATTCAGATAATCAGAAACCAAACCTCTAGTGATTCAAACCCTGTATCCTAGAATTTGAAACCATCTCGTGATTAAATTTGATTATTTTTTTTACCTTTTTTTCTGCAGTTTTTTACTTTTTTCTACAGTTTTATCCATTTTTACCCTAAACTCTTCATTTTTTTTGTTTTTGCCCTTTCTTCTCCATGTTTTTGTGATTTCAGAATTAGGGTTTTCCATTTTAGATTGACGTCCAACCCACGAGACGACTTGCATAGTCAGATCCCAATCCATTCAGCCATTGCGTGAATTTTTGAAAAAATGGATTTTTCTTTATCGGTGTGCCCTGCACACTATACCGCACTGGTGCTCTATATTACATAGCGCACCGCGAAAGTACTATAGTAAAAAAAATGAAAACATTTTTTCTAAATCCGTGCACCAGATCTAAAATAGGGCACCGGTGCTCCATTTAACTAGGAAAGCATCGTACGGTGTATTACACCATTTTTGTGGTGCGTTTATAATACCCCATGCACCGTCAAGTATATTACACTATTTTTTGCGGTGCTTTTACAATACCCAACGTACCATACGATGTATTATACTATTTTGCGGTGCGTTTAATATCCCCACGCACTGGCGGTGGTGGGGACTGCGTGAAAGGTGCACCGGTGTCTTGAGATATATTTTCTACTTGAGATATAAATATATTAATGAATGATATGGTACAGGTTTTATATTGATAAAGAAATGTCTGACAAGAGATCAAGTAACAAAAATACTGTTAACACATCAAGAAAAGCAAAAAAGACAAGCTCTTTGTAAATTCTTTATAAAAATAATTATTTTGAACTATATGTAAGTTTAACTAATATGTATTGTTTACTGTATATCATGTAGAGCCACAAAATGACGAAGCTCGATATGATTATTTATGATCTAGGACCAGAAGAGCGTAAAATTTTAATGGAAAAATTGCAAAAAGATGAATCAGGTGAATGAAAAAATACTATCGATCCAATATGAGTTTCTTTTTTTAATTATCATTACTAATATACTTAAAATTATTAAATAACATGTGTCAAACAGTCTACTAGTTCACATATGTTTAATGTTGTACAGGGACCAAAAACTCAGAAAATGAATGTTGTTCTAAGAAAATAAAAAAAATAGAACATGCAAATGAAAATCAATTGCTCCTTAGCTCATATGGAGTGGTGCTAGAAGTTAACGAAAGGGGAAAAACTTTTACAAAATTTTGAGGGATCTAGTGGAACGAATGTATAGACTTTTTTTCCAACAACAACAACGTGCTTCAAATGTAATATGTAATCATTGAATTTTTTTATCATTAGGTACAATAAATAAACAATTTAACATTAAATATTAATTTTCAAGAATTTTCTTAGAGAAAAGAAAAGAAAATGGAACCCATTCAGCACATAAAACAGGACGACAAGGAAGAAAATGGTTGATCTCTAAGTTTGTGAGTAATTGTTACTTCCTTATAACAACTTAACGAGATTTCATTTTTGTATTTTTTAAGTTGTTTTACAAAAATCATCATTGAATGTCTTCAAACAAGTGCTAACATACAAAGAAGAACCATTAGACAAATTGATTGAAATTGGGTTAAATATGGGTTGTGAGTATATGTTGGCATATCAGAATTTAATTGTGGAATTTGTAAGCATCTATTGATCTTGTTTTACTTAGCTCCATCTATAATTAATAGAACAAAAACATCTTTTATATTAAATATATGATTTGTTATGGGGTATAAAACTTGCAGGAAACAAAGTATGGAACTGCGCCAATAGATGAAATTTTGAAAGATGGCATGGTACATGGTTTTGAAAGAATGTGTATAATTTATGAGTCAATTGTTGCTATGGTACGTCATTTTTCTTTTCAATTTACATTGATGTATATTATTTAATATTGAAATTTTCATTATTCTCACCAATGTATATACACTCATTTTAGTTTATTTTTATGTTTGTAGATGGAAGGTGAAGAAGAAGAAAACAATCAATGCCATGAACAAAACATTCCTGAAAATAACCCAAGTCATGGAAGTAGCTCTAGCAGTGACAACAGTTCAAGCGAAGAATGATGATCACTATGTTTGGATATCAAAGCAAGGCGTTTTATTTTTTGAAATATATATGTTTGTGAAATCAAACATTTTTTTTAATGTAATGGACATAGTGTCCCAATTGAAAGACAAAGGGATACCAATAACTGTCCCATTTTGTATGATAAATATTGTCTTATATATATATATAATCATAAAATATGTTTTAATTTATTCTATTGCGTTCTCCATTGTTGTTCTCAAATGCACTAATAAAAATTTAATTCATATGAATATTGTTATAAGATATATATGTGTCAACTTTTGATGAATAATGAATTTAAAAGAACCACAATAATTATGATATGGTATAACAAATTAATCCAAACATTACATTCAAATGCGTTAATAAAAATGTAATTAATATGAATATTGTTATGTGTCGACTTTTGATGAATAATGAATTTAAAACAATCACAATAATTGGACTGTCACATGTTGATGTTTCTAAAAAATACAACATGAAAACCGGTGTGTGTCAGTAACTGTACACTGGTGCGTTTATGTGTCTATACGCACCGGTGCCATTTTACGATCTATGGGAACTTCATAGATACCGATACCAATTATCAATATTGGTGCGTTGTGTGATACTGCACACCAGGGCATTTATGTATCTATAAGCACTGGTGCATTTTTACGATCTATGGGCACCACATGAATACCAATACCAATTATAATTCTCGGTGCCTTTCTGTGATACGACGCACCGGTGTGTTGATACGACCTATGGGCACCATACAAATCCCAAGACCAATTAGAATGGCCCCGTGCGTTGTCTGACCAACACTACGCCTAGTGCGGTTTTACACCTAAACGTCTCGGTGCGCCGTCAGCATGTACGCACCAGTGCGTTAAAGGCAGAGTAGTACATCAATGAAAAAAACATCCGTAATAACCTTTGGCCACCCATTGTTTTTTAGTTGTGTTGAATTTCCGTTAAAAGCTCTGCCAAAACCTCCGTAACCATAAACAGATGTTGTAGCAATTTTTTTTTGACAATTTTGGCCAAGTTTATAACACTAAAAACCTCCTTTATAACCTCTGCTAGAGGGTCTTTTCCTTGTAGTGTATGCAACCCAAGAATTGGGATTAAAGGGGTATGTGACTCAGAATTGCATCTTGTTGTGCCAGTTATTGAAGAGTCCATTAAAGTTAATATTTTTAAAATACATAATAAATCTTCTACTTTAGAAACTCTTAATTCAGACTCATATGATTGATTACTCATGAATCCATTTTCTGAAAGATAGATACATGTAGTTCCATATTTTGAATATGTTAGGTTTCAAATTGACCATCATCAGTTACAGGAAAGAAGTGAAAAAGAAGAGGTTGTTTTAGAATGTTTTGCAGATGATGATATTCCTCCAGGTTCAAAAAATGAAGAGTCTGCTAAAGAAGAGGAGTTTGTCTTGGATCCTATGAATGTGCACATTTTTGCTACCTCAAACACATATTTTCAAGAACAAACTTCCCTTTCTCCTGATATTATTTAAGACCATATTTGAAATTTGTTGCAACCATCTGGGAAGATGAATATTCTTGTATTTAAGAATCATGAGCACATGTTCATTGGGCACTTGGAGTTTCCTAGCTTTTATTTTTTCTACCCGCTCAAGGAAAGTGTGAGCATGATTCAAGTAAGTAGAAATTTTCTGGATTGGTTACACTAGAAGGATCATTTCACATGATTGTACATACATACATATATTCAGAAGGTGGGCGGTTATCATCAGGATTTGAAGCCCGAAGTGAAGGCCCTAAGATCTCGATGGTCTGCTGCCATAAGTAAGTTCAGTCAGTAGTCAAGTTTTTTAGTCAAATTCAATTTTTGTTTTAGTTAGTCATTTGAGTGTCTACTATTTTATTTTGACTCCATTGCCCAATGGATAAGGCTACTTGGTTTATGGTGTTCTTGACACCTCCTAAAAGGAGCTGCCATATCCAGTTGGAGCCAATGTTAGTGTCTGTCAGTCACCAGTGATCAAATGTACTCTTTCAAGGTTAGTTGATAGGGTCCTAGGTCAAATTTTATAGTTTCAAATAAGTTTTCAAATAAAATTTGATCATTGGTTTTTGTATAGGTCATGCTACTCCCTCCACTTTCTCATGGTTATCAACACTCATCACGGTCATGTCATCATTCAGGTGTCTTGGGTCATTGAGCAGTTAATATGTCATCATTTAGGTCATGGTCTAGGGTTTCTCTTGACTTGTCATTATATTGTCATAAAAATAAAAAAGAGTCATGTCCACCACTTGAGTCGCCATTAAAGGGAGTTAACAACTTAGGAAAAAAAATACTTAAAGGTAAAGGTAATATTTTAATTTCAAAAATACTGTGCTAAATATATTGTAGTCCCATCATCCAGTTTAGTTTTTCAAAAAGATCAATGATGTCACCTCCATGAATTAAGCAAAAATCGAGCTCCAGCTTATAAAAGACCATTCAAAGCATTCAAATTGTTCATTTCACTTTGATTGAGCACCTCTCCATCATTGAGCATCATCCCATCCACTAGAGCATCAAAATTCATCCTCACAGCATAAGTTTATCTCCTACGCTGCGCTTCTACCTCACTTGTTGCGCCTGAAATTAGAGGCCAATCAAGCATCACAGGGGTTCATTTAAGCATTTCAGAGTTTTCAACATCTCCTTGGCAAGTAAGTAGCATTTGGCACTCTTATCACACATCATTATTCTTAGAAAATTCAGTGAAAATCCCCCTCCTAGGGTTTCGTTGTGCTTTTGATTTCCATGTGATTTTGCTAAATTTTAGTGGTAAAACACCTAATTTTCCTACTCAATCACCTTCAACTACACCGTACATACCTCATACACTTCCCCAAATCATTTTTTTACCATTCATTCATTTTTTACCTAGCCTACACTGCGTTGTTGCAGAGATTCTAGGTTAACACTGTGTTTTGTCCCTTTTCCCCTCTTTTGCTTATCCATTTAAAGGAATTACACTTGTACTGTGTTCCTAACACACTACTCTATCTCCCCTAATTTTTAGGATTTTTACTTAACTCATATCCCCTTCATTTCCCTCCCTAAAATTCCTTCCCCATTTTCCTAAGTTTCACCCCTTCCTTCCTTCCTATCAAGATAGGGTTTCTATCATACAAACAAACACCATGGAGAGTGAGAAGAGGAAGTACAAAAAATGATGTCATGTGATCTAAGGCTCAAGTTTTAGCTAAAAATTGGAAGTTCTCAAAATTTCTTCGAACCTGAGTGACCAGATAGAGTTCGTCGCCAGGATTCCAACGCAACTCGTTTCATCGAAATACGAGTTCGTATGTCTGAGTTATCGTCTGCTGTTCATTTTCCAAAACATGCAAAAAAGGAGCATAACAGGTACATGGATGATGTGGTAGGTATAGTCAACATTACAGGGTATATTCTCCAGATTGCAGCCAGTGGCACTATGAGTCGTGGCAAGTGTCGTCTTCAGATTCGTCAGATGGGTTTGTGAAAGGAGAAATTGTCTAATGACCTCCAATATTCTTCCTAAGTTTGAATTTGAATTTTTTTTAGGTTGGAGTACAACCCAACCAAAGGGTGCCACGTGTCCTCTCTAGTGGGCCCTCTCCAACCCTTGGCTCGAATTATCAATATATATATATATATATATATTATACTTTAAACCCACCTCTCGGTGGAATTAACCAATTGTGGAGAAGCCTTAACTAAATGTGACGGAGGAAAAATATGGAGGCAAGTTTAAATTTGGCAAGAAAATATCATATTGAATCCATGTAAAAATTTATATGGCAGAGTGGGGGTAGAACCCACGACCTTCCGCTCGCCAGCCGCGCCTTACACCAACTCTCCTACCATGTGGTTCTTAACCACTAAGGTCTCCATATCATCTTATTATTTGACAGTCCAACTGTTGGGGGTTGGAGGGGGATAGCCCCCTCCCCATATGTCCACAGTCCAAGAACCAAGTGCCTATACGAATGAGCCAACTGAGTTTAAACATGTTTAATTAAGTTTTAAAACATGGTTTAACTACGTTAAAACATAATTAGCACTAAATGCACTTATCCCTAAACTCGATGCTTATCTTAAAATTAATACATGATTATCCACTAATATAATCTTGGATTATGTTGGTGGAGTTTTAGAGGAGTGCGCCATTTATGGCAGGATTTCTAAATTTGGAAATCTAACTAGAAGTTCCTCCAAATTTAGTGGAGAAATTGTGGGAAAAGCAGTTTTGGTCATAACTCATCCAATTTTTTCCCATACAGAGCTCAGGAAGAGGCATTCTAGGCTAATTGGGATGCTAGGAACTCAATGAAGTAGGTTGAAAAGGTAGAAAAGGTCATCTATAGGTGTTTTAGTGCATTCGAATATTTTGTAAGGCGAGGGCCACCGGGTGTTGGGGTCATTGCCAGAGCATCCAGAGTCCAAATTTAGCAAGAAAATAGTCATTTTTGGGAGATTATGGTGTTTTAAACTTATTGGAATAGGTTCCAAGAGGTTCTGAAGCTTTTAACATCAATTTGATCTCACTTGAAGCTAATACAAAGGCCCACACTATGAAGCTGGACCAAGGAGATGTAGCCCAGGAGGGGTGAACTCCTTTATCAAAATTCTTTATGTTAAGATCTATTATGTGTGTTTGTTGTGTTTACTATTTCTTCTGTTATGTCATTTAAATTATGCTTTCTAAGCTTATGAAAAACTCATAATTTCACCAAGTACACTGATTTGAAAATCACATGCTCTTAAGAAAACCTATGAAGGATAAGTAAAAATAAGAAAAGAAAAGTTTATATCTGATATGATACTAGCACAACAATAACTAGCAATCATTTTCAGATAAAGTTGGTCTCAGAGCACAAGGTTGCTTGTGTGTTTTACTTGAAGGGTTTTTAATAGTTGCAAATTTACTGATTCTTACAAGGTTGAGATTGCAGAGAGGAGAAGGTAAGCTACTGATAGCTAGTCCTGAAGTTAAGACAAGAAGGAAGAAGGCTAAGAAGGCATCATCCTCACCCAAAAGAACACTCAAGGAAATGCTTGAAGCACCTCAAATTCCATCTCCAGCAGTTGATATATAAGAGGAACCAATTGCACAAGAGGCTGAAGCGATTGAAGAGATACAAGATGCAAAGATTGAGCTTGAATCTACAGCCAAAATGTCAGTCTATCAAAGAAATCATGAAAATTTTGAAGAAGAGGATGTCAAGAGGGAATTAAAAGAAATTAAAATGATGGTGAAAGTTATTTATGAAGCTTTCATGGCAAATGAAACTGGAGAAGGTTCAAAACACCCTCATAGAGAAGAATATTCAAACAGTAAAAAGGAGGAAGAGAGGAGCTCAAAAGGTAGTGGAGGAAAACCACCTCCCTCTCCACCATCATCATCTTCATCATCCTCATCCGCATATTCATCTTCCACATCCACTACAAAAACTCATACCCATACTCATTCCAAGATCCCAAAAGGAAAGACTCTATTACTCAAGTTGGACATCAAATTTGAACTTCCCACATACAATGGAGAAGTTGATGATGAAAGACTAGAAAATTGGATTCGTCAATTGGAAGTTTACTACAGAATTCAGAATATACAAGAAGATGATATCAAAATATATTTGGATTCATTAAGGCTAGAAGGAGCAACACTAGTTTGGTGGGAGGAAAAGACACAAGAAGAAATGAGAATCCATGGTAAGATTTCCATTTCTTGGGTCGAATTCATTTCTTCCATAAAAGACAGTTTTATCCATTAGCCTATATGCAGAAAGCAATAATGAGTTGGAAAAACTTTAGACAACTCAAAGATCAAAGTGTCCAAGAGTATACACAATAGTTTAGGAAAGGGATTTATTACTTAGAGTAGACTTAAATTCACATGATACACTCTTGAAATATATAGGAGGTCTACATTCCTACTTAAAACACACTATCCTTATGTTTAACCAAAATAACTTAGATGAAGTATGTGTGCAAGCCACACATCTTGAAGCAAGGGGTAATTTTTTTTGAAGAGGGCAGTAAGAAGAAGCCATTCAAGGGTAAGGGAAGAGGAAAAGGAGGAAAATGGAAGGGAAAGAAGAACGCAAGTGTTAAGAAAGAAGGGGAGAAAATTACATGCAAACATTGTTCCAAAGAGGGGCATGATGAAGCCCACTATTGGAAACTGCATCCCGAATTATGGCCAAAGAAACCAAATAACAAAGGGAAACAAAAGATGACTACCACCACACAAAAAGATCTTGAATCCGATTCAGGAGATGAAACCAAGATAGTTTCCATGGTTAACAAAGGAAAGGAATCTATAGAAAGTTCTAGTTCCTCAAATAGTCACAATAACACTCCAAATGAAGATACAATGATAGAATTATTCCATGTTAGAGTAATTTCTAATCATACAAAGATTGATGCATTGTTTGATATAGGGTCACAAGAAAATTTGGTTTTAGAAGACTTAGTAAAAAAACTAAACCTTGAAATTGTACCTCATCATAAACCATACCCTTTGGGTTGGATAGTTAACAATGCCAATTTGTAGGTGACAAGGAAATGTATTTTCAGATTTCCTATTACTGCAAACTTTGTCGATGAAGTTGAGCTAGATGTGGTTCCACTTTAAATTTCAGGGATTATCTTGGGTAGTCCATATTTGTATGACATGATAGCGGTATTTTACCGTCATGAGAACAAATATCATTTGATCAAAGATGGAGTGGAGTATATTGTGAGAGCTCATCGCAAGAAACTGAATATCTCTTTAGTTAATGCAGGGCAAATGAAGAGGCTAATAAATGCAAGTAAAAATTTTGTGCTTCTCATGATCAAGAAAAAGGAATATGTCAACTATGAATATTTTGATGGATGTGATGAAAAATTGAAATCTGATTTGTTTGATGTGGTAAGTCAGCACGGCGAGATGTTTCAAGAACCAAAGGGGTTACCACCCAAGAGGGGAATTCAGCATGAGATTCAGTTGTAGCAAGATGTTCCACTTCCAAATATTGGTATGTATTGCATGTCAATTATGGAGAGTTTGTAAATCAAGAAGAAAATCCAAGAGTTTCTGAATAAAGATATCATACGCCCATCTACTACAACATGTGGTTCACCAATAGTTTTGGTTCCAAAGAAGGACTAGACTTGGCGCATGTGTATCGTGCTCTGAAAAAAATCACGGTAAAGAATCACTACCCACTCCCACACATTGATGATTTTCTTGATCATTTAAAGCATGCAAAGTATTTCACTAAGGTAGATTTGAGAAGTGGATATAATCAAGTTAGGATTGCTGAAGAAGACATTTGGAAATCTGCTTTCAAAACTAGACAAGGAATATATGAGTGGTTAGTTATGCCATTTGGCTTACCAAATGCACCAGCTACTTTCATGAGAGTAATGAATGATGTACTTAGACCATTTCTAGTTGAATTTGTAATTTTCTACTTAGATGACATAATCATATTTATCAAATCAAGAGAAGAACATGTCTTGCATGTGAACAAGGTACTTGATGTTTTGAGAAAAGAGCAATTGTTTCTTAAGATGTCAAAGTGCGAATTTGGTAAGACTTCATTGGTATATTTGGGACACATTGTTGGAGGAGGTGAATTGAAGATTGATCCTTCCAAAGTTGAGGTCATTTGAATTGGCCCAATCCCAATACAGTTACTGAGGTAAGAAGCTTTTTAGAGGCAGCACAATATTGGAGGAAATTCATTGCTAAATTTTCTTCCATTGGAGCTCCGTTACATGCATTGACAAGCATAAATAAAGTCTTCCATTGGGGATATTTGCAGCAAAAAGCATTTGATGCTTTAAAGCAAAAGATAAGTTCAACACCGGATCTAGCACTTCCAAATCTTAGATAACCACTTGAGATCCAAACATATGCAAGTGATTATGCTATGGGAGCAGTGCTCATGCAACATGGTAAGCCTATCTCATTTCATTTTGAAAATTTTAATGGAGCTGTGACTAAATATCCCACCTATGATAAAGAGTTATATGCATTGGTACAAAGTGTAAAGAAATGGAAGCATTACTTGATGGGGAAAGAGACCATTATCTATACTGACCATCAGTGATTGCAGTACTTACAATCACAGTCCAAGTTGCAGCAATCAAGACATTCAGGTGGATGGGTTTTCTACAACAATTTCACTTGGTTATCAGGTACAAAAAAGGAATCTACAATAAGGTAGCTGATATGCTCTCTAGGCCTATTGTAAATTCAACTATTATTCTCAAGCACAATTCTATTATGCATGAAATTTACATTGAACAATATGTGAATGATAGTGATTTTAAATATGTGTATGAGAAATTGAGTAAGGGAAACTAAAGTGAAGAGTTAAATTATCATGTGCATAACAGTTTTTTGTATCACTTGGGCAAGTTATGTATTCCAGAGGGAGAAAGAATCAATATCATCAAGGAGGCACACACATCATTGATTACAAGACATTTCGGTATAGGCAAGATAGTAGCACATCTCCAAAGGTATTGTTATTGGCCATGCATGAATGAAGTGTTTCTCATTTTATTAGAGGATTTTCTTTATGTGGAAAAATTAAGCCTAGAAATAGGAAGCTTGGTTTAAACACACCACTTCCAGTTCCTTCTTGTCCTTGCGAGAGAATCTCAATGGATTTTGTAGGAGGCCTTCCTATGTCAAGGAAAGGCCATGAATATTTGTATGTTGTGGTAGATAGGTTCAGAAAAATGTGTATTTTGATGGAATGTAAGAAAAATATTACAGCTGAAAAAAATGCTAATCTTTTCTTTCAAAATGTATGGATCCATTTTGGTCTCCCTACTTCTATTGTAAGTGATCAAGATTCTCGATTTGTTGGGAATTTTTGGTCAAAATTATGGGACATGATGGATACAAAGTTGAAGAAAAGTGCAACACTCCATCCACAAACAGATGGTCAAACAGAGGTGATAAATAGAACTGTTATTCATCTTCTAAGAGGATATTGCAGCAAGCATCCCAAGTTATGGGACGAACAGTTACACTACATACAACATGCATACAACCGGGAAAAACATTCTTCCATAAATACATCACCATTTGAGGCATGTTTTGGTTACTTGCCAAGATCGCCATTGGACTTCATATTTGAGAAATATATTGCTATAGACGGACAAAGTGACATAGATAAGGCAAGAAATTTCATTGGGCAATTTCAGTTGGTACATCACACAGTGAAAGAGTAACTTGAAAAGAGTCAAAGCAACTACAAGGCAAGGCATGAAAAACACTGGGTTGATCATAAATTCCAAGTTGGTGATGAATTTTGGTTGTACATAAGCAAGGAAATATTGAAAGGGGAAGGTAAAAGCTCAAACCAATCTGTTATGGTCCATTTAAAATTCCGGAAAAGATTGGTACAAATGCATTCAAGCTAGATTTGCCTCCTTATATGAAAATCTATTCTGTCGTTAATGTTGAGAATTTGAGATTGTTTGAGCCTCCTTTGATTGATGATCACGGAGAGAATGTTCAACTACCATAAATAGATGATTTCTTGCCAGAATATCTTGATTAACTTCAGCAAGATCTCATACTTGACAGAAGAATCAGAACTTCAAGAAGAGGGAATGTTGAATACCTTAGATTTGGACTCAAAGGTCAAAATCCTTCAAAGGCCAAATGGTTGGAGATTGGAAAAGTGAGGGAGTTGTACCCTCAATTTTTGAAAAATTGATAGTATCTTTTGGGGTCCAAAAGGCTTCTAGTGGGGAGGAATGATCCAAGGCTCAAGTTTTAGCTAAAAATTGAAAGTGATCAAAATTGCTTCAAACCTGAACAACCTAATAGAGTTCGTCACTAGGATTCTGGCACAACTCTTTTCATCAAAATATGAGTTCGTATGACTGAGTTATCGTCTGTTGTTCGATTTCCAAAATAGGCAAAAAAGGAGCATAATAGGTACATGGATGATGTGGTAGGTACAGTCAGCATACAGGGAATATTCTCCAGATTGCAACCAAAGGCACTGTGAGTCATGACAAGTGTCATCTTCAGATTCATCAGATGGGTTTGTGAAAGGAGAAATTGTCCAATGACCTCCAATATTCTTCCTAAGTTTGAATTTGATTTTTTTTTAGGTTGGAGTACAACCCAACTAGAGGGCGCCAAGTGTCCTCTCTGGTGGGCCCTCTCCAACCCTTTGGTCGAATTATCAAATTATATCAAGGTTGGACATGTTTATATGGCGTGTATATATATATATATATATATATATATATATATATATATATATATATATATATATATATATATATATATATATATATATATATATATATATATATATATATATGTATGTATGTATGTATGTATATATTATAGTTTAAAACCCAACTCTCGGCAGAATTAACCAGTTGTGGAGAAGCCTTAACTAAAGTTGATGGAGGAAAAATTTGGATGCAATTCTAAAGTTGGCGAGAAAATATTGTATTGAATCCATGTAAAAATTTATATGGCAGAGTGGGGTTCGAACCCACGACCTTCCGCCCGCCAGCCACACCTTAAACCAACTCTCTTACCATGTGGTTGTTAACCACTAAGGTCTCCGCATCATCTTATTGTTTGGCAGTCCGACGGTTGGGGGTTAGAGGATGTCAGCCCCGTGGGCCATCCCCCTCCCCATATGGCCACAGTACAAAAACCCAGTGCCTATACGAATGAACTGGTAGTGTTTAAACACGTTTAATTAAGTTTTAAAATGTGGTTTAACTACGTTAAAACATAATTAGCGCTAAACACGCTTATTCCTAAACTCAAACACTTATCTTAAACTTAAGGCAAGCTTATCCACTAATCTAATCTCGTATTATGTTGGTGGAATTTTAGAGGAGCATGCCATTTATGGTGGGATTTCTAAATTTGGAAATCTAACTAGCAGTTCCTCCAAATCTAGTTGAGAAATTATGGGAAAAGCAGTTTTGGTCATAACTCATTAAATTTTCACCCAAAAAGAGCCGAGGAAGAGGCATTAGAGGCTAATTGGCATACTGGGAACTCAATGAAGTAGGCTGCAGGGGCAAAAAAAGTAATCTATAGGTGCTTAAGTGCATTTGAATATTTTTGAAGGCCAAGGCCACCAGGTGTTGGGGTCATTTCTAGAGCATCCAAAGTACAAATTCAACAAACAAATAGTAATTTTTTGGATATTATGGTGTTTTAAAATCATTGGAATAGGTTCCAAGAGGTTTTGAAGCTTGTAACATCAATTTGAGCACACTTGAAGCTAATACAAAGGCCCACACTATGTAGTTGGACCAAGGAGATGTAGCTTAGGAGGGGTGAACTCCTTTATCAAAATTCTGTGTGTTAAGCAATGTTATGTGTGTTTGCTGTGTTTAATATTGCTTCTGTTCTGGCATTTAAATTATGCTTTCTAAGCTTATGAAAAACTCATAATTTCACCAAGTACACTGATTTGACAATCACATGCTCATAAACAAACCTATGAAGGATAAGTAAAACTAAGAAAAGAAAAGTTTATATCTAATATGGTACTAGCACAAAAATAACTAGCAATCATTTTCAGATCATGTCTCCATATTTGAGCAATCCAATATACAAGAGATTAATGCTTCATCCTACACCAAGAAATCTTTTGAAGATACTGGCTGCCTAGGATTTTGTGAAATAATTCAAGAGGTAGGCTTCCATGCCATGTTAACCAATGTTTTTGCCACAAATTTCAAGAGGGACAAGACCACCATAGCAGGGATGGACTTCATGGTAACTTTTTGTGATCACTTGCACTACACACAAAGACAATCCTACATAAAATTTACTTTCTGAAGTAATGAAGATGAATTTAACGAAAATGAAAGTGTTCATTGTCAATAATATACCAAAGAATAAAAAAATCCTTCAGTTTATGCACAGGTGTTACGATTTTAGAGAAATGCCCAAAATATAGTTGTTGCAGGTCATTTTTAACACTTTTGGAAAGGTTGTTTTCATGTCAAATTTTCAGGGGTTTTCAGTTCTTGATGACTCCATTATGTAGCATACATCCTCATATTTACAACCATATCACGTTCATCCCAAAAATCCTCTAGGAAGGAATCCTAACAACCAGTCAAATACCATGCTACGCTTCTGCTGATAGCACGTTGCGCTTCTGCTATTTTTAGTGATCCACTTTAGACTTGGATTCTGAAAAAATGGGAAAGTATTTTTCTGTTGTTCATAACATACCATAGAAAAAAAACCTCTCTCAGTTTTTCAAAACACGTTATGGTTAGAGAGATATTGCTCCACCTTTGAGCCCTATATTTGCAGAAATTTTTGGAAAATTTTGAAGTTTTTGGAAATTTTGGCAATTTTAGTTGTACAGAAACGTAGCGTGGCCATGCTACGATTTTTTTCAGAGGCTCCAATGGAGGTCAGCCTTGCATGGATAAATGAATTTTTATGTGTACATCACAGATATGCCTTTGGTTTTGCATGACATTTCCTAATTTTGGAGGAAACCTCAGAAAAGACACCAAATTTCCTGTTTGTAGAGTAACCTTGGGGAAATGAATTTTTGAGTGTCTTACAAGTGCTATTTTACAATTTTCAAGGTTCATATGGCTAGAGGACATCTAGGGCTGCATTATCTAACCTTTAGGTCAACAAAAATATTCATAAAAGTAACCTCAAAAGCCCCTCCAAGTGACTATGCTTTTGTCAAAGCACGCTACATTTCTGCCTGGCATGCTACGTTTCTGTGTAGAAAGATTTTTGGACAGGTGTCAGTAAAAAAAGGTCAAATATTCGAGGTAACAATTGTCTCGTGATATATTTCATGGTTAATGAAGCCTAATGCTCCTCATTGTTGAGGGATCTTGTAATTAATCAAGGAGACAAAGACTCCTACTTGTTAGCTAAAACACGAGATACTATTTCTAACTTCCCTAAAAGCTAGGCAATGACTCATTAGGTGCATTAATTAGTTGTTTTGGATCTTGTTTCGACCCATTGAGGTGGAATTTTGTCTAATTTTATATATGTACTCAAAATCAAGTCATTTTAGTGGTTGGATAGTTGATATTGCAGTGTGGAGCTTATGTACATCTTTTTACAGTGAAATCAAAGACATGTTGCAGCTATAATTTTGGGACTCCAGTGGTATGCTTATTGTAATTGTTTTTTCTCAGTGTTACCATCAAATTGAATGTGTATGCCTTCCTGAAATCACATGTATGCTTTCATATGATGATCTTATGAGTCTTTAAGCATAATTATTACTTTTATGCTTTGTTTAATGAGATTTTCATAAATTTGTTGTACTTCCTCTGATGAATGAACTCATATGTTATATGCTCAATCTCATTCTCCCTTTTCAAACCCTATACCACAATGAAAATATAAATGTGTTTCTAAGTATACCTACCTGACCTCGCTTTCATCTCTGTAGCTATTCATTTGAAATATGACCTTAAAACATAGACCTAGTTCCTAGACTAACACATCCTATACAACAAAATTCAAAACAAAACCCTAATCAAAATCACTGAGCTTATATCTAGCATAAGATATTTTCCTTTCCAGTCACCTCATTGACTGTGAAAGTGACATTGAGAGAGCCCTCTCTGGCTTGTTAGGGCTAGCTACCAAATCTAAATATTAGTTTGAGGTTGCCTCCTTCAGTCTCCTTTCTCAGTCTTGGGAAACAGAGGGGATGATAACACATCAAAGCACCTACAATTCAACCTTCAAAGGAAAAAATTCTAGCATATATCAAATACATGAAGCGAGACATAAGAGCCCAAAGGATTCTTATATAATCCATAAAGGACTCTCTCATTATCTATGTATCAAATCTATAATCCTCAAAATAAATATATGATAAATTGGTGGAGCTGTTCTTGAAAGGTTCTGCAGGGGAAATAATATCCCTGAGACAAAATTTATATAAATTGAGAATTTCAAGAAAGGAAGGAATAATTCCATATCTATTGTATATTTTCACAATATGAGATTAACTGCAGAAATTGGGAGAAGTAATGTCTGATGGAGAAATTCTCACTATGATACAAAATGCTCTACCTAAAGAATGGGGAAGTTTCACTTCTAGCATCAATGGGAAAGAATAAGCAATACCATTCTAGGATCTATGTAAGATAGAAGAAAAAATATTGAAATTCAAAACTGATACAGGATGAAGTGAAGGGAATCAAGCCTTTGCAACCATGTCTAGGAAGAAAGGAAGATTCGGTAAATTTGGTCCTCAGAATAAAAGAAGAAATATTGACAAAGTATGATGATTTGGATGTAATGAATTTGGTATTATAAAAGGGATTTTCATAAATTTGGGAAGGACAAGAGGAAGAAGGAAGAAGCCCATGTCAAAGATGAAAATAAATCTAAGAAAGAAGAAGTGAAAGATCTCTATTATTGAGATCATCTTTCTCTTTATGTGATTTCTGTTGGATGTAAAATAATATGATAGGAAGCAATGTATATTAATAGCATCAGGATAGAAGCATGGAAGGAGCACTTAAATAAATAACTCTTGGAAACCTCAATGATAACAATATTGATGGAAGGCAGTCACCAAGATCATGGGCCATCATTTCAATAATCAATATGGTGTTAGGATATTCCGACACATAGGAAATAGTTAAGAATAACTTAGTCTAATGTAGATTTAGGTAAAGTGTGTTTCTTTACCATGTACATTTGTAACTTATATTCTGACGGTCACAATTTGTAGTGATCCGACGGTTATCTCTCTCCTCGATATTAACGACGCTTGATCCGTGGTTTGACACCCGATTGGTCCATGAACTCTATTTAAAGAGCATGGAGGGTCATTTTTTTGTTAACCATTTATGAGGGAAACGTATGTAACCTTTCTTTTATATTAATAAATTTCTTGAAGTGGCCGCGTTGGCTCAGGCCGTGGACTGTTTCCCTCTTCGAGGGTTTTAACCATGTGATTATACTGGTGTACTGATTTTTGATCTATTTGTGAGTGGTGACCTTTGGTTCTTGATCTATGGAACTTACCCTGTAAATTCCTACATGGTATCAGAGCTATTTTGAGGGCTGCATCCGTTTTTGATCCAAATCTGAAGCCGGTTTGATTGCATGCGACTAGATCTATTATTTCTGAACATTTTTGGGCCCAAAGAACTGCTCTGTTGTGTTCAGAGCGTCTTTTATAGTGAGGAACACCTTTCATTTTATGCGAAAATGTTTCTGGTTGCCCAAGTTATGTCAGTTTAGATCTAGAGTAAAGTATTTGTTTTGCAGTTATATTTGTTAATAGTTCTGCTTATTTCGGTTCCCTCTGTTTATTTCAGTTTTTAGGTTTTATTTATTTGCCAAATCTATATCATCTTCTCTACGTATGCTCTTTGCCCTACGCTATGTGCGATCTTGGCAAATCAGAAACAGGAAGAAGTTTTTTTTACTACATATGCTCTTTCCCTACGTCTTTGTGCGATCTTGAGAAATCAGAAATAGTGAAATAGATAGTTTTCGGTAAGGCTAACCAAAAAACTAACATTCTGCTGTAAGGCTTGCATTTCTTTGCTTGCTTAGTTTTTATTGCAGGAAAAGCACACACACCAAAGTACAATTGACAACCAAACATATTAAAGAGAGTTATTTTTCTTAAAAATTTGTTTGGAAATCCACCTGTGTTAGTTCAAAATCGCTTTAAAGGGCTACTAACGTGGCTCCTTACCCTTGACTTGTGCATTAGTAAAGGGACACTAACGCACTCTCTGCTCTTGACAAGTGCGTTATTAACACTGAGGCTCCTCCAAAACAGAGCGTTAGTACAACAAACTAATGCTCCTCTTGCCTAAATATTTCAAAAGGCGTAACTTCTTCATCCGGAAGCCATTTCTTGAGCCATTGTTTTTGAAACGGCCTAATTTTTCGAGATCTTTCCATTGGAGCCATTAGTTTCAGCTTTTTCTCAGCTTAATTTTTTAAAATGTAAAGTGCATGCCCGATTATTCTTAACAGCACCAATTATTTCCAATGGCTACCTCACATGGTAGATATACTTAGAAGTAAAGGACTTTATAGAATAGCCACAGGACAAGAAACTAAACCTTCTGATGATGATAAAGTTCCTAAATGGGAAAATAAACAAGATCAAGCACGAGGGTTGATAGGAATGTCCATTGCTCAAGATCTTCGATTTCAAATCCTTGACATTGACACGCCTGATAAAGCCCTGGAAAAGCTAAATACTATTTTTGGCATTCAAAATCAAATCAGGGCCCACCAGATTGAAAATGAGTTTCTTACCTTGGTCCCCAATAATTTCTCCTCTATTGAAGACTTTTTGTCCAAATTCAAGACCCTTAGACTTCTTTTAAAAGGTTGTAAGGTCAAAAAGGAAGATGGTAGCCTCATCTATTTCATTCTTGCTAAGCTTGGCCCTGCATACTCTATATTGTTTTCCACCTTCCATTCCACTAGAGAAGCCATAATTTCTTCAAGAACCACCTACAAGAATCCCTCTTTTGATGCCTTTTGTGATTCTTTGATAAGAGAACAAGAAAAACTCTTACACCTTGATCTTATCACCCCTAGAAATGCTTCTAAGAAAGCCTTAGCAGCCCAACAACAATCATATCAAAAGTATCCCAAGAAGTAGTATCCTAAAAAATATGTTCCGAAACCAAACAAGGGTCATAAGAAATTTCAGCCACAAATTGAAAAAGCAGCTCACCAAAATGATAAGGCAAATAAAAACAAAGGGAAGAAGACAGATAGACATTGCAACTTTTGTAATCATGATGGCCATATAGAGTCCAAATGTTTTAAGAAGATAGAAGCCTTAGAAGCAGCAATGAAGAAGCACAACATAATTTTGGAGCACTCTTCACCTTCATCTTCAGGAATGGCACTCTCTGCTTGTGGTTGTAAAGCATCAAGATCTGGTTATGCATTAAATGTATCTTCTTCTTCTCATTCTCATGAGTGGCTCATTGATTCTGGAGCTTCTTACGACATGGCCAAAAATCAAGCCATGTTTTCTTCTTTAAATGATTGTAACACCAAACATATTTATGTTGGTGATGATAGATCTCTTAGTGTTGTAGGATCTCAAACCATTCATCTAGATAATGATCAGTTTAATGTTGTACTATGTGTTCCTACCTTGTCATGCAAACTTCTCTCTGTTTATCAGATAACTCATTCAAGTGAGGGGAAAATAGTATAATTCTCACCTCATGATGTTGTAATCAAGGATCTCAAATATCCTCGACATATTTTAGCTACTGGCATTGCTGATGATTCCACAAGGTTGTATAAGTTTGACAACTTTGGGTCATCATGTCTTCCCTCCGTTTTTGTTGCTCATAATGATGAAGTGAGAAAAATTTGGCATGAGCGATTTGGTCACTTAAATTATCGCTCTCTTCAAACTCTATGTAAGGAAAATATGGTGACGGGTCTTCCTACGGTATCTTGCCAAGATGGTGTTTTCTCTGGATGTGTACTCAGAAAACATCATCGGGATAGTTTTTACATTTGTGCCTCTTGGCACGCTTCAGCCCCTTTGTAGCTTGTGCACAGTGATTTATATGGTCCACTTCCTGTTGTTTCTTTCTCTGGTTGCAAGTACTTATTAACTTTCAAAGATGATTTTTCCAGACGGACTTGGGTATACTTATTAAAACTCAAGAGTGAAGTTTTTAACATGTTCATGGCCTTTAAGGCCTTTGTTGAGAAACAATCTGGACATCAAATTCTTAAGTTAAGAACAAACGATGGAGGAGAATATGTTAACAACAAGTTTATCAACTTCTGCACTGAGCATGACATTCAATTGCAACATACTGTTCCATATACTCCACAACAAAATGGTGTAGCTGAAAGGAAGAATCGCGCCTTAAAAGAAATGGCTAATTGTATGCTTCAATATAAAGGACTTGGTCTCAATTTTGGGCAGAAGCCATTAATTGTGAAAATTACATAGTAAATCGCACTCCTACTAAGTTTTTAAAGAATATAACTCCAGAAGAAGCTTGGAGCTCAATCAAACCAGATGTAAGTCACTTTTTTGTTTTTGGAAGTGATGCATGGGCCCATATTCCAGATGCGAAACATAAAGCCTTAGAACCTAAGAGTGAAAAATGCATTTTTGTTGGATATTCTGAAGATGTCAAAGGATATAGAATTCTTCAACCAAAATCTAAAAATATAATCATTAGAAGAGATGTCAAATTTGATGAAAATATATCGGCCTACGAGCCTAGTTTGGCGGGTGTGCCACCTTTGGCCTGCAAGCCTGATTCGACATATGTGCCACCTCTCTCTCTCTATTCTATTTTTAATAGCATTCCTTCTAGTTCAGATGATGACAATGAGGATGAAAATCCTCCTCCGCCTCTTGAAATGATTCCTTTTACTTCACATCTTCCAAGGTGGGTCTGTTCTACTCAGGATGCAGCAGGTTCTCTTGCAGGTGACCCTGCCAATTGACAACATACACGTTCTCAGTTCAACAGAGCCTCTTCCTTATTGGCTCAAGTTCCAGAAAATCTTGATCCAGAAACTTTTGAAGAAGCCTCCGCTCATCTAGATTGGGATGAAGCTATGAATGAAGAGTATCATTCCTTATTGGCAAACAATACTTGGGATCTTGTTCCTCTTCCAAACAGAAGAAAACTTGTCAGATGCAGATGCATTTACAAAACCAAGTTTGGACCAATGGAAAAGTGGATAGACATAAAGCTTGTCTTGTCACTAAAGGTTTTTTCACAAGTTGAAGGCATTGACTATACTGAAACCTTCTCCCCTGTTGCCAAAATGAATTCTATCTACCTTGTTCTTTCCCTTGTTGCCTCCTTTAAATGGGAAGTTCATCAGATGGATGTTAAATCTGCCTTCTTACATGGAGATTTTCATGAAGAAATCTACATGGAACAACCCCCTGGCTTTATCCAAAAATACTCCATCCTTTTTTATCACCTTAGGAATTCTCTCTATGGTCTCAAACAAGCTCCTCGAGCTTGGTATGCCAAAATGGATAGATTTCTTTTAGATAATGGCTTTTATAGGTGTCATTCTGACAACACTGTCTACACCAAGAAAGTGGGTAAGTCCTTCACCATCCTTGTTCTCTATGATGATGATCTTATCCTTACTAGTAGTGATCCCAACCATATAAACCATGTGAAGTCTAGCCTCAAAAATAAGTTTGAAATGACAAAGTTAGGACACTTTCATTATTTCCATGGTCTTCAAGTCTTGAAATCCAAGGAAGGCATTACCCTATCTCAATCTAAGTATGCCTATGATCTTCTACACCACTTTCACATGGAAGACTGTAAGCCAACCACTTCTCCCTTTCAGTCTGGAGTCAAGCTTTCAGTCACTTGTACTACCCCTGAAGTTGATGTTACCTTATACCATCAACTTGTTGGTAAAATTATATATCTAACCCATACCCATCCTGACCTTTCCTTTGTCGTTTTTCTTGTCGCTTAGTTTATGCAACAACCCCATGAAAGTCACTGGAAAGCAGCTAAAAGAATAATTCAATATATTCGAGGTATAGTTCAGCTCAAGATTCATTACAATGCAGGAGCATCTCCATTGTTGATTGGTTTCACTATTTTTGATTGGGCTGGTGACCCTAATGATCAAAAGTCTACTGTAGGATATGTATTCAATCTTGATTCAAGACCTATTACTTGGACTTGTAAGAAACAAAGTGCCATCTCTCTTTCTTCAGCAGAAGCAGAGTATCATGGTGCAGTTGAAGCCAGCAAGGAAGCCATGTGGCTTCATCAAATCCTGTTTGAATTTGGTCTTCATCAGCAACATCCAACTACACTTTGGTGTGATAATCAGAGTGCCTTCAACTATGTAAAGATCCAGTTCAACATCAACATATGAAACACATTGAACTCCACATACATTTCATCTGAAAGCTCATTCATGATTGTGTTCTTGAAGTGCATTACTATCCAACCAATGATCAAGTAGCCGATATCTTTACAAAGGCTCTCACAAAAGCGAAGTTCACCAAACTTCGCTCCATGATTGGAGTTCAGGAAAGTTTTTATTAAGGGGGGATAGGCTCTAATGCCTCCTTCCTTCTCCTATTGTGTCACTTTTGTAAATCCTTCAATCCTATCCCAATTTGTTCTTAAGGGGGGATGTTAGGATATTTTGACACATAGGAAATAGGCTCCTTTTGTGTCACCTTTGTAAATCCTTCAATCCCTATCCCAAGTTGTTCTTAAGGGGGATGTTAGGATATTCCAAAACATAGGAAATAGTTAAGAATAACTTAGTCTAGTGTAGAGTTAGGTAAAGTGTGTTTCTTTACCATGTACATTTGTAACTTATAATCCGATGGTCATGATTTGTAGTGATCTGACGGTTATCTCTCTCCTCGATATTAACGACACTTGATCCATGGCTTAGCACCCGATTGGTCCATGAACTCTATTTAAAGAGCATGGAGGGTCATTTGTAGGTTAACCGTTTATGAGAGAAACATATGTAACTTTTCTTTTACATTAATAAATTTCATGAAGTGGCCACATTGGCTTTGGCCATGGAATATTTCCCTTTTAGAGGGTTTTAACCATGTGATTATACTGGTGTACTTATTTGTGATCTGTTTGTGAGTGATGATCTTTGGTTCTTGATCTATGGAACTTACCCTATAAATTCCTACATATGGAAACAAGTTCTGACATTTTCTAATGGAGTTCTATATGGATTCACTGGTTATAAAGAAAGAAAAAGGTTTCATCGAGAATTCTATGTTACACAATTCTAGGATTAGGATAGGATGACATATTGATGAAGCAGGTCAAGGGAATGAAGTTCTTCATTCTAGTAAAATTGCTGCAAGACGGCTCAAAAGAAAAAGGATGAGGTACATACATATATCTATGTGCTGACACTGGATGCTATGAAGTCATGTCATATGGTTGCAAGTAATGAAATTCTACCTTTAAAATTATGATCAAAGGAAGGAGGATCTCTTCTAGTGCATAGGTTGCCACTAACAGATAAAAACAAATATGTCCTCATATGGAATATGAGGTGGTTATATGTAAACAAGGAACTGGATACTGGAAATTCCTGTGAATAAAGCTATGTGGGGAAAGAAAGGAAGAGATCATGAAGTGAAACCATGTAAAGAGGAAATTATCATCTGGAAGCTAAGAATATGTGACTAGGAGATCTCCTGGGAAGATATGTGGACTCTGATAGAAGTATGGTAAACAAGAAGACCTTTGCCAAAAAATATCTTTAGGAGACATGTCAATCTGAATAGAGGATGTTGATGCCTACAGGAATATGTCATGGTGAATATCATCACTAAGGCAACTTTTGATTTAAAATTTCATATGTATATGTTTATCTGTATGAGTTTATGTAGTGATGCCAATCATGTGGAAGGATGTAATATCCTTGGAAGATGGTTTGAAGGAAAGCAACATGGCACAAAGGTGGACCAAATGATACATATTGATGAATCACTTTCTAATGGTTGACATGACTCGTGGATGAAAGTGATGGATGATATATACCCTATGAAGCCAAAAGTTGAAGATTCCTCAATATCACAATCCATAAAATCGAGGGGAGGAATTATTCATGAGAAGTTGGGTGTCTCACCATTGCTGTTGCAGGTCCCTGTTTGAGAGGGAGTTTGGTTGTAAGTTTCTTACTTGGAAGAAAGTTGAAGTATGTCCTTCCCGAGTTAAGAGGGAGTGACGTATATGATTCTCTAATTCACGTGTCATGCACTACACTAGGACTAACAATCATAAGTATTATTGAAGGCCATGAGGAGAGAACGGATAGACACATCATTCTTATCTTCACATCGGAAGAAAAAATGGAGGATTGGGTAATCATCTGGCATCTGATACTCTTTAAAAATGAGATAGGGAATTCAAGATAAGAGTAGTTGGGGACTGATATTCTTTGAGGGCTAGCTACCCATGAGAAGAATAGTCCAAGAAGGCCATACTCTGGGAACACCTGGGTGGAGTATGTACCTTGGAGAGACAATGACTATGGTGTCTATAAGTCATGTGTCTCGCCAACACTGTAGCCCATTGTCTCGTTAAGAGATGGCTATTAGTTAAGGCCTTGCACTAGGAAAAAGCTGGTTGATATGCTTCTATACAGATGCAATTACCAATCCAATTCTTCTTATGAGATTATTCATATTGAAAGTGGCCATGTACTGTTATGAATACCTCCCTAGTTAAGAGGGAGTGTTGGAAAGTGTAAATAGGATCGGTCTTCATATTGACTATATTTATGTAAAGAAGAAGATAAAGATAATAAAATATATTTTTGGTATGCTTACCTTATGGGTTTCATGAGAAATCTTTTATTATAGGTCAATATACTTCTTCTTGATGTCTATTAGGGATTGGTCTTCTGGTCATAAATTGTATTAATTAAAGAGTAATGTTTATGAAGAGTCAAGTCACACTTGTATGCCTCAAGACCTTGTCAAAAAATCTTGAAGATATAACTTCAATTGATGCTCAAGATCAGCGCTGGAATACTCTACAAGTTAACCTAGAAAACAATGCTCAAGTTGGCCTCATTACACATGGACATGTCGGCTCAATTATATGTAGGGTCAACTATATATACCCTATATGCTGCGCAGAAAAGGACACACAAAATCTCGGTTCTATCTGAGTTTTTCAGACTAGGTTTGAGGTGATAAAGGATGTGTATTATAGACATAAAGCACAAGGTCAATACAATAAGAAGAGAGTGTGAAGAAGGATGTAGTATAACATATATATAGGAAGTTATAAGTTCTGAATTTTGCAGACAAAATTGTAGGGATAAACTCCAGATATATAACTGTGCTAAGGTGCGGATAGGACTACGTTCAAGTACAAAGAAGTTGTGTATTGAAGTGTGGATATATGACTATGGTAAATTACAGAGGAGGGTTGTATTGAAGTGCATAATAGGACTGTGTTAAATGATTAGAATAGGTTTGTGTTAAAGTGGGTGCAGGACAACATTAAGATATATGCTCAGAAAGGAATGTTATCATAGGGTGGACTATACATTGGAAGGTATCAAGAAAAGTGTGCAAAGTCAGTAAGGAAGGTTCAAGGTAAGAAAATCCATGACACATTGCTGATATCACAAGTAAAGAATCTTGTACATCTGGGGAAGGAATAATTCAAGTAGAGACCGAGCTCTCTAGTCTTGGTGCAAAAAAGTGCATATCGATGTAGGAAATAAGGATCAACTCAAGGATTCAATGAAGAAGAAGTGACAAGGTCTTGGAGGCATACACAGGTTAAGGTTTTGTGTCATGGTCATGGTAATTTTCATCTGAAATTCTATATGAATAATTTCTTGTGGGTTTTCCTCTCCAAGAGGGAGAGGTTTTGGCCCTGGCTTGAAAAGCCTAAATCTATGTCTCTTGTGTTTTTGTTAATTGACTTGATGAAAGAATTAATAAGCTAAGAAGAAAAGACATAAGTAAAAGAAGTAAGCTCACAAGTAATTATCAAGAAGAGAATTTGAATTAGTCATTGCCCTACCTAATTCTCAACAAATAGTAGATTCAATTGTAGCGTGGTTTCAATTCAAGAAAGTGTGATTTCATTTTAAAGCAAGTGTGGTTTCAATTCAAGAAACTGTGATTTCATTTTAAAAGCAAGAGCAAATGTGATTTTATTTTAAAAACAAGAGTGGTGTGATTTCATTTAAAGCAAAGTGTGTGTGTGTGTGATCTCATTTAAAAGAAAAAGAGTGTTTGATTTAATTTTGAGCAAATCACAAACACGTGTGTTATTCATTTCAAGAAGAGTGTGATATTTATTTCAAGCTAGAGTAATTGAATCAATTTCATTTAATTACATAATTGTTAGAGAAACATGTGCATTTCAATATCTCAAATTAACTTAGGAATTGTTTGAGTGACAAATACTCCTTGCACATATAGTGCACATACATTTCATCAGTATACTAGCCTTGGTTGATAATTTATGTAATTAATTTTACTCCAATTAATTACCAAACATTTTGGCATCGCTGACGGGGAACTGTATATAGGATTCTTTCCTTTTATTTTCATAAAAACAAATTTTTTTAAAATTATATGCATAGGGAAAGAGAATGTAGAGGTATATTTGTAAGAGGTAGGAGTTTTATTCCAACATCACCACTCACCCCACCAAGACCTCATATTGCCACACCATCCACCCAAACTTGTATTCCATTAATTGTAGGTAGACATAGACTTCCCGAGGTACTTAGATCTGAAATCCAATCTAGAGATTCACCAAATTCCTCTACTGAAGTCCTAGTAGAAGAAGAAGATCCTACATCCCCAATAGAAGGAGTAATATTTCTATCTTTAACTGGAGAAAAACTTCTAGGAAAAGAACAATAAATCCCTAGTGAAGAAGAAAAAGAAGAAACCTATTTTAACATTCCATTGATAGAATAACCATAGGAGGTGTTATCACTATTAAAATTTTCTAAACTTGGTCAGTTTATACTTGCTCCTAAGTCATGGTATTAGATAGGGTTAGAGTCATTTTTATGTTTTATAGGGTCTAAGCCATAGATTACAAGTTTCATTTCATCACCAAATAAAGTGCATAAACCTTGCTTGACTCTTTAGAAGTCTCATACCACGTTTTGAAAACCTTAGTTTAAGTCTTTTTCAAAAAAAATTTGAATAAGCCACAAAACCACGTTTTCGTAGTGCGCTCAGTGTAAAAAACTGCTTCTGTGCTACAAAAACGCTAGTCTTTTCGTAGCGCAAAATCCTGAAATCACATTACCAGTGCTACGAAATTGGGGATTCAATTTTTTTCAGTTTAGCTGTCACATCCGTGAGTTTGGGTTAAACTTTCATGATTATGGTGTCAGTCCACAAATCCTCCCTCACGCATGCAACCATCCAAAGTAGTTATGAAATCGTTATGGGATTCGTTAGGGGTCATTTTTCATTGGTCATTTGCAAATTTGAAAAGGGGTTGGTTATCATTGATTTTATCTCATGCAAAGAAAGAACTGCATGCATATCTATTGTTGAAAGAGAAGCTCATGATAAGAAACCAAAGCTCTCATTAAGTTTTCAAGCGAGGCTGAACCCAATTTTCAAGCGAACCAATTCATCCAACAAGGAGATTTATTACAGATTTTCTAAAGACACAGGGTTTTCAGGAGGAAAATGAAAAAAAGAAAAAAGAAATCATCAGTCTGGTCACTGTGTGAGAACAAAACCTGAAGGTTTAGAAGCTCTCAAAAGAGATAAATCTATTGAATAAGCCTTCGAGAAGGTAGGGTGCTAGAGGTTCTGTGAAAAGATTCAAGGAGGGCATAACCAGGTTACCAAAGAATTTGCCATGAACTTCACAGGGTCAAACAAAAAGGTTGGTTTTCTCAATTTACCAATTTCTCATGAAGTCCTATCAGCAGTCACATAAATTCCAAGAGGGGAGAAGAGATGGTTTAAGAATTTTAGGTTTGAAATGCAACCCTACAAAATATTTTTGAAACCAGATTTTATGGATATTGATTTGAACAAAGTTGTGCCAAGAAGTTATGTCAAGGATGCATTTGCAATCTGCTCTACAATATCCAAAGGTACTTCACCTATGAAGGGAGATACCACAAGGTGTACAGTTATCACTTTAAACTCTTGTTGCATTTCACAGGAATAATCTCTCTAGACTTACCCTTCTTTCTATTTCGAAGTCCGGCCAAGATGGAAGACAAAGTACAGATGAAAACTCAGGCATGTGAAACCTCATTATTTCATCATGGTCTAGTCAAGTTAATAGTTTTGCATGAGCTTCAGAAAGTGAATAGAGAATGGTCTGCATTTCTCTTTTTGAGTGGAACAAGAGTTGAAGGAATAGGTGTTAGCCCTCAAGTCAAAGAAACATCTTTATGAAAGACTACTGAACCTGCAAAAACAAAATCAAGGAGGTTTGTTAAGCTTAAGCCCAGGAAACAGGTTAAGGAACCAATGATAAACACATCATTGAATATCCAAAGGACTCATCAATCCGCACAGAAGAAGAGAACTCATGTCAAAGAGACAATTCAGGAACAGTCAACTAGTAAAACAGCTCAGAAGAAGTTGACTAGGAGTCAGAGATCAAAGGACAAGGGTAAAGCTGTGGTCACAAATGAAAACTTGGAGTTAAGAGGTGAATTGAATGATATATTACAATCTATTGACATAGAAGAGTCTCCCATGGTTCAAGAAGATTTAATCAAACTGGATACAGGTAGAAAATCAAAGAAATTGAAAACATCCAAAAAATTAAATTTTGAGGATGAAGTGTCAGAGTTTGTCTTTAAGCCTAGAAAACCCTTGACTAGGCAGTCTAAGAAATTGCAGCAACCAGACATGGAGATAGAACAAACAGGAGGTGAGGATGCAAATGTTTTTTAGGAACCCATAAATATATCATCTCAAATACTTGAAGAAGACAAAAACAAAGTTTTTAATACTCAGAGAGAAATGAGTAGTTATGAGGAGGTTAAAGACGAACTCAGACTTGCAAACATTGAAATTGATAAATTGAAGAAGAAAGTAAGAATGCATGCTGTAGAAAGGTCAAACTTTGAGAGGTTGAAAGGTCTGTGGGAGTTAGAAAAGGTTTCAAACATTGAGTCAATCAACAATCAAGATCAATTCTTCATATGGACCGTCCCCGCAATCAAAGAAACAAAGTTCATAAGGATGGTTAATACCAAACTAAGAGCTAATAATAGAAGTCTTAAAAGGTAGGTTGAAGATCTTGAGATACAGCTAGCAAAGCCTGAAGATCAACCACAACCAAAATAAGTGTAAACAGTAAGTGACATCTCCTAACACATTTTTGAAGTTATGTGGAAAGATTTCATTTTTGAAAGCAGTTCAGAGGATGGCAGTAAAGGTTGGAAACTCAAATTTTTTGGAAAAAGCTGTGAAAAGATAGACACAGTAGTCTCGTAGCGCACTATGAAATTGATGTAGGATGTAGTTTAATCAATTTTGCAAGGTTTCAAAGGGTAAAAGGGAATGTTTTAAAAACCTTGATGCTGTTGAAGAATGTATAAATATCATAAGTGAAGATCCAATGGAAAAACAAAGAAAATTGAAGGTTTCAAATGAAGTTTTCAAAGGTGAATTTCTGCGCTACGAAAACAACAGACAGTTTCGTAGCGCAGCAATGTTAGCAGTTTTTGGCACTTCTTCAAAGGTTCGGTTTGGGCACAACTAGAAGGAAGAAGTCACAAGAGCTTAATAAGACTTTGCCACATGTTTTGAGCACAAGTTGGTCAGCAATTGGTTTGAAGAAACATAAATGAAGCATTATAGCTATTTTTCAGGAAGCATGTTCCTATCTTTCAGGGCAGATAAGAGGCAAATCAATACAATCAAACAGCAAGGAGATGGACATCATCAAGGTCGAAGTTTAGGAGGAGAAGCTATCAGATAGAAGATTTAATATTTGGATAAGGTTGCTAAGTTTTAATAAAGAGTTTTAATCTTAGTTGTATTAGGACTCTAGAATAGACAGTTTGAACTGTCAGATGTAATTAAAGTTTGTTTTAGCAGTTGATAGGTGTCAAGCTAGCAAATTCGAATTTTTCTCAAGTGATTAGAGAGAATCCAGGAATGTAATGATGACTTTATAAAAGAAAAGAAGTCGAATTGCATAGGGCTGGCAACTTTCATTAACAAGCATACCGTTTTGTTGTAGCAGAAACTGTGTTTTATATTAATACAGAGATATTGGTTTCATTACTCGGGATTCAAAAAGGGTTATTGATGTTTGATATTCTCATGGTTTTCCTCTTTAAATTACTTGCGATGGCATTAATGTATGTTACTTAGAATTCACTAAAGGTGCTCTAACTTCCTTCATATGTTCATGAACTGTGTTTATTTTCTGTCCTACTGTTCTGTTGATGCATCTAAACCCTGAAATGCCTTGACTTCCATATGAAGCTGATATTCATGTTTTGTGAAAACACATTTGACTCCATAAGCCCAATAGACGTTTTTTGATTAGTAGTACAACCAATTATCCATTTATATCCATTTTACTCATAGAGTTAGCCATCTAATCCTTATTTGAAAATTATAAACCTATTGAGAGAGCCCTCTCAGGTTGAGGAGGCTAAGCCTCAACTAAAAGTCTGGTTTGAAATAGTTACACTGAGGTAGCCGGACCAGCAGCCTATCAGGACCTATTTTGGTGATAACAAGAGGAACTAGAAAATCCAATTTTGGAACATCATATTAGATCCAAGGAATCTACAATGGCAGGAGAAGGGGAAGGATAAGTAAACAATGTGAATGGTGAACATATTAGGATTGGAGGTGGAAGAAGAGGTGGAAAAGGTGGAGGAAGAGGAAGAGGAGCTGGTAGATCAGATCCAAAACCTTTTGGGTTTCCCATATTTGATGAAGATACCACATCCACAATGAAAAATATCTCACCCTCTACCCTCCCTAATTTCCATGGAGTAAGGAATGAGGATCTTGAAACATTTCTCTTTGAGTTTAAATTTGTGTAGATCCTATGATTACTTGTTTGATACTTAAAAGTTGAAATTGTTTCTAGCCACTCTTAAGGATGAAGAATTATAATGGTTTATGGGACTAGGAACACATACCACAAGAACATGGGAAGAAATTGAAAATGTGTTCTTAGGAAAATACAAGGACTATTGTATGCCCAATAACCTTAAAAATGAAGTCTTTAAAATGATGCAAAAATAGGATGAAAATATTGAGGGTTTTATTGAAATATTTGCTTACAATATTAAAAGAGATAAGATGAATACTCTAGATGAAGAAACTTTGAAAGCTCTCTTGTTGAAATATATCAAAGATGAGTGGATATACCTTCTCAATTTGATGGGTAAAGGAGATATTTCTCAATTATCATTTGGAGGTATTTGTGAATTATGCACACACATTTCAAGAGGAAAGGCAAGAACTGGAAAAAATCAAAGAGATCCTGTTATCTCTAGGATTAATAAATTAGAAGTTGGGGCAATACATAGAGCTGAAATAGGAATTTTCTTGATAATTTCAAGACATATATTTTAGGGAGTCTTAGTGAATAAATAGATACCCTTAAAATAAAAAACAAGCAAAAATATGAAAATGATGCATTATCTATCTTTTTTCCAAAATGTAGAAAGAAGCATGCCTTGAGAGAGTGCCCTATTGAATTAAAACGTGTATAAACCTGTGTTATATGTACAAAAAATCATGATACAAAGGAAGCTCCTTCAATTCCAGGTCTTAAATTTGTTTATCAATAAGAAGTAATACCATATAAAGTAGATCCTCTTTGCTTTATTGCTAAGAGACCATAGCAAAATACACAAACAAATATGACTCAAGGTTTCAATACTCAAACATATGCACAACCACCACAAGGTAATTGGATTGCGCCCATGCCTTGGCAGCCTTGGGCACAAGGTTGGAAAAATCCTTATGGAAAATATCCTCAATATCCTCAATATCCACAACCTTACTCTATTTTTCTACCACAATATTTTCCTTAGCTTGTCCAACCCTCTCAACCTCAAAATACAAATCCAAAAATTTCATTACCATTTCCACAAAATCCAAATCAACTACCTGCCCAACCACTTCCAAATCCAAATAAAAAAACACACAACCTGTTTACAACATAGAAGGATAGAATTTCCAAACCTACATGATAAATCCATTGGATCTAAACAATGTTCAACTTAGATCTGGTAGAATATTGGAAAAGAAGTTACCATTTGTTATTATTTAGGAATATGAGAAGGATGCCATCTCTGAGAAATATGTATCTCTTCATCAAGAGGAATATCCTAAAAAACAAACCACCCCTATACATTTTGACGATAATCCAATAAAATCAACTCCTATTATAGAACAACCTTAAGTTTCTGTTTAAAAACCACCTTTTCCCGAAAGATTGAAAATTGAAAAAGGGGTAGAAAAACATATTGTGTTGCTTGATTATGACATGATAGATGAACTGGAAAATGTTTGTATAAAAATTCCTTTGTTACAAGCTATCAAGGAAATACCTATATTTTCAAAGACAATCATAGAGTTAAGTATTAAGAAACCAGAAAGAAGAAGAAAATAAGTTAAAAGAATTTTGTTAGTTGAAAAAATTGCAGATATAATGATGGGAAAGAAAAAAATTAAGAATTATTTTGATTCAGGTACTCCCATTGTGAAAACACACATTAATGGTGTTGAAATTCCAAACACATTGATTGATTTAGGGGCAAATATGAATATCATGAGTAAGCAAACTATGGATCAATTGAAACTCCCTAATCTTCAATATACACAAACACTGTTACAATTAGTAGACATATCTGTTATCAAACTTGATGGAGTGTTAGAATATGTGTTTGTATACTTATATTCTTGGGAATATCCCATTGACTTCATGATCTTGACACCCAAGAATAATCTAAGAGTACAACCATTGATTTTAGGTAGACCATGGTTAGCTAAAACTGATGATTTTATCAGTTGTAGATCTAGTGATATGTTTATCTCTGATAGAATTTCAACAAAGAAATTCACACTATATCCTACAACAAAAACAACAATTGAAGTAGAAAGTGAAGAATGGATAGATGATGACACTGAAAATTTTGATATGAGACCAATTTTTGCTACTTCACAAATAGATGAAGAAGATCAGATTTTGAATTTAATGGAAAATAACAAATCTTGCTCACATTGCGAACAAAATCTAAGTTTTCAAGGACAGCTTAATATTGAATATTTATCATCACGACAAATGGCTTTACATTCTATGGAGAAATTTGGCAATTTTTTAATAGATTTTTTTCTAGGGAAAACTTTGAATATCAATAATAATATGGAAAAATCTCAAAAGAAGGAATTAGTGAAGGTGATACAAGAACATTCCTTTTCTTATGCATGGGAATACACTGATATGAAAGGAATTGACCCATGCACTTGTATGCATCACATCTATATTGAAGAAAATTCTAGACCAATATGATAGCCCTAGAGGAGGATGAATCCAAACTTAAGGGAATCTGTTAAGGAGGAACTATTTTTTTTTTTAAAGTGAATTTCATTTATCCCATATCAGACAGTGAGTGGGTTTCACCATTAGTAATTATTTCAAAAAATAATGGAAAATGGAGAGTATGTATTGATTATAGGGAATTGAGAAAATCCACTTTAAAAGATCATTTTCCACTTCCTTTTATAGATCAGGTTCTTGACACATTGGCAGGGAAAACATAATTTTATTTCTTGGATGGTTTTAGTGGACATAACTAGATCCAAGTAGCTATAGAAGATCAAGATAAAACAACCTTTACCTGTCCATGGGGAACTTATGCTTATCAAGTACTTCCTTTTGTGTTATGTAATGCACCTGCAACATTCCAAAGGGCAGCTTTAGGAATTTTTTCTGATCTGATTCATGATTGTGTGTAAGTGTACATGGATGATTTTATTGTCTATGGAAACTCTTTTGAAGAAGCTCTTAAATTTTTGAAAAAGTTCTCATTAGGTGTAAAGAAGAAAATATCTCATTAAGCCTTGAAAAGTGTTTTATGATGTTTACTAAGGGAATTGTTTTAGGCCACCATATTTCAGGAGATGGAATTAAGATGGATGGATCTAAGGTAGAATTCATTTCTAAATTATCAGTTCCTACTTGTCAAAGGTACGTTAGAAGTTTTCTTGGTTTTACTGGTTACTACAGAAGATTTATAGAAAAATTTACAAAGATTGCCTCTCTACTTTTAAAATTACTCACAAAAGATTATGAATTCATCTAGAATTATGACTGCCAGAAAGCTTTTGAAACATTGAAATAAAAGATTTCCCAAAAACCATCTTAAGATGACCAAATTGTAAATTACCTTTTCACATCTCAACTGATTCCTTATACACTAATCTAGGAGTTGTACTAGGACATAAATATTTGACTCTTTATGCCATGTACTATACAAGGAAAAAATTGGCTCCTGTAGAGTTGAATTACACTATAACAGAAAAGGAGTTTTTATTCTTTGTACATGCCATAAATAAATTCAGACATTATATTACTGGTTATGCAAATTTCGTTCACACAAATCATTCTGCAATTAGATATTTAATGAATAATTCAATTACTAATGGAATAATTATAATATGATTATTTTTATTACAAGAATTCAATATTACTATTTTGGATAGACCTGGAAAACAAAACAAAATTGATGGTTTCTTATCCACAATCCAAAATGATAATAATGATACTCCTGTAGAAGATAATTTTCCCAATGAATATCTTTTTACAGTATCTAATAAATATTTTTGGTTTGCAGATATTGCTAATTATTTGGATACAAGGAAGTTACCATCATACTTATCTCCTCAATAGAAAATAAATGTAATTCAAAAAAGTGCATCTAATTCATGGATAAATGAATAATTGTACAAGATAAAGCCCGACTTAATCATTCGAAGATGTGTTAGAGAGGATGAAGTACCAGAGATATTGAAATATTGTCATGATGAACCAACATAGGACATTTTTCTAATAAAATAACTGCCTATAAAGTCATTATCTTAGGATACTATTGGACTTCTCTTTTTAAGGATGCCAAATAATATGTTAAGATATGTGATATTTGTCAAAGAATGGGAAATCATGTTCCTTTAGATGAAATGCCTTTACAGCCTCAGGTACTTATTGAAATTTTTGAAAAATTGGCTTTGGATTTTGTTGGTCCAATCAATCCACCATCAAGACAAAAAAGGTACATTCTTATCTGTATATAATATGTCACAAAATGGGTAGAAGCTAAAGCACTTCCTTTTGCTACTGAAAATGTTGTAGTTTAATTTTTTTTAATGATATTTTCACTCGTTTTAGTGTCCCAAGAGAAATTATGATAGATCAAGGTACTCAATTTACATCCAAGTTGGTACAAAATATAATGGAGGAATACAAAATTAAGCATCAAAAGTGTACTCCGTATAATCCACAAGAAAGTGGACAAGTTGAATCTACCAATAAAGTAATTGAACAATTCTCACCAAGACTGTGCATCTGCATAGAAGAGATTGGGTAGAAAATCTTCCAGAAGCTTTATGGGCATACCACACCACATGGAGAAATACAACATGACACACTCCTTATGGACTTATTTATGGGAAACAAGTCTTATTTCCTATTTATTTCCAGATAAAGACCTTTAAAATAATTGTCAAATTAATTGGGTCTTGATTTATTAGAAGAAAAAACAAAAATAAAGGAGAAATTGAATGAACTCAATGAGATAAGACAAGATTTTATTCATAGGATCAATATATTTCAGCAACAAAGATCTAGGTGGCATGCCAAATTCATCAAAGAAAGAAAATTCCATCTTGGTGATTGGGCATTTATTTTTTATTCAAAGTTTAAATATTTTCAAGGACAATTTCAAACTCATTGGCTTGGGCCTTATGAGATTGAAACCATCTTTGATAATGGAGTAGTCAGAATTAGAACTATTGATGAAGAAAAAGTAACCTTATTTGTAAATGGTTATAGACTAAAAATATATCACAAACCATTGTCAAGAAAATAATTCATTGAGAATAGGCAAGATAATCTAAATTCCAAAGTTGGTCAAGGAAGATTCTTCTTTCTCTCCAACTTAGCATTCTACTTTCGTTTTCATATATATATATATATATATATATATATAAGAGATTAAAAAAATGAAAATAATTTTTTTGTGTAAACATGAAAACCAACATTGTTCTCATGTTTATACAGAAAATCTATGTTAAAAACCAAGAATTATTGGTTGTATAGATTTTATTTCTAATCCCCTATTCTAGTCCCATCTTTTTTAAACCCTCTTTTCTCTTTTTGAAAATAAAGCAGATACGAAATTGTCAACTACCTGCAGCTCTAATATAATTCTGCAGCTGACTTGGCAGATTGTGACCAAAATAAATGAAGATAATGGTACAATAAAAAGATCAATGAAGATTGCAGCTAGAGCAACATGAGGAAAACCTACAAAAGACAAACTAGAAATTAGTAAGACACAAATATAAGGTATGTAAGTATTAAGTTGAATAATAAAGGTAAAACATTTGAGTTATGAAATAAATGATAAGTAACCATTGCTACCACTACTCTGAGTAATGATTACGCTCATTACTCCCACACAAATTTGGTCTTAACAAAAATATCACTTTCTTATCAACCAAGTCAATCATGAACCTTATTATAATTTTAAATTCCCCCTCTCCTCTCCATTTATCATTCCACTTCATGTGTGACCCATTCCATTTTCATTTAGCCTTGTTTCATTGCTAAGACTGCCTTCACCTAAACTTTCTTCTCTAATTCACTCATACCCGAATCCTTTCATTCCATAACCTTGTCAAAAGAGAAATCACCAGCTAAGATTCTCTAACATGGGGGTCATTGTAAGGTCAGAGCTAAATGGGGTTAAGTTCCTTGAAGGTTACCCATAAGTCAGAAAATTGTTGCAGCAGGCACAATGGCTGGAATTTGTAGAGAAATTTGATGGGTACGAAAAGGAGGTAACAAAGTCTTTTGCCCGGGCATACGATGGAATTGGAGCATAAATTAGGGACACAAAGCTAGTTTTGGAAGAGAAATTCTTAGAAGTGACTACCGGACTGCCCATAATCGACGAGAGTTGGTTCAAGAATAGAAAAAATTGAAGAGAAAGAGTGGAAAATCTTCCTCAAGAATCTAGGTATGGATACTTCTGTGTTTAAAAAGGGGATACCAGTCATAAATTTGAAGAAAAATGGATAAATTTTCTATTTATTATTAAAAAATTTATAACTTGTGAAGGTAGGTTCAGTAACATGTTCTTCTACCATGCACGATTGATGATGATTTTTCTTGAAGGAAATGAAATTAACCTACCATACTTATTACTTCATAGCTTGAGAAATTGTCTGGAAATATACAATTCATAAACAATGCCTTATACCATCATGGATTGGTGAAAATTCTGATTGAGACCCATCTGAGAAACAATATAGGATACAATTGGGAATATTTCTTACTTAGGAATCATTTTAAGGAACCAAAACAAGAAGAGCCTAGTGGTAAAAAAAATAAAAGTAGAAGGAAGATGCCTATAGACCCTAAATATAACTCACCTACACAAGAGGAGCGATAGTAGGAGGATGAGACTCATCTTGCAAATATGTTGGAGAGCCTTAAAAATAGAAATTTTAGAAGAAAGAAAGCCATCAATAAAGGTGAAAGTTCATCCAAGAAGAAAACAAACTAGGAAAAGGATAAAAAGTTGCCCCTTACTACTAAATCTAAATCACCATATAAGCCATCATCCATTATAAAAAGAAGTGCAAGGATAAAAAAACACTGCATGGACAATCTCAATAAAATTCAAGATTCATCAACTTAAAAGAAGATGAGGAACTGAGAGTTCCGTCACCAGTTTCCAGTCCAACTAAAATAACTCCTGAAATAGATCCAGTGCAGCAAGAGACAAATGAATACATAGAGTCTTTGGAACAAATATCTACAAGTAAAATAGTGGAATCATCCTCAAACCAAGAGGAAATTACTCATTCTTATCCTCCAGAAAGATCCCAAATTTTAAACACTCCTAAAGAAGAAATCTATGAGTTGAAGGTAGTAAATAGAAATTTAAAGCAAGAACATGAAATACTGAAAGTGAAAAATGAAATCCAAAAAATTAAAAATTAAAACATCATGTTGCACCTTGGTGTATGGTATGAGAAGAATGAGAAATTGAATGCCAAAAACAATTCTCTTTAAAGAAAGGTGATAAGCTTGCAACATAGTTTTTTGATGAAGAAACTGAGGATGGCAGTCACCACCAAGAAAGAAAGAAGGAATAACTTGGATGTTCTTGCTTAGGAATATGAAGAGGCTCAGTGATAGGAAACACTTGCAAATTTTGAAATTTTTCATGAGGACATGCAATTTCTTCTGTGTGGGGGAATTTTGAACCGCAAAATTGCCTCTTTTTGACAACCCTTTTTCACTCCAGTTTCCTCTTTTTGACCTTCATAACTCTAATTTGGGCAGAAATTCACAAGGCTTGTGGAATATCAGGTACTTAATCATCTTCTATTTTATTAATGGCAATGTTATTTATTGTGTAGCTTAATATTTACATTAGCTACCGAATTACAGTGGTTCTGCAACTAACGTATGATTCTGCAACTGAGTTCAAGATTTGATAGGTTCTGAAGCTCAAGTTGATGAACGAGGCATATGGTTAGGTGGAAATTATCTTGTACAATGATTTGTTCCTATATTCATAGCTTGGATCGATAAATAAGATACCCTAGAAGCTCAGTCAAAGGAAAAGTCAACAACCGTAGGAGGCGAACTAGGCAAGCGAGATGGAGATTTTTAGCCTCATGATTTGCTGCGTTGATAAAAAAATTAGGAGAGGATCATGTTATCTTATCTTTCAAAGTTAATTTTATCTAGTGTCGATTAGCATATGGAGTAATGCTCTGAAACATTTAATGCATAGGAGTTTTATAAATATGCTCTCGGCATAGCAGACAAAGACTTTGATTTTATATTGTAAACACTTTGTTTTCTATAGAAACTTAGCTTTTGTTCTTATTTCTCTGTTGTGTGATTACAATGCGTGGTTGATCATCTTGTGAAGGCATCATATTGATACTTTCTTCTCGTAGGAGGCCCCCCCTCGAGATAATAAGGTTTCCTTTTAACCATAATTATTATTTTGTTTTGTGTTTTATGTAGAATTCTGTTAAGTTAATTTTTTATTTTAAATACAAGTTTAAGATTGTTTTCATAGAAAATTTGTCTAATCATTTTTATTTTTGAGTGAAACGAGATCTATTATGCACATGGATAGAGCATAGGTTTACATAGATCAGTAACATAACTTTACATTTCAATTATATAGATAGGATTTTAATTTTCAGAGATACACTTTCTTTCTGTCAACAGTAGATTCAATTGCAGCGTGGTTTCAATTCAAGAAAGTGTGATTTCATTTTAAAAACAAGAGTGGTGTGATTTCATTCAAAGCAAAGTGTGCGTGTGGTCTCATTTAAAATAAAAAGAGTGTGTTTGATTTAATTTTGAGTAAAGCATGAACAAGTGTGTTATTCATTTCAATAAGAGTGTGATCTTTCTTTCAAGCTAGAGTAATACAATCAATTTCATTTACTTACATAACTGTTAGAGAAGCATGTTCATTTTGATATCTCGAATTAACTTAGGAATTTTTTGAGTGACAAAGACTCCTAGCACATACAATACACATACATTTCATCAATATACTAGCCCTGGTTGATAATTTATGTAAGTCATTTAACTCCAGTTAAATTACCAAACAAATAGTAAACGAAGTGCATAGGTTTATCAGTGAGGGAAATATCATTGTATTGTTTCATGGTCTTGACTTTATGCAATACATAGATAGAGAGGTTTTGAGTAGTTTCTTTCCCCAGATACATCTTGTGTTGTGTGATTGATAATTTCTTTCTCTTACTTGTTATGTGATTGTGCTATTGTAATTGGTTTCCACAATTTGTAGAAGGATTCAATATTTTGTTTTAGTACCTTAAAATATTAGTTGAATCCATTTGGATACTACATGGTATTAGAGAAAGAATCACAATAGAAGAGAAGAACCAAAGTTTTTTTTGAACAAGTACATCGAATTTTCAGATTTATTCTTTAGGACCAATAGTACATCAACATGTTTGTCAATGGATTGAGACTTGAATATGCACTCAAGGGAAATTCGAATTACATATCATGGAAGGATAGGATGGAGGCAGTGGTCGAGGACAACAAATTGAAGGCATTCATAGAAAATGATATTCCCTAGCCCGCAACAACAGATGCTCAACTTATTGATGCTTGGAAGAGGAATGTATCAAAGGTGAGAAGGATCTTATTAAAGGGAGTTCGAGATCATATTGTATCGAATCTCCATGGAAAGGAAACTCCATATGCTATGTGGAAGGCCTTAAAAAATATATTTCAAAATAGCAATGACCACAAAAAGACGACACTGAAAGACAATCTCAAAAATATCAAGATGGAGAAGGGCGACACAATCCAAAAATACTTGATGAAGTTCACTCAATGTTGAGATGAGCTTGGAAGTGTTGCAGTAATAATTCCCAGGATGATTTTCTAAGCCAAGAACTTCTAGGCATTCACAAGAGCTGGCATAGCTACTAGGACTCTATGAATGGGCAGGTGAAGCTACCATAGCGGGAGTGATTGTGGTCGGACTTAGTATAAGAAGAGATTTGACGGAGCAATAGAGATGGATCCTCATCAAAGATTGATGATGAGGAGAACTATGCCTTATATGGAAATGCAAAGAAAGGGAAAGGGAAGGTGTCCCATTTCAAATTGAATTTTGGCAAGGAAGGCAAGAAGTGAGACTTGTCAAAGGTAAAATGTTTTCACTGTCATGAGCTTGGACACTACACTACAAATTTTCCGCACAAGAAGACCAACAAGAAGGTCTCAGGAGGAGAAGTACGTGAAGCACTTGATTCAAAATATGAATTGGATTTCACTCTCATCACATGCATGGTTTCATCGGTGATGGGTTTTGTGTGGTACCTAGATAGTGGAGCTTCGTTCCATATGACTGTCAATAAATAATTCTCCAGTAGCTTGGAGGAGAAGGATCTCCATACGCACATCGATATGGGAGATGAAGAGAGGTATAATGCTACCGGTGTAGGTACAATTACCTTTTAGAGGGAGTCAAATAATCCAATCACATTAAAATATGTCAGGTATGTTCCTAGTTTAAAGAAGAATTTGGTTTATGTTGCTATGTTGGAAGATCGTGGATATGATGTGGTATTCAATGAAGGAAAGGTGTTCCTCCATCACAAAGCCATGGGACAGGTGAAAAATATTGGGGATCGAGTAAAGAACCTTTAAAAATTGGATGTAGAAGACTGTGCTGCCTTGAGCATGAAAGCAGAGAAGGTGGAGAGCCGAGACATCGATGAGTTATGGCATAGGATATTGGGCCATATACATCATGACGCTTTGAAGATCATGAAGAAAATTTCTATAGGACTTCCAAAGGGTGCACTTGTGCAGAGAAATACATGCAAAGGGTGTACATTGGGGAAGTATACCAAAGCCACCTTTCACGATAAGGAAATTTGAGGAAAGGAAATCCTTGAGAGAGTTCACTCAAACATTTGTTGATTGTTCTCATTAGCTTCCACAACAAAACACATGTATTTTTTGACTTTTGTAGCTTATTTTTCACAAATTTTTTTATTTTCTTCATGCAGAAGAAAAATCATACGTTATCCAAGTTTTGTGAGTTCAAATAACTTGTCAAGAAAGATATAGGGAAGAAGGTGAAGGCTCTGAGAATCAACAATGGTGGAGAATATATCTCTAACTAATTCAATATATTTAATGCCTCGGAAGGAATTCGAAGGGAATTGATAGCCCCTCATAACCCACAGAATAATGGGGTTGCAGAAAGAAAGAACATAACTATTGTGGGAGCAACACAAGATATTGTGCATAATCAGGGCCTATCATTGCATATGTGGGTGGAAGTATGCAATAAAATAGTATTTATGCAGAACAGAAGTCCTCATCGGATACTTGGGATGAGTAAAATAGAGGAATAATTTTCAGGTAAGAGACCAGATGTGTCGCATTTTAAAATTTTTGGTTCATTTTTTTGTTTCCATTTGACCAAAGATGCCACGTAGAAGCTAGAGGCAAAAATTGAGTTGGGGATATTTTTTGGTACATCGATACACCTCACAACTATCGAGTGTATTTTCCAGCACATAGGATGACAGTCGTCAGAAAGGATGTGAAATTCGATGAATAAAAGGCCATGCGAATTTCCCTTGAGAGGGAGCTTCAGTTGCATGAAGTTGAGGAGCTCTTGGATCCAAAAGAAGAACCTCAGGATGTGGAGCAACCAAAAGTAGAGGAATAGAGAGTGGAAGAATCCATTCATGTAGGGCCATCCACCAAAGATGGAAGAAAACACACCAGAAAGGTTGATAGATTTTTGCTAGATGTGAGAGAGAATATGGGAGCACCCATATCACATCGCAGGCAGAGAAGGTCCCGAGAGTGGTACAATGGATACATGGATCTTATGAGTGAAGGTGTAGAGATAGAACCATACTCTTTCGAGGAATACGTGCAACAACCAATTTGTGTTGATGCCATGGTTGAGGAGTATGAATCCATTATTAGAAAAAAAATCATGAGAAGTTGTCCCAAGACTGGAGGGGAAGTCAGTTGTAGGATCCAGATGGGTCTACAAGGTGAAGCAAGAAGAAAATGGGAGTGTAGATAAGCACAAGGCCAGATTTATGGCCAAAGGGTTCTCTCAGGTGGAGGGGATAGATTATGCTGAGACTTTTGCACCAGTCACAAGGTACTCATCAATCAGATCCATCCTTGCACTTTTAGTGCATATGGGATGGTAGATACATCAGATGAATGTAAATACAACTTTCCTCAATGGGGTGATTGAGGAAGAGGTGTACATTGAGCAGCCGGAAGGTTTTTAGACCTTAGACAGGGAGTTGCATGTTTCCAAACTTAAGAAAGAAATGTATGGGCTGAAGCAAGTGTTAGCCATCAGTATTTTTTTACATGTTAGTGATGACTATATCTATAGATGCATGATGATTGCGTTTTCAAGCCAAGGAGATTCGAACCTTGGATCTCTATTTAGACAGGCCATGATTGCGCAATAGAGGCAAGGAAATTAGTGGTGAGTTTTGAACCAGTGACTTGTTCAAAACCAAGCTAGTTTGTGTGTAACTTCATGAGATAGTACTGAGTACTTGTGAGGAGTATTGTACTGAGTTTGTTACATGTATTCTCCATTATAATATACACAATAGCTGCGGGGTTTTCAGCTATAAGCTTTCCCCATACATACTGTGTTAATGTGTATGATGATTTGATGTGCTATCGCTTGTTTTATTTCCGCATGTTTGATGATCGAGTGGAAGAGATTATGTGTTGCATATAAATTCGAATTGTATGTGATCAGGATAGTCTCGGTGGATAATTAATCATTATTCAGCAAATTTCTACATGGTATCAGAGCTATTGAAGCAGAGATTGATCATCACAGTGATTGCAAACTTATTTCGGTAGACAGAGTCTGCATGCGGGCCAGGTAGCCTCCGGATTCATCTTTCTTCGGAAAGTGAAAGGTCTGGTAAATGCCCCTTGCAGTCAATATCTGTGCTAGAAATAATTTTTTCTCACAGATCTAGAGCGGCTGAGCTTTGAGGTGGAATTCGAAATTTTGCAGCAGTTTTTGTTTTCTTGGTGCCAGTGTTGAAAATGTCTTTCAACGGTTTGCGACTCGAATATGCTCTTGAAGGCAGTTCAAATTATGTTGCATGGAAGGATCGCATGGAAGCAATATTAGAAGATAATGGTCTGAAGGAGTTCGTAGATACGAATGTCCAAAAGCCCACTGATCCTGCTGAAGTCGAAGCATGGCAAAAGAAGATGGCGAAATGTCGAAGGATCTTGTTGGAGGGCGTCAAGGATCATATTGTATCCAGCCTACATGGAAAGGCTTCTCCATATTTAATGTGGAAAGCTTTGACGGATCTATTCCAGAGTAAGAGCGACCAAAGGAAGCTGGCGCTCAAAGATAAGCTCAGGAACATCAAGATGGAGAAGGGCGAAAGTATCGCCAAATACCTCACGAAGTTCACTCAATGCAGAGATGAGCTGGGAAGTGTGGGGGTGACTGTCGAAGACGAGGACATGGTTGACCTGGCTCTCCTTGGTCTTTCGAAGGCTTGGCACTCATATCAAGATAGTGTCAATGGTCGGGAGAAGCTGTCGGGATGGGAGCGCCTTTGGGCGGATCTCATGCAGGAGGAGATAAGGAGGACTACTCGAGATGGATCTTCATCGAAGGGAGCTGATGAAGAAAACTGCGCTTTGGTTGCCAAAGCAAAGAAGGGGAAGGGTAAGAAAACCTCTCATTCTGGTGCAAAGGGCAAGAAGCAGGATATGGCGAAAGTGAAGTGTTTTCACTGCCATGATCACGGACATTATGCTACCAATTGTCCAAAGAAGAAGAAGAAAAAGAAAGCGGGAAGATCTGTAGATGGAGAAGCCTTGGCTTCACAGTTCGAGCTTGACTTTTCACTGATCGCATGCTTGGTTTCAAGTGTGTTGGGATCGGTGTGGTTCTTGGACAGCGGTGCGTCATTTCATATGACGGGAGATCAGGATTTGTTCTCAGATCTGGAGAACAAAGATTTGGGTGTGCACATCGAGATGGGCGATGATGGTAGATACAGTGCGACTGGTATCGGTACCATATCCTTTCAGAGGGAGTCTGGTAAACCCTTGTACTGAAGGATGTCATGCATGTACCTGGATTGAAGAAGAACTTGATCTTTGTGGCGATGTTGGAGGATAAGGGGTATGATGTGGTCTTCAGCGAAGGAAAAGCCTTCCTGCGCAGTAAGACTACTGGAGAGACCCGGAAGATAGGGGTTCGAACTCAGAACCTTTATCAGTTGCAGGTAGATGACTGCGCAGCTATGGCATGCAAGGCGGGAGAAGTGGTGAGCCGAGATGATGAGGGCGAACTATGGCACAGGAGATTGGGCCATCTTCACCATGGAGCTTTGAAGATTCTGCAGCAGATTTCTACTGGACTTCCTAAGGGCACTCTTGCGCGGTCAGATCAGTGCAAGGGGTGTACTTTAGGGAAGTATGTGAAAGCCACCTTTCACGAGAAGGATAGTCGCGCCACGACGATCCTTGAGAGAGTTCACACAGACGTGTGTGGTCCTTTCTCAGTTGCTTCGACAGCAAAGCACGAGTATTATGTGATCTTTGTTGATGATTTCTCTCGAAAGTGCTGGATCTTCTTCATGCAGAAGAAGAGCGATACATTCGCGAAGTTCTGTGAGTTTAAAGCACTGGTCGAGAAGGAGTCGGGGAAGAAGGTGATTGCTCTAAGGAGTGATAACGGTGGTGAATTCATCTCGACTGAATTCAAGGAGTTTTGCAGCGCAGAAGGGATTCGGAGAGAGCTCATCGCACCCCATAACCCACAGCAGAACGGGGTGGCTGAGCGGAAGAACAGAACGATCGTGGGTGCTGCACGGGCGATGTTGCATGATCGGGGCCTACCCCTTCACTTGTGGGCTGAGGCATGCAATACAGCAGTGTATGTGCAGAACCGTTGTCCTCACAAGGTTCTTGGCATGAGTACACCAGAGGAGGCTTATTCTGGCAAGAGGCCCGATATTTCCCATTTGCGGATTTTCGGATCTCCTGTCTACATGCATGTGACGAAGGATGCAAGAAGGAAGCTGGATCCAACTGCTGAAGTTGGAATATTTGTGGGGTAAACTGATACACCTCACAACTATCGGGTGTATGTGCCAGACAGTCGCAAGACTGTTGTGCGACGGGATATAAAATTTCAGGAGGAGAAAGCCATGCAGTGTTCGCTTGAGAGGGAGCTACACTTGCATGCGGATGAGGAGCTGTTAGTTCCTAAGGAGGAGCTTCCGGATGTGGATCAGCCACAAGAGGAGGTTCAGGAGGTGGAAGAAACCACCCATGCAGCGCCAACCATCAGAGGGCGCATGCGCACTACAGAAGCTGAGCGACTGGCTCGGGATGCAGAAAAGGTTGTAGGACCACCTACAGCACAGCGCAGACAGAGACAGTCACCGGATCGGTACACTGGATACATGGCTCTTGTGAGTCAATGTGTTGTGACGGAGCCATCCTCTTTTGAGGAAGCTGTGGAGGAACTCGCATGGGTTGATGCCATGATCAAAGAATATGATTCGATCGTCAGGAACAGTGCATGGGAGATTGTCCCAAGACCGGTGGGGAAATCAGTGGTGGGTTCGCGATGGATCTACAAGGTGAAGCAGGCGACTGACGGGAGTGTGGAGAAGTACAAGGTGAGATTTGTCGCCCGTGGCTTTTCACAGATCGAGGGGATCGATTATGAGGAGACTTTTGCACCTGTCGCAAGGTACTCTTCCATACGGACGATCCTTTCTCTCTCAGCGCAGATGGGGTGGCACATTCATCATATGCATGTGAAGACTGCGTTCCTCAATGGAGTTATTGAGGAAGAGGTGTATATAGAGCAGCCTAAAGATTTTGAGATCTTCAGCAGTGAGTCGCATGTGTGCCGACTCAAGAGAGCACTGTACGAGCTGAAGCAAGCACCTCGTGCTTGGTACACTCGGATAGACAGCTACTTCACCGGGCTTGGATTCTCCAAGAGTGAGGCGGATCCTAACCTGTACCAGATTGTGGTGGAGGGGAAGTTTTTGATCATCGTACTGTATGTAGATGATCTGATTTTGACTGGCGATGAGCAGTTGATACTTTCATGCAAGGAGGATCTTGCACGAGAGTTTGAGATGAAGGACTTGGGCATCCTTCATTATTTCCTGGGATTGGAGATTTGGCAGCGCAACGGAGGACTGGTTGTTTCTCAGGGCAAGTATGCTCTGGAGATTCTGGAGAGGTTCAACATGCAAGGCTGTAAGCCTGTTGACACTCCTCTTCCTGGTGGTTGGAGGAAGGAGGATTCTACTTCAGCGAAGGTAGTGGATGCCACTGTCTATTGAGAGTTGGTGAGGTCGCTTATGTATCTGGTCAATACACGACCCGATATATGCTATGCAATTAACCAGCTTTCGCAAGCTATGGTTAAGCCTACCAAGCTCTTTTGGAAGGCAGGCAAGCATGTATTGCGCTATATCAGAGGCACATCAGGATATGGTCTATGGTACAAACAGGAGGATGGAGCGAAGATTTCTGGCTTCACTGATGCAGATTGGGTAGGGAGCCCAACGGACCGGAAGAGCACTTCTGGAGGAGTTTTCAGCATTGGGTCGACAGCAGTTTCCTGGTACAGCAGGAAGTAGAGATCCGTGGCACTCAGTTCAGCAGAGGTCGAGTACATGGCAGCTAGCTTTACTGCATGCGAGGCTATTTGGATGAGGAAGATCCTCGCAGGATTGTTCAGGTTGCATTTGGAGCCTACAGTGATCTACTGTGATAACCAAAGCTGCATCAAGCTCTCGGCTAATCCAGTATTTCATGATAGGTCCAAACATATCGACATTAGGTACCATCATATCAGAGATTGTGTTCAGCGGAGAATCATGATGCTTTCATATGTTCCCACGGAGGATCAGGATGCCGACATCCTGACGAAGGCGCTCACCAGGAGCAAGTTCGAATTCCACAGAGGTAGGATAGGGGTTGCGGATAATCCATATCTTGCTGAGAGGGAGTGTTGAAAATGTAGCAAGATGATGGAGCTTAGTGAAATGAAGTCGCCTTCACTAAGTGGGCCCGCAGGCAAATTCTAGCGCAAAATCTATTTTTAGACTATGTCTATTTTTAGACATATGGAGCATGGTTCGAGGAT
>CM076574.1:1187882247-1187920283 GCA_034641835.2 Pinus albicaulis
GCAAGCACCTCGTGCTTGGTACACCAGGATCGATAGTTATTTCGCCAGGATGGGCTTCACTAAGAGTGAATTAGATTTGAAAAATTATCATATTGTGATAGATGGTAAGATTTTGATTATTTTACTTTATGTCGGTGATTTGATACTAACAGGTGATGAGCAGCTCATCAACTCTTGCAAAGAGGACCTTGCAAGGGAATTTGAGACGGAGGACATGCAACTCTTGCACTATTTCATGGGATTGGAAATATGGAAAAGAGATGTGGAAATATTTGTATCTCAAGGCAAGTGTGCCAACCATATCCTCAGGAAGTTCCACATGGAGGGCAACAAACCCATGGAGACTCCTCTAGCAGGAAATTCGAGGAAGGAGGATGCTACTTCAGGCGAAGTAGTAAATGTTATTGTTTACAGGCAGCTTGTGGGTTCACTCATGTATTTTGTAAACACATGACTAGACATATGCTACATGGTTAACCAACTTAGTCAAGCTATGGTTAAGCCTACCAAGCTCTTTTGAAAGGCAAGAAATAATTTGTTGAGATATCTCAGAGGCACTACAAAGTATGGGCTACCGTACAAACGAATAGAGGGAGTGAAGATTCAAGGCTTTACCGATGCAGATTGGGCAGGGATTCCATCCGACATGAAGAGCACATCAAGGGGCATATTCAACATAGGATCAACAACAGTTTCCTAGTACAAGAGGAAAAATAGATCAATTCCATTCAGTTCAACAGAAGCAGAGTACATGGCGGCCAGCCTGGCAATATGTGAGGACATCTGTATGAGGAAGATGCTTGTTGGTTTTTTTAGTCGACAAATGGATTTTATGGTGATATATTGTGATAACCATAGTTGCATCAAAAACTTGGTTAATCCATTTTTTCATGACATGTCCAAGCATATTGATATCTGGTATCACCATCTCAGAGATTATGTGAAAAGGCATATTATGTCATTAGAGTACATTCCCATGGAGGAGCAGGATGCATACATCTCGACAAAGGCACTGAAAAGAATGAAATTGGAGTTCCAAAGAGATAGGACCGTGGTAGCAGGTAATCCATTTCTTATTGAGAGGGAGTGTTGAAATGACACTAAGAAATGGCCCTGCAAGGAGGCTTCTAATTTAATTTTCCCTTAATTAAATTGGAAGAGAAATTGTAATGTCATATCATAACAACTTGTAAGTGTTAACTGAGTCAGAAAGACTTAGTTAGCTTAGATAATTTGAATTGAATGTCAAAGAGGAGGCATGTAGAGTTCTTCCTAGATTTTAGGGGTTCCAGTTATAGTTATTTGTGAGTTTTAATTAGTTAACTCAATTAATTGAGTTAAAATTAGTTTAACTAGTTCTAACTAAGAGATGAGTTAGTGATAGGTCCAATGAATTAAATATGATTTAATTCACAAGTAGTGGTCAATCAGTTAAATGATAATTCACTATAAGTATCTATTGCATGTCAGCTCTAAGGAAGGTCCAGTTGAGATTGAGGTTAAAGGGAAGATAACTATCAGTTGTATAATTATAAAATTGTACAGGTCATCCATGAGGTCATCAGGATTCCTTGGAGGAATTTCACAATCAATTATTGGGAATTTCCTTATAATAGGGACACAATTCCTCCAGGAATGTGTAAGCAACTCTGGTCAGACAAAGGATGAGAATTGGTTAAGTATTTTACTGATTTTTCCTAGATTAGAGTGAGACAGTGAGCAGAGTGCAAAGGTTTCTTAGTGAGGGAAATAGAATTGTATTGTTTCATGGTATTAACTTGATGAAGTATACATATAGCATGGTTTTGAGTAGTTTCTTTCCCTAGATAAATATTTTGTTGTGCGATTGATAATCTCTTTGTCTTACTTGTTATATGATTGTGCGATTGTAATTGGTTTCTGCAATTTGTAGAAGGATTCAATATTTTGTTTTAGTACATCAAAAGATCAGCTGGATCCCTTTGGATAATTTCTACACCATGTTCTTAACCTTGACATGGGCACAATGTATGATTCATCTTCACATAATTATAATTTAGCATAATTTCGTTCCTACCAATAAATTCCTCTTCACAGTGGGAATCTTTTCGTACCATCCATGTCACCAAATATATATATATATATATATATATATATATATATATATATATATATATATATATATATATATATATATATATATGAGCTGTCATCTTTTAATTTGAATGACCTCTAACAACCTGTTGGACACGATGGCATTTTCATAAGTACATACATATATATTGATGAACATGAACATGTATGGAATATATTAGTATCCATCATCGTAATCATGTGTGCAATATATAAGTATCCATCAACATAATCAAGTATGCAATATGTAAGTACACATGCAAGTATAGTCAAGGGTTAATATAACTACCTTCTTGAGATTTTCCTGGATGCACATCTCCATGTCCATTACTCTCATGGAATCAACCAATCCATTAGGATTTTTCATTACTTAATCATGGTCACCACAACAATTAACTTATTCCAAATAAATATGGAGTTTAGATGACTCCCTGATTGTGGCCAAGCATGCATTATGTAACTCTTTCACTCTGCTATTGTTTTAATTTTTACTTGCTGTTCTTCTCATGTCCATTACCTAATAACGTTCCATTTTTACTGGAAATTTAATCACTATGTTCTCCTTAATACCTACCAATCACTGCCCTTTTTTAGGATTTCATGGCCTTCCTGCCACTCCAATCCTCCTTATTCTAATATCCCCAAGTATGAAATTTGAATTTTAAAGACCGAAAACCAATGCAAGAGGAAAAAAAAAGGAAATCATTGCAAAAGGACATGAATTTCACAACAACATTCATTCACAAAAGTCACAAGTAAAATAACATCATCAAGAAGACGCAAACAACATGATAACCAAGACCAAAAACCAGCATGGCCATGTGCAAATCCAAAACTAGAATGATATCAATCCTTGAAGTCAAGAAACTAAAGCCACAACACATATGCATTAAATAAAATAGTACCCAAAAAAATTGACTCCATCTCCATGAGTCCAACATTCATGGAACTTGTTAGCACTGCATTGCATACTTTTCAAAGTATGGCCGTTAAATTTTTAATCATTTTTAAACAAAATCCAAAAATTTTGAGTCCAATAGTTTGTTTGATGTCTTAGAGTTATTAGGGTAAATTTCCTTTAATAAGTCTTTTAACTGCTTTGAGTGGTTAAGGTCATTGGTTTAGCTTGAGAAGTATTATTATTTCACAATGATATCTTCTATCGAAGGCTAGGGACATAATGTTAGAGTCATCAATTATTTTAGGAATAACACAGAAATAACTACCTTTTTCAAAAAAGTAGCTATTTCCTGTATAATTTGTACAAAGAGGTAAAGAGGCATTTCTCAGGTGAAAATGCACTGCTCTTTGGAATAATTGAAGGTCTGCTAAATCAAGAAGTATTACCCTTTTGAAAGGTGGCTATTTCTAATTAGATGATTCATTAAAAGGAGGTTGGCTATTTTATTTGCTAAGGCTGGTTAAATATAATGTTACTCATTAAAGGTGAAATATATCAAGGTTGAGGTACGAGTAGCTACTAGTTAATTATTCATTGGAATGAAAGGTTCGGTGGAATGAGTTGGAACCAAAAATTTAAATCATTTGAGTTCGTGTCACTTAGCCTCCTCATGATTTAGGGCATACAGAGCTCTGTTTCCATTTACCCCCAAGAAAACTACAACAAACAGTTTATTATCCTCCAACAAGTTGTTTATTACCTCGTGCCAACAGTTAGGGCTTCATGGATGGTTGATGTTGATAGTTTTACAGGTGTGCATTAGTGGTTAAGTTAGCTATTAACATAATGGATAAGGGTGGTAAGGTGAACCATTTAGAACCAAACAACACTCGTTTCGTTGATCGTCATGAAAATCCACAGTTCCAAGCATTAGGGTGGTATCAGTTTTTGAAGAAATTTGAGGATAAAATGTTGCAGTTGCTCAGGCATTTGCTGAGAATTTCGATGGAGAGGAAGTCAAGCTGGAGTCTCAGACCTTTAGGATCATAGAGACTATCATTGCAAGAGCTACCCAACTGTCAGCTACAGGTGAGTCCTGGTACAAGAGGAAAACATTGCTTAAAGCATATTTCAATCCATATCTTAAGCCTAAGCATGAAAATATAGATTGGACCCTTACTGTTCACATTTATTATTTTAGGCTTGAGTGGCAAGATGTTATTACCACAGTGCAACGTTATACTACCTGTGAAGGTAGGTTTTTGACTGTGCATCAATATCAGATGAGGTTTCTAGCTCATATTTCGGGTTCTAAACCTATGAATCTACCATTTTTCCTTTATAAATATCTGTTGAAAATGTCTGAAAAAATACAAATAACCCTAGACTATTCTCTTCACAATATTTATCACAGGGGTTTAATCAAAATTTATGGTGGTTTATCATCTGAAGAAGAAGAGAACCACATGGGAGAATTTCTTAACAGATGAAGGTTTCAACAATGTTAACTCAAGGAGAAGGGTAGGAAGGCCTTTAAGGAAAAATAACCAAGAGGAAAATTCAAGCCGTGCACCTACATTGACCCCTTCACAAACTGGTCAATCTTCTAAACCATCCAGCAGACAAAAAAGGAACTCATCTAGGAGAGCTAGAGTTCAAACCACCACTCATATACGAACTATCACTCCTATACCTATAGTGCAACCAGCCAAGGAAGTTTATACCAGAAGAATACCTAAGGAGCCACATACCTTGAGGTCTTTCAGGAAAGAGCATGCAAGCAAGCATAAACAAAAGAATACTGTACCTGAAAATAATGCTATGTCTAAAGGCAAGGAAGAAGTAGCTTCCTCTTCAAAGAGTAAACACAGAAGAAAACTTATTTTGACAGAGGGATCTTCAGTGGAAGTCACCCATGAAACCTTAACACCAAGTCTTGTTCTAAAGACTAGAAATGGGAATAAAGAAAAAAAGGTCACTCCAACAACAGAGGAACCAACACTGGCACAAGTCTTTTCCTCTCTCAAAAAATCAGCTAAGGGGAAAAGTAAAGTTTCAGATACTACAATAGAAGAACCAACTATAGCCTAGATTTATTCATCTCTCAGTTCATCAGCTAAAGGGAAGAAGAAAGCCATAATCCACTCATACTCATCTTTTAAAGAAGAAAGCAGTGAAACGGAGTTTACTGAAACAAATTTTGAGGAGGGACAGTCAACCAGACTTATCCATGGAAGAAGGAGACCTTCATACATTCCTAATCCATACATTCAAAGACTCATACCAGACCAAATAATAAGCTTAGGTTAGCAAGAAAACTCATAGCCAACCCTTCTCTCAGAGATGAGATAATAAACATAGATGAAAGTCCAGAAAATGATCCAGGGAAGAAGAAGACTCAAAAGAAAAATAAAGTACAAAAGAGAAATCCAAACAAGAGGGTCACTAAAGCATAAGCTATTAGAATTTTTGCTTCTATACTAGATCTTTGATGATTAAATGCCTAAAACAATGAAAATTTGAAGAATCATATCATTTTTGTCTTATCTACAAAATTTTCAGAAATAGCTACCTTTTCCAGAAAAGTAGCTATTATTTTCAAAATTCATATAAGAAGGTCAAAAGGTTTGTTTTTGGTTCTGGTTTCGAAGAATTACACTAAGTGGTGATAAAGTGAATGCAACCTCAATGTTAATGGTTTTTTCCAAGTTTCATGTAGTCAAGCTATCTTCCTGATGTCATTTTTAGTTAGTTACTCCTACACTTTTGTAAATAAAGGTCCAGGTGTCCTTTTCAGTTGGCAGTTGCACTTTTTGTGGAGGAATTTTTCTAGGAAACGAGGAGCTCCCAGCCACCTCAACTTAGCCACTTCGAGCTCCATACTATCATGTTTTGTCTTCATTGCATTTCAGACTACTTTTCTTATGTTTAAGATAAGCTTTACTATATGTAGAGGATTGTAATAAAGTCTCTAAAACAAGCTTGCACTTTTTGTGGAGGCTTTAACTAAACACCTTTTTGTATATATACCATGTAAAGCAATGAATAAAGGGTTCATTGGTTTTCCATCTTATTTCATTCAGTATTGTATATTTTTGAACTTATAATATCCAAAAACACTCTTGAGGACTTATGAATGGTTGATGTGTGTATTGTCTATCTTCTTATGTGTTTCCATACTTTACTGTTTCATTCCAGATTATGGTCTACATATGTTGTTTCATGTTTTTGTTAGTCTTGTGGTATATGTGTACATGATTATCTAATTTTGTAAGTATTTTTTTACAAGCTTTCTAGATAAGATATGTATGGTGAAATCATACATAAGCTCTCTCTATTACATAAATATTCAAATGTACGATGAAATTCTTGTAAGTATTGAAGAGGCCTTCTTTCATAAATACATTATAGGTCATAAATATTTTGTATGTTTGTGTTATTAGCAGTGGACTTTTGTTCTTTAGACCCACTGTTCTTGCATATTCTCCTAACCATTAAAATACAAACTAATCCTTGCTACCACATCAAGTAGTAGAACCCTCATATGTGTGAGTGATTTATCAGTTTGAAACCCTTTAATTTTACAGTGTGTGTGAGAATATCGACCACTTTCCAAATCATAATGCAATTGTAAGAAAATCCCTTGAGCTTAAGATGTGTCTAATCAGATGCTTGTTATAATCCAAGTGTTGATTCCAGTGCTAACATATTTTGGTGCATCTACCAAGAGACGAATATTTTGAACTCAACATTCTCCCGAAGTTTTTTGCATGAATGCCTAGTACTAGCTTTTTAAAGGCGAATAAAAACTAGTCATTTTTTGGATTGAAATTGGTTCACCTGACGACTCCACAAAGAGGACGAGGGATTTCAAGACTGCCTACTACAAGAAGAAATCATAGATCACCTCCTGTGACTCCAGTCTCTGACATAGAAAATATCATAAAGGATGCAAGAGGGAAACAAAAATTAGCTGAAGCTACATCACATTTAGTGAAAAAGGTGCATTAAAAGTACATTCCAAAAGAAAGGTATCATCATCTATCTTAGAATCTAAAGAAGTTTCAGTTTCAAAAGAATATACTGAAATATTTCAAGTTGAAACTGCATCTATAAAAGACAAAGTAGTTGATGTTAGCCTAGATTCAGCTGAAAGTATCTCTCAGTCATCATTTAGTAGATCAGAAACAAGTATTATTCCAATGAAATAAGAAAAATCAAATTTTTTAGGCGTTAGTGAAGAAAACCAAAAATCAGAAGCCTTTGTGTTGACAAAATGGGAATTAGAAAAAGTATTGGAAATTTCACCCTTTCTAGATTGGGATATTTTAACTAAAGAATATATTAAAACAATTTTGAGCTTTCTTCAAACTCATCCTGAATATCAGTCCTCTCTTAGTCCATAACATGATTATTTTCCTTTGTCTCAAAACCCAGCTATTGGCTCATCCTATTCTCATCAAGAAGAAGGTAACCTCCCTGAAAATTTGACCTTTAATCTCTCTGACTTTTTAGCTCAGCAGAAAAAAATTGAAGTTGCCCCAATCCTTCAAGAATCTACATCTGAATCTTATTCTCCTAGAGAGGTTGAAATAAAGTCTTATATTGTTCATTTCTCTGAAAATCCATTGTTTTCAGCTCCAAATCCTAAAGAGCTTCAATCTTCTGCCATTCCAAAACAAATAAAAACTCCACAAACTATAATTTCAAGCACTCAAACATCTGCATCAACAAGTCTTCCACTATTTGTGCCTCAGCAAGTCATGGCTCAACCTCCTCCTACAAGGATGCAACAGATTATTGTTGCAAGATATGCACCACTCGCTCTTCCTCAAGCTTTGCATCCTCTTCCTCAAGGGGATTATTTGTAATATTTTCCCAAACACACGGGGGAGGGAGAAGGAGTATCTGCTAAAGAACACCTAGTTTCCTTTTACAGTTATGCTGATAACCAAAACATTGAACATGAAGATGTCTGCTCAAGACTCTTTGTTCAAAGCTTTGATGGAGAAGCCTGTAAGTGGTTCAAAAATTTTCCACCAAATTCAATCATAGGAATATATGATTTGGAGGAAGTATTTGTAAAAAAATGGGGTGACCGTAAGGATTCATTGTATTACCTTACATAGTTTGGAGCTTTAAAGAAAAAGGCTAATGAGTCATTGGAAGACTTTATAAAGAGATTCAGTAAATTCTATCAAAATATTCCTGTAGAAGTCAAACCTCTTGAATCCACGACCATGATAACCTTTTCCAATGCCTTAGACTCCAAGTTTGTAATGTGGTTGAGAGCTGAGAAGCCACAAACATTGCTAGGTATACAGGAGGATTCTATTGGAGTGCAATCAAATCTTATGGCCTCAAACAAACTGAAAATTGAATAGGGGAAGGGAGCAAAGGATAAAAATAAAATGAAAGAGGAGAAACCATCTTCGTCCTCTAAAATTTTCACAGCTAAAGAAAATCTTGATCAAATGTGTAATTTGATTAAAGATCTTTCTTCCAAAATTACAAAATTGGAATTAGAAATAGGCCTACTATTAGGCCCATTCAAAATGAAGGAAATAGAAATCAGGCTCCTTTTGTAAGACCCTTTCAGCATCAAAATTTTTTACAATGCCCAAGAATAAGTCTCCATGATCAAAATGTTCAACCTCCACTAAATAATTTTGCTGAAGAAAATCAGCAAGAACAAGAAGAGGAGGATGAAGAAATAAATATTGTTGGGGAGACATCACAGTCAACTTGTTTGACTTTGAAAGAATATGAAGATTAGTATAGGATAAATCTATTTTCAGATGATGAAGATGCTCATATTCATGTCCAAAATGAGAAAATTCAACCTGAAAATCAGACAAGAAATTATAGTTTGAGTTCAAAAGGGGTTGTCCAATAGCCTCAACAAAAACAAGATTATGAAAAATCATTCTACCAAACAAAAGGCAAAAGTTAATGATGTTCCTCCATCACCTAACCTTGCCCCAATCATTAAAACTGTTGCATAAAATAAGGATTTGACTCCTCTCAATTTCAATTTCAAATCAGAATTGAATAAAATCAAGATTTTGGTTCCACTCCTTGAATTGTTGAAAAATTCAGCCTACAAAGAGTCATTTAAAAGTCTGTTACAAACATCTCTTGATCCTGATTCAGTCAATCTAGAAGATGAACATCCTACCAACTACTTGGGTAGCCATGTCCAAGATAAAATGATGATAATTCTCCACCCTTTTATCTTTCATTCAATATTCATAACAAACTGCTGCATAACTGGCTATTATTTTATGGGACCTCTCACAATCTAATGCCTAAGAAAGTGATGGATGAACTAGAACTAGAAATCACTAAGAAATACCATGACCTTTACACTTTTGATTCTAAAAGGGTCAAGTGTTTAGGAGTGATCAAATATTTGGTAATTTCTCTTACCCAAATTCCCATGAAAAGTCTAGTGATGGACATAGTGGTTACAAACGTACCTTCTAGATTTGGAATGCTTCTTTCCAGATCTTGGTCCAAAAATTTGGGTGGCACTCTTAAAATGTATATGACATACGCCACTATCCTAGTCTTTGGAGGAGAATTCAGGAGATTTTATAGGTAAACACAAATGTCTTATATCATAAGTGATCAACAAAATCCATCAAATCATCTTATATATGCAGAAGAGAAGGAATTAGGGTCATCCATTTTACATCTTTCTGTTGATGACAACAACATCAAATCAATAAAAAACATAATTTGAAAGTCATAAAAGAGCAGAATTTAGAAGCAGGGCAGATCTGGAAATTATATTTTGATGGAGCCTCATTAAGAGAGGGATCAGGGGCTGGTGTGGTTCTTATTTCTCCCACTCAGCACGTAGTGACCTTATCATACAAATTACAATTTGTCACTAATAACATTGTTGAGTATGAAGCACTTATTTTGGGTCTGAAGGCAACAAAAGATTAAGGAGCTAAACAATTAATTGTTTTTGGTGATTCAGAATTGGTGGTACATCAAGTGAGAGATAATTATCATGTAAAAAATTAAAAATTGAAGAATTACAGAAATGAAGTGTGGGATTTAATTGAACATTATTTTTCAGCATTCAATTTGAATTTTTTTTCCAGAGAAGAAAATGAAATGGCATATTCATTGACCATTTCTGCTAGTAATTTTCAGGTTCCTCTTGATGTTAGAGAAACACATGATGTTCAAATTAAAAACAGACCTTCCATTCCTGACAATATAGAATACTGGCAAGTATTTGAAGATGATAAAGAAATTCGGAAATTCTTGGAATGTCTGGAGGAGTTTTTAGACCTTCAAATTGATAATGAGCAAGACACAGCTGAAAGTTAGAGCAACAAGCCATTCAAAAATACTATAGCTGGAAAAGACATTATTGATCTAAAAACAAACTTCATTCCTAAAGGCTTGGTTCCTTTAGAGAGGTTGTCTGAGAATAATGATGTCTTTTTAAACCCTGATAGTAAGACAGATGGAGAGAGTGCATTTGACTATGATATTGGTACAGAAAATCAGCCTAGATATGTTAAAGCTTCTAAATCTCTTCCTCAATAAACTAGAGCTAAATATGTCAAGTTACTGAAGCAATATGCAGACATTTTTGCATGGTCCTACAGTGATTTGAAGACACATGGCAAAAGTATATTGGAACATAAAATTCCTATTAAAATAGAAGCAAAGCCTGTAGCACATAAGGTAAGACATATTAATCCCATGTTGCTCCCTATCATTGAAAAGGAAATCAGAAAAATGTGGGAAGCCAAAATAATTCTGCCTTTAAGATTTTCCAATTGGGTAGCTAATCTAGTCCTGGTTTGAAATAAGAATGGCGAGATTAGAATTTGTGTTTTTTTTTCGCAATTTGAACCGGTGTTTTCTGAAGGATAACTATCCTTTACCCAAAATGGATCATATTTTTCAGAAGGTTGTAGGCTCAAAGAGGTTGTCAATGATAGATGTGTTTTCAGGGTTGACAAACAAGACAGGAAGAAAACAACTTTCACTACACCCTGGGGAAATTTTATGTACAATAAGATGCATTTTAGTTTAATGAATGTAGGTGCAACATTTCAGAGGGAAATGGACATTTCCTTTTCAGAGGAAAAGGACATATTTGTAGTCATTTATTTGGATGACATAACAGTATTTTCAAAATCTGATGAGGATCATTTAAAACATTTGCAGCAAGTGTTTAATAAGTGCAGAAAATTTGGTTTGTCTTTAAACCCAAATAAATCATGCTTTGTTGTTCAAGAAGGAAAATTATTGGGGCACATAGTAACATAAAATGGTATTGCATTGACCCAAGGAGAGTTGAAGCTATACAGAAAATTGGTTTACCTAGAAATAGGAAAGAGTTACAGTCATTTTTGGGTGAAATTAATTTTCTAAGACGCTTTGTTGCAAACTTTGTAGAACTAATTAAACATGTAAATGTCTTGTTGAAGAAAGATGCAGATTTTAGGTGGTAATATGAATCAACAAAATCTTTCTTAGCAATCAAATTTTCCTTGATTGCAGCCCTAATGTTACTCAACCATGATTTTGAGAAGGCTTTTCTGACATTTTCATATGCTTCTGAGGAAACTATTGTAGTAGTTTTACTTCAAAAGAACAAAGAAGGTTTGGAGCAACCTATTTATTTTTTCAGCCGTGCATTAAGAGATGCTAAGTTAAAGTACAACTTAATTGAAAAACATGCATATGCATTGGTGAAGGCTTTAAATTTTTTTCGAGTTTATGTTCTGCATTCAAAAGTCATTGATTGTGTGCCAAATATTGCTTTCAAGGATGTATTGTTGCAGCCAGACACAGATGGCAGGAGGGGAAGATGGTTAACAAAGATTTTGGAATTTGACATTGAAATCAGACCTACTAAGTTGATAAAGGGACAGCGCTTAGCTCGCATGATGGTAGAATCAAATTGCAAAGCTCTAAATATGAACATGGAGGTAGCTGAAGAAACAGATAAAGAAGGTGTATCTGATTATCCTGAAATATTTTATTCAAATTGGTATAAGGACATAGTGTACTTTTTATTAAATCTCATTTTTCCTCCAGAAATGGAAAAATTAAAGAGAAGGGATTTTAAACTTAAGGCTATTAAGTATTTCATAATGGAAAATTATCTTTACTGGAAATACCCTGTAGGAGTTTTGTTGAGATGTGTAGATGAAGCTGAGTCACAAAAATTTATGTCAGAGATACATGCAGGGGTGTGTGGTGGAAATTTATATTGGAAATCTACATCAAATAAAATTCTAAGAGTTGGCTATTATTTGCCAACTCTTTTCTCTGATGTTTTTGATAAATTTAGGGCTTGCACTGAGTGTCAAAATTTTGCTGGTAAGCAGAAGCTGCTTCCACTATCTTTCATTCCTATATCAACAGATGCTCCTTTCCAGCAGTGGGGGCTAGACTTCATTGGTGAGATTCATCCGCCATCATTAGGACAACACATTTGGATTATTACAACCACAGATTATTTCACCAAGTGGATTGAGGCCATTCCAACCAGAAATGCCACTGACATGGTAATAATTAAATTTTTGTTGGAAAATATTATATCTAGGTTTGGTTGCCTTTAAAATTTCATGACTGACAATGAAATGTCTTTTAAATCTACCAAGATGAACATTTTTTTTTAGAAATATAACATTTATTTGACTCATTCTACACCTTATTACCCCCAAGGTAATGGGTTAACTCAGTCATCGAAAAAAATCCTGGTAAGAATCACAGAGAAGATGATGCTAGAAAACAAAAGAAATTGGGATACTCAGCTAGTTCATGCTCTTTGGGCAGATAGGGTAAGCAGTAAGAGATCACTTGGAGTTTCTCCCTTTCAACTTGTTTATGGTGTTGATGTTGTGATGCCATTACAATTGGCCCTTCGTGTTATGAAGTTTTTGCAAGATGAAACTGATGATTCAAATCCCATTAAGAGAAGGATGCTGCAACTTATAGAAGCTCATGAAATTCAGGAATCCCTAATGGACAAAGCAGGTAAATATGAAGCCAAATTAAAAGCTGTTTTTGACAAAAGAGAAAAACAACAGGTATTTCAAGAAAATGATTTGGTATTGCGCTGGGATGCAAGAAGAGAAGAGCATGGAAAGCATGGTAAGTTTGAAAACTTGTGGTTCATGCCATTCAAAATTGATCAAGTTCTGGAAAATAACACATTTCTGCTAAAGAATTTATATGATGATCGGTCTAGTCAATGGTCATTTTCTCAATTTTTTTTTTGTTTGATAAGTCAACTAGTCTTTCCATTGTAAATATCTGGAGTGTTGTTTCAATAAAGCTCCATGCCTAATGGTATTTGTGTTTGTAAATAGAGTCAGTCTTGAGTCTAGTCAATAAAATTCAGTTCCTATCATTAGCTTCTAAAATTAAAAAGTCTCGAGAGTTTAAGTCATTGAACCTACGGTCCTTGAAGCCTCATAGGGAGGACCTCATCCCCAATGGGAGCCACTTTTAGCACTACAATTTTTCAAAGTCTGGTCGTCATTGTGGTTGTGTATTTGATCCTCTCTTGTCCCTTAACCTATGGTTGAAGACCCTGGAGGGTTAAAATGTGTCAAATTTTTTATCATTTTTAAACAAAATCCAAAAATTTTGAGTCCAATATTTTGTTTTATGTCATAGAGTTATTAGGGTAAATTTCCTTTAATAATTCTTTTAACTGCTTTGAGTAGTTAAGGTCATTGGTTTAGCTTGAGAAGTATTATTATTTCACAATGATGTCTTCTATCCAAGGCTAAGGACATAATGTTAGATTCATCAGTTATTTTAGGAATAACAAAGAAATAACTACCTTTAAGACAACTATTTTCTTTAGAAAATCTGGTTTCACAAGCAACACAAAAATAGCCACCTTTTTTTAAAAAGTAGTTATTTCATGTAGAATTTGTACAAAGAGGTAAAGAGGCATTTCTCAGGTGAAAATACACTACTCTTAGGAATAATTGAAGGTATGATAAATCAAGAAGTATTACCCTTTTGAAAGGTGGCCATTTCTAATTGGAGGATTCATTTAAAGGAGGTTGGCTACAAGAGAAGAACCAACTATTGCCCAACTTTATTCATCTCTTAGTTCATCAGCCAAAGGGAAGAACAAAGGCATAATCCACTCATACTCATATTTTGAAGAAGAAAGCAGTGAAACAGAGTTTACTGAAATAGAGTTTGAGGAGGGGTAGTCAAGCAGAGTCATCCATGGAAGAAGGAGGCCTTCATACATTCCTAATCCATAAGAAAAAGAACAAGCAAGTACAAAAGAGAAAGCCAAACAAAAGGGTCACTAAAGCAGAAGCTATTAGGATTTTTTCTTATATACTAGATCTTTGATGATTAAATGTATAAAAAAATGAAAATCTGAAGAGTCGTGTCATTTTTGGCTTATCTAAAAAAATTTCAAAAATAGCTACCTTTTCCAGAAAAGTAGCTATTATTTTCAGAATTCGTATAAGAATGTGAAAAGGGATTTGTGTTTTCCAAGAGTCATCCAGTCAAGCTATCTTCCAGATGTCATTTTCAATTGGTTACTCCTACAATTTTGTGAATAAAGGTCCAAGTGTCCTTTTTAGTTGGGAGTTGCACTTTTTGTGGAGGAATTTTTCCAGGAAACAAGGAGCACTTAGCCACCTCAACTCAGCAACTTTGAGCTCCATTCTATCATGTTGTCTTAATTGTATTTTAGACTACTTTTCTATTATGTTTAATATAAGCTTTACAATATGTAGAGGATTGTAATAAAGTATCTAAAACAAACTTGCACTTTTTGTGGAGGATTTTCATTTAACAGAACACCTTTTTGTATATATACTATGTAAAGAAATGGAGAAGGGTTCGTTGGTTGTCCATATTATTGCATTTTGTATTGTATATTTTTGAACTTATAATATCCAAAAACACTCTTGAGGACTTATGAATGGTTGATGTGTGTATTGTATATCTTCTTATGTGTTTCCATACTTTACTGTTTCATTCCATATTATGGTCTACACATGATGTTTCATGTTTTTGTTAGTCTTATGGTATAGCTGTACATGATTATATAATTTTTCAAGTCTTGTTTTACAATATTTCTGGATAAGATATGTATGGTGAAATTATGGATAATCTTTCCCTGTTAAGAAATCTTCAAATGTATGATGAGATTCTTGTAAGTCTTTAAGAAGCCTTATTTCATCAATACATATAGCTTAGAAATATTTTGTATGTTTTTCTTCTTAGCAGTGGACTTTTATTCCTTAGACCCACTATTCTTTCATATTCTCCTAGCCATTAAAATACAAACTAATCCCTGCTACCACATCAAGCAACAGTACCCTCATATGTGTGAGTGATTTATAAATTTGAAACCCTTTAATTTTATAGTGTGTGTGAGAATCTCAACCACTTTCCAAATCACAATCCAACTGTAAGAAAATCTCTTGAGCTTAAGATATGTCTAGTCAGGCACTTGCTACAATCCAAGTGCTGATTCCAGTGCTAACAAAACTCTCAACCATCATACAAGCATGCATATTTATAAATATGTGTATATTCATACACCACATTAGTTCACAACTTCTTTACAAGGTTCGTTGCAACCTTAAATTCTTATATTCCCCAAAGTTCATAGGGGACCTTTTCAACACACACACACACACATGTCAAGGAGATGGAGGGAATGCCCCCTTCTCCTTCTCGGTGTCTTACATTGTTGGTTCGTGTTCCTGTGGACCATAAGGGCTATTCTCTTCCCTCTTATTCTTTTGGGGACACTCTTTTTTCAGATGCTCTTCTACACAACACCAACATGCTATTATCTTCTCCTCCTTTTTAGCCCCATGAAGCCTCTTCCTGCTATTACCATCTTTCCTTTTGAAGGATTCAACTTGGTATTTCATTTTCTACAACCGCATTTGCAACTCATCATTCTACTCAACCAGTTTTTTTGTTTCCTGGTGATTTTTATGTGTTCTTCTATGTAGATATTTAGCTCATATTCCAAGTCCTTGAGCTGGACCTCCAAATCTTTGAAGTTTATTTTCCTTTATGGAAATTTCCCCACTCTTCATCTCGACATCCTTGGTCCATTTTCTGCTACACCATGCCACGATACATGTTCCCTTTTGCTACCGCTGAATATTTCTTTGTGTTGCCACAATTAAATGAAAGAGTATACCAATTAACTTACCATGTTTTACCCAAAATGTTCCCCTGCAACTGAATATATTTCTCTATTTACATATTAGTCACATGCCTCAAGACCCAAGACATACATAAGCATATTTTATTTCCAACATAATATTCGATATATATATATATATATATATATATATATATATATATATATATATATCCAGAAAACCAGAATTGCTACATGTACATGCACATATAAGATTATTTATAGCTATGCTTTCTTTTTCAGGTGCAACCAAGATTAAAAGTAGTTACTATTCCAAAATCAAAATTATTTTTTTCATTCAGCCTCTTATACTAATATCAACAAGTACTTGAATTCATCCTTTGCACCAAGGCTGGTAATCAAGGCATCTGCAACCTTTAATGACACTAATTAGGAATCAATCATCACATCAACATCATATCATGCACCATCATGTATCACAAGAATTAAAACTCAGACCTAACTATTATTAACCTCATTCTTTGAAAAAAAAGGAATTAACCACAATAGCAAGTGCTTACAAGGGAAAACATAACAAACAACACATGAAAACAACCATCTTGATGCCAACCAAAAATCCCATGCATTGCCAAGACATTTATCACAATAACATGCCTACATAATTGCAATTAATATGCAATTCCAATTAACACCATGAGCAGGATACCATCCTTCTCACATTAAGGCCTTTGAGCTCCATCCCAAAACCAGGGATCCGTGAATTATCACCATGCAAGCAGTAAACCAATTTTCGACTAGATTTTAACACCTAAACATTAGCTTAGCTAATTTACTAAATATCATTATGAAACCCATTCCATCAAATCCAAGTGTTGAACATGGATTCTCTAATACCACATTTATCGAAGTTACCCCACTTGCCCCGGTGGAACGATTGTTACTCCCTAATACAATTCCTCTTGTATTATCAGAAAAATGGGATTAATATTGTTATTTTATTAATTTTAATTATCAATTCTCATTCTATGGTTTGGAGAAGTCCTTTATGATCCTCAACTCTTCCTCTAAGCCTCATAACCATAACCTCTTAACCTTGCACACACACACACACACACACACAAATATATATATATATATATATATATATATATATATATATATATATATATATATATATATATATATATATATATATATATATATATATATATATATATATATATATAATGACATATTTATATGGATACATACACAAAGAAAGAATATACAAGGGATGGAATCGAGTCTCCTTTCCTTCAGCAAATAACATAGAGATCAACCTTCTAGGTTTACACTACTACTAATGAAATACACACAAAGACCATCTATTTCTCAAAGTGGAGATCACATATATTCCAACTTCCTAGTATACACAGAAATCAACCTTTCAACAAGATTTATTACAAGGAATTCAACTTCCCCTTATGCAGTCAGGAAACCACATTCCTTATCAACAACATAGACATATAAGTCATATAATGATCTTGTGCACATGATCAACTTGAGCAGTCAATAAATATATTCATGCAAAAAAATTTGTAACAATCAATATGCTTTACATGTCATGCCAATAACACTTCAGATCGACAATGCAATGCATTCTGAACCCACTTTATAGCATATACATTCTATCAAGGTTATCAACCCAAACTTCATCATTATTAAAACACCAAGAAACACACCTACAAGACTTCATTTATATATGAGAAATATGAGCTCTTCATGCACACAATAAGGGCGAAAAGTTAGGTTAAATCCATTAATATAAACCAAATCATTCAAGCTTATGAAACAATCCATTGCACAGTGTTAGTAGTTATAAGAGCCTACAAGAATATAATTATGTTAATTTTTCATAGGGCTATATTGTTCTTTGCTTTGACAATTGTAATTCTTCATTAGCACATTAAGTTCACCCCATAACATCATAACATTATTCAGATTTACATCATTATTCATCAACATATGAAACTATATATAAAGAAAAATATCATCATCATCAATGCAACAGAACATAAAGGAACAATAGAAGAAAAGCATGCACACATAGAGACACTAGGATTGGTTGGAAACTAGGGAAAAACCCACTATAGGGAAAACCCTTTCAAATTCTTCTTCTTAGATTTTCATCAAATGATTTAAAAAATGAGGGTACAATGATCCATATCTTCATCTATGCAGTTGACCAACAAAACAACTAGAACTTCCATGAAATGAACCCAACAATGTATATACCTAAAAATCTGATTCTCAAGTCTATACTGAACTGTCATTGTTTGAAGTCAACTATCAAACCATGCGATCACTGAGTGGAATATTCAGAATGCTAAAAATTCATATTTTATTCCCCAGTCACATGGAAGAGGATTCATTTGTGCAACTATATCTTTCAATTTGCTCTAGAAGTGCTATTTATGCCTCAATGCATCCAATATAATCATAATTTTCAAATCCACACAACAGATAGTACAAAAAGCCATTCAATTGATGATACCAAGTTAGAATCAGAGTCTCACAACTTCTTCAAAATTTTCATCCTGGGAGTTTCTGTGGACTCATAGTCCACCATGCCAAACTTCTAAGGAATCCAAACAAATATTTCACCAATATTTTTTCACACTTCTAATCCTAGGTAGTCATGCATTAGACCAATATCCTTCAATCAAATCCCTTTTACACTGGACAAAGATGTCCACAACCCAGTCATAAATCAAAATCGCAGGCTTATCTTTAACAACGGATCAACATCACTCTTTGTAGAACATCCAAATGGCCATCAATTTGAGAGTACCATGCGTGAGGTGTTTGACTTCCTCTTACTGAGGTAATCCTTTGCTTTTTACTTCTAGAAGTATTCATCTTGGAATTCATCTGACTTTTTTTTTTGACATAGATCAAAACGAGCTTCAATATCATATTCAATTCCAACACCTGATCAAACAATCCATGGAAAACAACAATAGGTTGAAAAACCAACTATATACTCAACTTCAGTCATGCAACAGATGTCTACATCCATGATATCACAATAGAACCTAAACTAAAACATCATCCATAAGTGTTATTTTTGTCTTTAGTGCATCCAACCCAATCATAATATGAAAATCCATGTAGTATATAGTGCAACGTGCCAATAAATTGACGATACTAAGTTGGAATTAGAGTCTCACAACTTCTTCAAATTTATCATCATAGGAGTGTCCATGGATTCATATTCCACCATGCCAAACTTCTGAACAATCTCAAAAAAAAATTCACCAATCTATTTTCGCACTTCTAATGCCAAGTAGTCATGCATTAGACCAAAATCCTTCAATCAAGTGTTGAATCCTTAGTTAAACTGAGAGGGGGGGGGGGGGGGGGTGAATCAGTTTAACACATACATGAGATTTTTAAAAATTTTCATCAAGCTTATTTACAACTTAATTTTATAATCAACTTTATATGTGAACAATCTTAATATGTAGCAGCAAGTATTAAGATAATGTGACACCAAACTTATTATGAGAGCAACAAGTATTAAGTAGATTGGATAGAACATATCAACACATAGGAAAAACACACAGAGACAGTAGATATAAGTGGAAACCCATAAAGGGAGAAAACCACATCTTATTATTGTTGTGATGCAAAGGCAAGCTCCAACTCCCTCTCACCACTGATTTTCTACAAGCACCAACCTACAGGAGGCTCCAACCTCAGTCAGCTACAACTGATATCTATCAAGCTTCAACTTGATAGGGAAGCTCCAACTTCCTCATTCTATCAAAAGAAAAAATTTGCTGATTTACCTTGGATATCAGATCTGTTATGTAGCATCCCTTTCTGCTCCTCCTTCTTCTTATCTTCTCTGCCTCAATTTTCATACTATGCATTCTCTAACCTCTCTATGCATATCACTGTGATATCCTTTATATATTTTGCCTCATAAATATTCGTATTCCACAAGGAATTCAAAGTGAATAGCCCAGACTCTTCTTCTTTTGCCTCCTTCTTTATCCAGCTCATTCAGAAAACTACAAAAAATTTTACAACTTCCATATTTTCAGTGGATTTTTGTTTCCTATAGAGACTTTCCAGTGCATCACAAACAATATAAACCAATTAAAACATTACATGTAGTTACAATGTGAATTCTAACTCAACCCATTCAACCTTTTGGATCACTGCGTGTTGTCTTTTCTACAGTTGTCTCTGTCTTTTTCCTCTCTGTATGCTTTTCTGTTCACTGCTGTTGCGTAACTCCTACATATATTTAACTGTGCTTTTTATATAATGCAATTCAACTCTCAGCGTAATAATAAATCATTTTTAACATAAAAACTTCCCTTTCTGTATAACGCAAATGCCTCTCGGCGATATAATCATAATAGACCATTTTAATATATAAAATGCCTTTTCGGTCTCACAAATCGATATTTTCTTATGTTCCGATGCAATTACACCTCTTGCGATGGTTCTGATGCAATTGATCGCAATCGGAACTTTCAATGGTATGTTCTGATGTTCTGCTTTTCTCCGATGCGATGGTTCACTGTTCACTTGCACTTCACTGCGCCGATGTGATTGGAATTATCCGATGCAATTAGCAAAGGCCCCACCATGTAATCAAACAGCTCATATCCACCATCCATCCTTCAGCAAATCCAACAGCTATCATCCGATTGCTCAATCGCAATTGGAACTTTTATTAACATGTTCCGCTGCCATAATTTTCTCTGATGCGATTCGTGAGGGTCCCACCTTATAATACTTCGTTTGTTTTAAACCCGAACAATAGAACCTTTTGTTCTTTTAATCTTGCGCACAAGAATATAATATATATGCTTTTATATTGTAACCTTGGTCCCTCATATATAAAGCGCTACATATATATATACTTTGCTGCTTCAGCTTTTATGTATCCTTCAACTTGGGTTAAGATTCTTGGAAGAAACATGCATTGAACTCTTTCATTTTACATGGGGTCCCACACTACACATATAATATCCTCCGTCAGCATTATATTAAGTCTTTGGCTCAGACTTAAACCTAACACTAATATATATAGTTATATAACCTTTCGGGCTCCATAGTTTATTTAATGCTTCCGCTCACAACATAGACTTAGCCATGTAACATATTAACATTTGGCTATCAAACAACCATCTCATTACATACAATTTCCTATCTTTCTCTTGGGTCCACATCTCTCGTTCAGCGCATGTCAAGACTTTACTTCACGCCCAAATATTATGCTGGCCCGCTGCACTTTATTAAACCCCCAAATAACCATATAGCTCGTTATACATAAAAGTCTGGCCCACAACATATTTCAAAGCCTTTGGATCAATATCCAATGTCTTATAAAATCAATACCATTATATTATAATAACGTTCGACTTGGTTATGAAACCAAGTCTACATGTGGTACTTCACGAGCATGTAGCTTACCTTTAGGCCATATATTAAACTCAAAAACTCCATGTAACTATACTTGGGCCCACAGTATCCCTTTGCACTCACAATATAGTAAATATAAACCCCGACACGTATGAAAGACCTTTCAGACTTTATACCACAACTTTGAATTAAAATAACCTTCGGGCCCACAATGCATTATGACTTATCTTCTGCCTGTTAATTAACTTTTATAATACACACAATACACAGAACTTCGTATAATACTTGGCCCCACAGCTATGAATGTAGGTCCCACAACATGTTTTACATAATACATGTCAACAAATGTTAAAACCATTATAACACCCTTTTAATGTATAACGAATAAGCCTCATAAGAACTAAGGTTCGACTTTAAACTTTGGTTTATGTTTCAACTTTCAACATACGTTTGACTCGGACCCACAGTGCTTTGCCTCAACTAACCTTTGTTCATCGTGCAAGTGTGATCACCGTAGATCTTCCATCCTTGGTAATCGGACAGACACAACTAATATCGCGTTTTTCTTTGGGCCGAGGGTTAACACCCAAAAATTACATGATGTAAGTGGTATTCAAATACCACCCAAAGACATGTGTCCATCAGCAACATAGATCGCGTTCAAAAAGCGAAATCCACTTACCACTCCCAAACGCACGCAATACTGCTGGTTTCCAAAACTCTGGTTTCACTGTTCACACCTTTCGGTTCCACGCCCTCTGGCTCAAGGTTCCGCACCATTCATTTTACGTCTTAATTCTTGCTCTCGCTCCTGTTTCCTCTTGCTTTCTCAACATTATAACATAGCACCTCCACATGTTTATGCTTCATGGTTCCGCCTCTGTATTCTTTGTCTCTGCGTCTGTATTCTATGTCTCTGTTTCACTGTACTCTCTGCAACCTTTCTCTGCTGCTCGACCGTTTCATTTCACGACTCTGCCTCTGTATTCTCTGTCTTTGCCTCTATATCTTCTATCTCTGTTTCACTGTACCCTCTGCAACCTTACTCTGATGCTCGACTCACTCTATAGTTTCTTTGTATTCTTTGCATATTCTGTAGCCTGGGCTGCTTCAAATGGCCCTACTTTGCAGCTGCTCGACCCTCTACATTCTCTTCAGATCTATGATGCCTCTCTGCTGCTACTCTACCTCTTTTGCTCTCTTTGCCTTTCTACAATATTCTTTTTCTATCTCTCTGCATGTATGTTGTCTCCTTTGCCATCAATGAAAACATTTCCAACAGTCTCCCCCTTTGGCATTGATGGCAATACACTTCCTCTGCTTGCCTTTTAGGACCCTTTCTTCCGTTGCTTGATTTTCCTCCCCCTTTGACATCAATGGAAAAGGGTTGCCTATTTCCTAGTGTGCTTTTATTTCTCTTCCATGTTACTCTGATCTTGAGGACCTGTTTCATGTCCTGCTTAGTTGCTCTGGCTCTTTTGTGACTCTCTTTGTTGACTGATCTCCCCCTGGAATGATGACTTCTTTTCTGTTCTCCCCCTGGAATGAAGCTTTCTTTTTCTATAAGAGAGTAGCATCTGAAGACACTACCCCTAGTTTGTCTCTTAGATATTCGAATGGCTCTCTAGCAAGAGGTTTTGTGAATATGGCTGCTGTTTTTTCTTTTGTTGGCACATATTCCAACTTCACTACCTTATGTGCTACTTGTTCTCTTAGGAAATGGTACTTGATTGGGAATAGTTTAGTTTTTGAATGAAGTACAGGATTTTTTGAAATACTTATTGCACTTGTATTATCACATTTGATAGAGATAGGTTCATCAATGCTTACCTTCATGTCTTGGAGGGTTTTTTTCATCCACATGAATTGTGTGCAACATGCTGCTGCTGCTATGTATTCTGCTTCTGCTGTAGATAGAGAGATAGATGTTTGTTTCTTGCTTAGCCATGCCACCAGAATTTTTCCCAGGTAGAATTCACCTCCACTTGTGCTTTTCCTGTCATCCACATAGCTAGCCCAATCTGCATCTGTATATGCTGTCAAAGTGAAGCTCTTGCCTTTTGGATACCATAGCCCATATTGTGCAATTCCTTGTAGATATCTGAATATTCTTTTGACTGCTAGAAGGTGATTTTGTTTTGGTGCTGCTTGATATCTAGCCACAAGTCCTACTACCAACATAATGTTTGGTCTAGATGCTGTTAGGTATAGCAGACTTCCTACCATGGATCTATAAAGTCTTTGATCTATATCAGCATATCCATCATCAACACATAGCTTGCATCCAGTGATCATGGGAGTTCACACAGGTTTGCAGTCTTCCATTTTGAAGTTTTTCAACATCTCTTTTAAGTATTTTTCTTGTGAGATGAATGTACCTGTGTTCTTTTGCTGAATTTGAAGTCCTAAGTAGAAGGTGAGCTCTCCAATCATAGACATCTCAAACTTTGATTTCATCTCTTCAGCAAATCCTTTTGCTAACTCATCTTTGTTGCTTCCAAACATAATTTCATCAACAAATAATACAACAATCAGGAGTTCATTTTCATGGGATTTTATGTATAGATTTCTGTCTACTCCTCCTCTCTTAAAGCCTTGTTTTTGCAAGTGCTTATCCAACCTTGAATACCAAGCAAGAGGAGCTTGTTTCAGCCCATATAGAGCCTTCTTTAGTCTGCACACATAGTCTTCTTTATCTCTTAATGAGAATCCTTCAGGTTGTTCCATGTATAATTCTTCTTCTAGATCTCCATTCAAGAAGGCATACTTCACATCCATTTGATATACCTTGAAGTCATGGTAGCATGCAAAGGCCAAAAAAATTCTGATAGCTTCCATTCTGGCTACAGGGGAAAATGTTTCATCGTAATCAAGACCTTCAATTTGTGAATATCCCTTGCATACAAGTCTAGCTTTATTCCTGATTACCTGTCCTTGTTCATTCATTTTATTCTTGAATACCCATTTTGAGCCTATGGCATTTTTCTCAGTGGGTCTTGGAACTAATTCCCAGGTATTGTTCTTCTCAATTTGGTCCAATTCTTCATTTATAACATTCACCCAATACTTGTCCTTGCTGGCTTCTTCAAACTTCTTTGGCTCTATTTGTGATAACATAGCTAGGTATACCTCTTTTGTCTATTCAGTTAGTTGTCTTCTTGTCTGGACTCCTACACTCTTGTCCCCAGTGATTTGATCTTCTGGATGGTTCTTTTGAGTGTATCTTGAGGGGCCTTTTGATCTCAGTTCAATATCTTCTGTTGTCTTGCTTGTTTCATCATCATCTTGGTTCTCTTCTTCATGATCTTCTAGAGGATTGCTGCAGTCTGTACTTCTTGTCTTGTATGGTAGTTCTTCATCAAATCTCACATCAATGCTTTCTACAATTTTTCGAAGAGTCTTGTTGTAGCACCTGTAACCTTTACTCTTGGATGCATATCCTAAAAATATTCCTTCATCTGCTCTTGCATCAAATTTCCCCAGATTTTCATCATTATTCTTTATGTAAAACTTGCTTCCAAAGACTCTAAAGTGCTTGATTGATGCTGGTTTACCATGCCATAGTTCATAAGGAGTCTTGTCATTGTTTGGTCTTAAATGAGCTTTGTTAAGAATATGCACAACTGTGTGTACTGCTTCTACCCAGAAGGTTTGGGGAATGTTAATTTCTTGCATCATGGCTTTGGAAATTTGTTGTACAGACCTGTTTTGTATCTCTGCCACTCCATTCTGTTGAGGTGTCCCTACAATAGTAAACTATTGTTTCATCCCATGTTCATTTCATAGGTCTGCAAAGTCATAGTCTGTGAATTCACCTCCTCTGTCTAATCTGATGCACTTTAGCGTGCATCATGTTTGATTTTCTGGCAATGCCTTGAATATATTGAATTTCTCAAATGCTTCTGATTTATATTTGAGAAATGAAACCCATGTCTTTCTTGAGAAATCATCTATTATCAGCATGAAGTAGGATTCTCCACTTGGTGTTTTAGTTCTTGAAGGTCCACACAGGTCCATGTGTACAAGCTGAAGTGGCCTACTTGTTGATAGGTCATCTTTGGTCTTAAAGGATGTTCGGGTCTGTTTTCCCAATTGGCAAGATTTTCATATGCTATTTGAAGGCCTTTTTATTGCTGGCATATCTCAGACTACTTTCTTCTTGCTCAGTCTAATGATATGGTCAAAGTTAAGATGTCCCAATCTCCTATGCCATAACCATGACTCCTCAAGTTTTCTAAGATAGCATGCTTCATTCTCTTCTTTCACTATGTAGACATTACTCTCGATTCGAACACCTTTGATTAGAGTCTTTCCTGTGGTGCTTGATCTGACTTCATAGTCTTGTGCTTTAAAAAGAACTTCACAGCCTTTATCACACATTTGATTGACACTCAGCAAATTTTCTTTCAGCCATCCACAAATAGTACATCTTGGGCCTTTCCTCTACCATTATCTAGACTGACTGAGCCTTTTCCTTTGATTTTCCCTGCTTTTTCATTGCCAAAAGTAACATTTCCAGATTTCTTTTCATCAAAAGTTATAAACTTGCTTCTATCTCCAGTCAGATGCTTTGAGAAACCACTGTCCAAATACCATTGGCTTTTCAGGTCTTGAGCTATTAGAGCCAGGTCACATTTATTCACCTTCTTTTTCCACTTCTTGCATCCTTTTGTTTGGTACCTTTTCTAAGATGATGACCCACATTCTCTGAGAGGACATTTGGAAGGAATATGTCCAATTTTATTGCATACACAACATTTAATCATATTTTTAGAAGAATTATGAGTATGAGTAAACTCTCCATGATTCATAAACCTCCTTGAGGTTTTGAACATTAGTCTTTGTCTGTATTTTCTACATTCTATGATTTTATGGCCAAATTCCTTACAGTAAAAACAATATCCATAGAAACAGTTTGCATACCTGATGAAAGGTTGTCTTCTCCATTTGTTTTCTTGAGATAATCTCTTCACTGTTTGCATCCTTTGTTGGTTTGAATTAATCCTCCTTGTATGACAGTATGCAGCAATGTGTCCCAGCTTGTGGTAGGCATAACAGGTGGCATTTTTCATAGGAGGGAAGAATCTCCTTTGATGGCTTCCAAATTTGACATACTCAGGGGTATATGAGCCTTTTTCTGTTGGTTGAGTATTGATTTCATTCTTTGTTATTAGAGGTTCCTTCTAGTTTCTATCTCCTTCATTGCATGTTTCTTCTTCTGTAGGAGTCACCTGAGCTGGTTCATCATTCTTATTTGCTTTTACAAAAATAATATTTCTGTTTTCCTTTTCTTTGTCTTTACTTGATTCTCCTTCATAGCCTATCCCAGTTTTTATCAGAGGAGATATTTGAGCATCCAGAATTTCATTCAACTTACCAGAGCTTGTCATTTGAGAAGAATTTATTGACATTTTCCTTTGGGCATTTTCTAATTTCTTCCTCAGGCATACTACTTCTTCTTCCAATTTCTCTTGTTCCTGAATTTTATCCTTAATTTGCTTAAGTGACATGTCTTCTACCTTCTTGGCTTTTTCAAGCTCTATTTTCAACTGAATGAGAACATCTTAAATTTGTTCTTCTCTTACATACTTGAGGAGAATGTCTTTCTGTTTTTTGCACTTCAATTTGAGTCTGTCAATTTTCTCCAGGGAACTTCTTAGCTCCCCCTCAAGATCAACTTCACCTTCTTCTTCATCTTCTAGAAGGATTCCTTCAAGCTCTCCTATGGCCATCAACATAAATTCAGAGGTTCCTTCTTCACTTGAGGGTTCATCTAAGTCTTCAGATGCACTGCTATCTTGTTGAGCATAGAAAGATTTTCTATTGAATTTCTTTCCTTTCTTCCAGTTCTTTGATATAGTTTTCTCTGATTCTTGAGCCTGATTCCTTGTTTTCTTATGAGGACACTTAGCAGCATAGTGTCCAACTCTTCCACAATTAAAATATTTAAATGGAAGTTTACCTTTATATTTACCTGAGCCTCTATCCAGTTTCTTAACAAATTTGGCCTCTTCTTCAATAGAGCAAGAGCATATATCTTCCTTTTCTTCTTTCTTCTTCTCTGTCTTAAAGGTTGCATCCCTCACATTTGGCTTCTTCTATGGCAGTCTCATCTCATAGGCTGTTAGATTTCCAAGTAACTGGTTCATGGTCAAGGTTTCCCAATCAGCTGTTTCTTCTATGGCAAAAACCTTAGGGTTAAAGCTGGGTGGAAGAGATCTCATAATCTTTTGAAAAATTATAGCTTCTTTTATGGTTTCTCCTAGAGCTTTCATGTTGTTCACAATTTCTGCAACCCTTAAAAAGAAGCTGGCAATGTCTTCATCATCATTCATTTTTAAGTTCTCAAACTGCGCTCTATAGACTTGAAGTTTGGTAGTCTTCACCTTCTTCTCTCCCTCATGGATGTTCTCTAGAGTATCCCACATCTCTTTGGCAGTTTTTCTGTGCATTACTTTGATAAATTCTACCTCACTTAGTCCATTTAATATTGCATTCATGGTCTTTACATTGGCTACAAAATCTTGTTCAGCTTCTTTCTCTGAGTCGGCTGCCTTTGGGGCATATCCAAATTCCACAGCAGCCCAAACTTCTATTCCTAGAGACATTATGTATGTTCTCATTCTGATTTTCCAGAAGGCATAATTAGCACCGGTGAAAAAAGGGGCTTTATTGGTTGAGTTTCCTTCTTGACTAGCCATCCTGGGACCCTAGGATCTCCTTTCAGTTGTTAAACTGATACAAAAGGAACCTGCTTTGATACCAATATTTGAATCCTTAGTTAAACTGAGAGGGGGGGGGTTGAATCAGTTTAACACATACATGAGCTTTTTAAAACTTTTCATCAAGCTTATTTACAACTTAATTTTATAATCAAATTTATATGTGAACAGTCTTAATATGTAGCAGCAAGTATTAAGATAATGTGACACCAAACTTATTATGAGAGTAGCAAGTATTAATCAGATTGGATAGAACATATCAACACATAGGCAACACACACAGAGACAACAGATATAAGTGGAAACCCATAAAGGGAGAAAACCACATCTTATTATTGTTGTGATGCAAAGGAAAGCTCCAACTCCCTCTCACCACTGATTTTCTGCAGGCACCAACCTACAAGAGGCTCCAACCTCATTCAACTACAACTGACATCTATCAAGCTTCAACTTGATAGGGAAGCTCCAAATTCATCATTCTATCAAAAGAAAACATTTACTGATTTACCTTGGATATCAGCTCTGTTTTGTAGCATCTCTTTCTGCTCCTTCTTCTTATCTTCTCTGCCTCAATTCTTCATACTCTGCATTCTCTAACCTCTCTATGCATATCACTGTGATATCCTTTATACATTTTTCCTCATAATTGTTCGTATTCCACAGGGAATTCAAAGTGAATAGCCCAGACTCTTCACCTTTTTCCTCCTTCTTTATCCAGCTCATTCAGAAAACTACAACAATTTTTACAACTTCCAGTTTTTCAGTGGAGTTTTGTTTCCTGTAGAGACTTTCCAGTGCATCACAAACAATATAAACCAATTAAAACATTACATGCAGTTACAATGTGAATTCCAACTCAACCCATTCAGCCTTTTGGATCACTGCATGTTGTCTTTTCTGCGTCTATCTCTGTCTTTTTCCTCTCTGTATGCTTTTCTGTTCACTGTTGTTGCATAACTCCTGCATATATTTAACTGCGCTTTTTATATAACGCAATTCAACTCTCAGCGTAATAATAAATCATTTTTAACATAAAAACTTCCCTTTCTGTATAAAAAAAATGCCTCTCGGTGATATAATCATAATAGACCATTTTAATGTATAAAATGCCTTTTCAGTCTCACAAATCGATCTTTTCTTATGTTTTGATGTGATTACACCTCTTGCGATGGTTCCGATGCGATTGATCGCAATCGGAACTTTCAATGGTATGTTCTGATGTTCTGCTTTTCTCCGATGCGATGGTTCACTGTTCACTTGCACTTCACTGCATCGATGCGATTGGAATTCTCTGAAGCGATTAGAAAAAGCCCCACCATGTAATCAAACAGCTCATATCCACCGTCCATCCTTCGGCAAATCTGACGGCTATCATCAAATCGCTCAGTCGCAATTGGAACTTTTATTAACATGTTTCGTTGCCATAATTTTCTCTGATGCGATTCGTGAGGGTCCCACCTTATAATACTTCGTTTGTTTTAAACCCGAACAATAGAACCTTTTGTTCTTTTAATCTTGCGCACAAGAATATAATACATATGCTTTTATATTGTAACCTTGGTCCCTCGTATATAAAGCGCTACATATATATATACTTTGCCACTTCAGCTTTTATGTATCCTTTAACTTGGGTTAAGATTATCGGAATAAACATGCATTGAACTCTTTCGTTTTACATGAGGTCCCATACTACACATATAATATCCTCTGTTAGCATTATATTAAGTCTTTGGCTCAGACTTAAACCCAACACTAATATATATAGTTATATAACCTTTCGGGCTCCATAGTTTATTTAACGCTTCCGCTCACAGCATAGACTTAGCCATGTAACATATTAACATTTGGCTATCAAAAAACCATCGCATTACACACAATTTCCTATCTTTCTCTTGGGTCCACATCTCTCATTCAACACATGTCAAGACTTTACTTCACGCCCAAATATTATGTTGGCCTGCTGCACTTTATTAAACCCCCAAATAACCATATAGCTCGTTATACATAAAATTCTGGCCCACAACATATTTCAAAGCCTTTGGATCAATATCCAACGTCTTATAAAATCAATACCATTATATTATAATAACGTTTGACTTGGTTATGAAACCAAGTCTACATGTGGTACTTCACGGGCATGTAGCTTACCTTTAGGCCATATATTAAACTCAAAAACTCCATGTAACTATACTTGGGCCCACAGTATCCCTTTTCACTCACAATACAGTTTATATCAACCCCGACGCATATGAAAGACCTTTCAGACTTTATACCACAACTTTGAATTAAAATAACCTTTGGGCCCACAATGCATTATGACTTACCTTCCGCCTGTTAATTAACTTTTATAATACACACAATACACAAAACTTCGTATAATAATTGGCCCCACAGCTATGAATGTAGGTCCCATAGCATGTTTTACATAATACATGTCAACAAACGTTAAAACCATTATAACACCCTTTGAATGTATAACGAATAAGCCCCATAAGAACTAAGGTTTGGCTTTAAAATTTGGTTTATGTTTCAACTTTCAACATACGTTTGACTCAGACCCACAATGCTTTGCCTCAACTAATCTTTGTTCATCGCACAAGTGTGATCACCGTAGATCTTCCAGCCTTGGCAATCGGACGAACAGAGATAATATCACGTTTTTCTTTGGGCCAAGGGTTAACACCCAAAAATTACGCGATGTAAGTGGTATTCAAATACCACCCAAAGACACATGTCCATCAGCGACATAGATCGCGTTCAAAAAGTGAAATCCACTTACCACTCCCAAACGCACGCAATACTGTTGGTTTGCAAAACTCTGGTTTCACTGTTCACGCCTTTCGGTTCCGCGCCCTTTTGCTCAAGGTTCCGCACCATTCATTTTACGTCTTAATTCCCACTCTCGCACCTGTTTCCTCTTGCTTTCTCAACATTATAACACAACACCTCCACATGTTTATGCTTCACGGTTCTGCCTCTGTATTCTCTGTCTTTGCCTTTATATTCTCTGTCTCTGTTTCACTGTACTTTCTGCAACCTTTCTCTGCTTCTCGACCGTTTCATTTCACAGCTCTGCCTCTGCACTCTATGTCTCTGCCTCTGTATCTTCTGTCTCTGTTTCACTGTACCCTCTGCAACCTTACTCTGCTGCTCGACTCACTCTATAGTTTCTTTGTATTCTCTGCATATTCTGCAGCCTGGGCTGCTTCAAATGGCCCTACTTTGCAGTTGCTCGACCCTCTACATTCTCTTCAGATCTCTGTTGCCTCTCTGCTGCTACTCTACCTCTTTTGTTCTCTTTTCCTTTCTACAGTCTTATTTTTCTATCTCTCTGCATCTATGCTATATCCTTTGCCATCTCCTTTGCCATCAATGACAACATTTCCAACATCAAGTCCCTCTTACATTGGAAAAAGAGGTCCACAACACTAGTCAGAAATCAAAATCATGGGCTCTTCTTCAACAATGGATCAACATCACTTTTGTAGAACCAAATATCCATGAATTCGAGAGTACCATGCTTGAGGTACCTAAATTCCTCTTATTGAGGCAATCCTTTGCTTTTCACTTCTAGCAATCTTCATCTTGGAAGTCACAACTGACTTTTTTTTTGAGATAGACCAAAAAAATATTTAATATAGCTTTTATTTTGGCTCCCTATGAGTCCATAAATAATCCAATACAATATCTCTCACAATGAGTATTCTTCTCACAAGCTTTACTTTGTTCTTCCATTCTGATCATTTACTTCCATATCCTTGGAAACCTTCATTAATTATGTGAAATCCTTGTTAGGAAGCCATGGAAGAAAAAATAAAACCAAGTAAGATATGAAAAGACAAAAGATTAATAAAAAATGATAATAGTAATAAACAAGAGAGATATCAAATAATTATATTTTGAGAACATGTCAACTCCCTCTTGATCTTAGCCTTCTTGCATCCAACTTGTAATTCAACCACATCTACATCATCATCAAGATGTCATTCCTTCCTTGCAGGAGATATGATTTCTTCTTTCAACGGAAACATCCAATCCTAGGGTTTTTCCTTCATTCAAGAATTTTTAACTTGCTAGGGTTTTCAATCCCTAGATTCTCATTTTCATATTAAAATATTAAGACCTTAGAATACTTCATAGATAAGACTCACAATCTTCTAAACCCTATAATTTTTACTTTGAAAGTCCATTATATCTTGTCATTTGCAAGATTTTCAAATATCATAAAATATCAAATTTTCAACAAATAAAGATGTCATGATCAGGGATCTTCCAATGAAAGGTATTTATCCAGACAAACCCATTATCACGTAATATTGGCATAAGCATGGCTTGATCTCCTTAACCCGAGTAGTTTATAATTCATCAAGTTCACCACATGAATTAATTTTCTTAAGAGGACTTCAACCTTAAATATTGAGGATGAACTCGTCCTCTACTTGTTCAACAATGTATTTGTAATAAGGTTCATGTCAACAAATGGTGTTTTTGCAATTTATGCAACATCTCCAAGTATCAAAATTTGATCAATAATCTGATTTGGGATTGCTACACATATTTCAATGGAGTAAGACATGATAGACTTTTCATCTTCAAAAATTTATACACATGCTATTGAAATAATCCCAAATCATTCTTAAATGCTTCATACCACCCATCATTACATGTATGCTATAATTTTTGTAAGGTATGAAATTGACACAAGCTTTAGATTAAATCATTAGTTTCGAATAAAAAAATTATGATGCAATATTCATAATTATATTATGTCCTTCGTGAAAAATCTCTTTCCCAATCAAAGGTTACACATATCTCATATTCAAGGAGTTCAAGGAGGCAACAAACTTCAAATTAGCTTTAAAAAAAATAATTGTCTTGCTTCAAAAGGACATATATCAATTAGGGCCATATATATAGGTCACACATTTTTCTTGTGATTTTAGTATGCCATAATTCAAAATATTATCAACCCTATTAAAATATTAAGTTGAATTTAAAGCTCTTGATCTCTTGTGCATCTTATCACTGAATCCCAAAGAAGAATTTATTCAACTAATTCCTTCAAGATTGATGTAGGGAATCAGATAGAATATTTGTTATAGACCCATAAACATTCCAATTTGAACATTTCTAATTCATTTTTACTCACATAATACAAGGGTGACTTGTAAGTTACAAATAATGTCTTTTCATCCTTCAAGGATTACCGAGATTAGTCCTTTCCTTATCAAACTAGAGATCGAACCAAAATTTTATATTTGACCCTCTTTGATAAGGCTATCAAGAAAAAAATTTGAACAAAGAAGATAATGATACAAACCTTGCATTTTTTCAACCTTCGATGGTCTCCTTGAGGATTAGGCTTTGTATTAGTGATAGAATAAATATACAACACTTCATAATGTTATACCTTATTCAAACTTGAATTAAGTAGAATTCCCGCCATTGTAGATGACATGATCCAGACTTCACAAAGCTTAAGTGAACTTCAACCTTTCATAAAGAGTTGAATCAAAGGCTTAATAGGCCTCTTCCTTTGCACAAAATTTGTTTGGTGGATCCTATCTAAAATACAAATCATCCATAGGAATATGGCATACAATTTGAGGAAAAATCAAGCCATAAATCAAGATTTCTCTTCATTCTTGGCCATGATCCGAGATTATTGGATCTCCTGATATTATTTCGTCCTTATCATAGATCTTCAGTGCATCACAACTTTTGTATACTTCATCCAATTCTCTTGTCATGATTTAAAATCTCATATTTCACTTTGACAATTTTGAGAGACATACTAATATCCATATTAAGAGCTTTTCAAAATGAAAACATAATGAAAACATCCTTAAGTATTTCACAAATGGTCTTCCTCCAAAACAAGTGTATCATCTCATACCTCCAATTTGACAATCCTCATTATTCCTAATATTCTGAAGGCTTGATACAATATTGATGAGTCTTGAAATATTCAATATAAATAGATACAATCCTTCCATACTAGATCCATACTTGAATGACTTAGATGAAAATACATACCTTATTTTCAAATGTCAAACTTTAGAATTTGATAATTGAATTTCCAGCTCTAGTCATACTTCAAGATTTCTCCTTCTCGTCCTTCCTTTTGTGATTGCAATATTCTTGACGTAAAAATATTTGGTTCTGAAATTTATTAGGTCTTAAAGCAAAGGCATCCCTTTCATAGAAGTCTTATAGATGTATCTTTCTTGTAGCTCAGTTATCATCTCAGGGTTGTCAAATTCTTCTCTTTTCTTGTAGTGTTGAAGATTGCAACAAGAAACAGTGAAGGAGGCATCCTGAAACATCATCCTTGATCCTAGTTGGAAAATAATCACCTAAACTAGGTGGGGCCCACACAGGTTATTTTTAGGTGTATGTCTATTTTTAGACATGGTGAGCATATTCTATAAGTAGCAGGAGGCTATTTGTAGATGGTTGGTCAAATGTGAAAAATATATGAAATTCTATTTTTAGAAGATTGTGCGAAGTCTATTTATAGATCGCTGATCTAAAAATAGATGCAAGTCAGTTATTATTAGCTCTTAATAATAATCCGACAATAAACAACAACTTATTCTCTTGGAGCACTTTATTTCAATGAACAGATTTGGAAAATCAGTGGGCTGAAGGAATTATACAATTCCTAGGGTGGTTGGTGACCCATGCATGGAGGACTCAGTTAGAACTAAAGTGGCAAAGTTATGACAAAGTTGGAAGAGTAGTTCATGGAGTTGTATTCATTTTAACTCAGTTAGACTCAATTGAGCTAGTTGTATCTAATCTAAATGAATGATACACTAGTGAGAGTGGAGTGAATTAATTAGTTAATTAATTCACAAACAATAACTCATTAATCAACTGAACAATACAATAGTTAACTACAGTGCATGTCAGATCCAGTGGAGACCCAGTGCAGAGATAGGTGAAAGGGTGAGATGGAATATCTGTTGTGACCATAGTGATGCATGGATTGCATCTATATATACATTGGAGTTGCCAATGATAATCACGCAGTCAAGGAGAGTGGGATTGCATCAAATTGGTCTTTGTAATCAGCTTGGATTGCGTAGTGGAGGCAAGCTATCAGGAGGGCAGAATTCAGTGCATGGATTTGCAGATTTCATCTTGTTAGTGTGTGACGATTGATTGTACTGAGAGCTTGATGTAATAAGATTTGTATGAGATTGTTACATGATCTCCATGATACATAATATATGATAGTTGGGGTTTTTAGCTTCAAGCTTTCCCGTTAAACAACTGTGTTATGTGTGTTTTTATTGCTTCATGTGTTTTGCAATTGTTGATTAAATTTCCGTAAGAATTATAGTGGAAGGATTCTGTATTTAGCAAGAAGATAAATATTGTTAGATCAGGAGAGTCCGGATATATACATGCATATTGTAAATAATTTCTACATGTAGACATGTTGGATCTTTTTCAATCATGAAAACATACTATGGTTCAAGCCTTTCATTCTTCAATAAAAATATTTTCATGAATGCAAGAAATATGTTTCGATTTTTACCCAAGGCTTAAATATTTATTCACTGAGGTTTCAACCTCCTTCAAATGTTTTGTATCATAAATAAGTCTTTTTAACTAATAATTCTTCAAACTTTTGGCCCACTTAGGCCTTCTAAAGATCAACGATGCTCTTGTGAAATTGATCCGTTAAATTCTAATCTCAATGCTTCTCCCCTTCACCATAGCTCTAATACCATGTTGATTTTCTAGTAGAATATAAGACTAGAATAATTTTGTTCTAGACAACTACTTCCAATGACACATTTTTGACTTCCTAGAGCACTCAAATCATCAAGAAGTTACACATAATAAAATTTCAACCATTAAGCACAATAGATCAGTAGAGATCACAATGAGACAATGAAATCATAACTCTTTTTGCTTGGATGATATTCAAATGAACTAATATATCCCTTATTTATAGTTTTTCTATGTTCACTTATGGGGCTGACTTGTAAAATTGGTTGGGCCAAGTTGCAATTTTTGGCAAGGCCGACATCACAAAATCTCTCATATCTCCTCATTCCTATGAAGTTGGAGGGATTTTCATATATTTTTGAAAGGTCTCAGAATAATCTTTTCAACCATATATCCTATACTCCTATTTGAGCAAGTATTTAGAGTAAAATTTCCTTCAAACACAGGGTATCCAAAATGGGCAACAAGAAAAATTGGGTATTCAACCAATATTTCGAATGATCTTCATCTCGCAATCTTTATCTTGGATATATGTAAGCTCCCCATACCTATGACATCAATGAAAATAATATTTCTAACAATCTCCCAATAACTCTGACATTAAATGTCCCCCCCAAATTTTCACATCGATGACAACACAATATTCAACATTATTTTCCATCCCACACTCTACAAGCACATACAATTTAAGAAATTTGTGGCTCACTTGGCCTTAAGAAATCAAATAGGGGAAAGGTGACCCAGTGGACCTCCTATTAAGAATGTTCAAAGCATTCAAACTAATTGTGAGTAAGATAAAGGGCTCAAAGCCCAATATAGTGCCTAGCCAATAAGAGGGTACCCCAAAGGATTTTATAGTGTCAAATCAACAACTAAATGCCAAAGATACAAGACAAGGTGATAATGGACCCTACTCAAGCACTAGGAATCTTTAGGAGATTGTGCATCTTAGCTAAGGAAGGGTGACACAAGGGAAAGTAATCTATCACATAAAAGTATTTATATGAAAAATGAGAAGTATCAATGTCATCAATGATTAGGTTTTATATGGCAACGACACAAAAGTTGGTCACACCTTGGTACTAATAAGTGGGCTTGTATATGTCAGTACTAAGGTGCAAATATCATATTATCCACTACCTAGATATGCGTCTATGGCTAGAACTATTCGATAAATTTCCATATACTTAGTTTACTAGGCAAGGGCATTTGTTGCCCCTTTTTCTATGTTATTACTTTATGATTTATTGATGTTGCTCAAGTATAGGGAAAAATTTGAACAATATCTCTCCATGAGGATAAAAAATTATTAAATATCCATTTTATTCATTTTATCCAAAATTATCGTCTAAATTTATCACAGGTACAATGCTACCTTGACTTTGATATGGTGGTTAGAGCTATCATGGATGAAGAAAACATGAGGCTCTCATTGTAAGGCAAGATATTTTGCCAAATGTGCACAATATGACATGAAAACTCTTTTGATCAAAACACATCATTCATTACATAGGAATCATATTTGGCATTAAGTACATGTAAATATGTTTGGGACTGAATTCTGTGCAAAATTGAAAGAAAACATTAACAATGAGAAACATAGGAAATTCCAATTGCAAACCATATCACTATTACAAATAAGATTATAATTGCAAGCTATGCTTATAACTATTCCTAACAACACTACAAGGAAAATACCCTCTAGCGGAGGTTATAAATGAGGTTTTTAGTGTTATAAAATTGGCCTAAATTGTGAAAAAAACATTTGCTACAACATCCGTTTATGGTTACGGAGGTTTTGGTGGAGCTTTTAATGGAAATTCAACACAATTAAAAAAAAATGGGCGGCCGGAGGTTATTACGGATGTTTTTTCATCGGTGCACTACTTTGACTTGAACGTACCTGTGTGTACATGTATAAGGCACCCCGGGGAAATTGAAGCAAAATGCACCGGGCCATTAAGGTATAAAACCGCACCGG
>CM076574.1:1187920383-1187932883 GCA_034641835.2 Pinus albicaulis
GGCGTAGTTTTGGTGATACAACGCATAGGGTGGTTCTAATTGGTCTTGGGATTTGTGTGGTGCCCATAGTTCGTATCAACACACAGGGGCGTAGACATATAGAAATGCACCGGTGCGTAGTATCACAGAAAGACATCGAGATTTATAATTGGTATCGGTATTCATGTGGTGCCCATAGGTCGTACAAATGCACCAGTGATTATAGACACTTAAACACCCCGATGCGCAGTATCACACAAACGCACCGAGATTTATAATTAGTATCTGTATTCGTGCGATGCCCATACATCATACAACGGCGCTGCTGTGTATAGACACATAAAAGCATCGGTGCGTCATACCACACAAACGCACCAATATTTTTAATTGGTTTTGGTGCTTTTTTGGTGCTCATAGTTCGTAGAAATGCACCAATGCACTTCTTAATAAAAACGCACCGGTGTACAGTTACTGACACGCATCGGTTTTTATTTTGTATTTTTTAGAAACATCAACTTGTGACAGTGAAATTATTGTGATTGTTTTAAATTTGTTATTCATCAAAAGTCGAAACATCTTATAACAATATTCATATTAATTAAATTCTTATTAATACATTTGAATGTGATGTTTGGATTAATTTTTTATATCATATCATAATTATTGTGGTTTTTAAAAATTCATTATTCATCAAAAGTCGACACATATATATCCCATAACAATATTCATATTAATTAAATTTTTATTAGTGCATTTGAGAATGACATTGGAGAACACAATAGCGACAATGGAGAACGCAATAGAATAAATTAAAACATATTTTAGGATATATAATATATATGAATAAGATAGTCTTTATCATACAAAATGGGACAGTTATTGGTATCCCTTTGTCTTTCAATTGGGACATTATATCCATTACATTAAACAAAATTTCTGATTTCACAGACATATTTCAAAAAATACAACAGCTTGCTTTGATATCCAAACATAGTGATCATCATTCTTCGCTTGAATTGTTGTCACTGCTAGAGCTACTTCCATGACTTGGGTTATTTTCAGAAATGTTTTGTTCACAGTGTTGATTGTTTGCTTCTTCTTCACCTTCCATCTACAAAAATAAAAATAAACTGAAATGAGTGTACATACATTGGTGAGAATAATGAAAATTGAAATATTAAATAATATACATCAATGTAAATCGAAAAGAAAAATGGTGTACCATAGCAACAATTGACTCATAAACTATACACATTCTTTCAAAACCATGTACCATGCATCTTTCAAAATTTCATCTGTTCGCGCAGTTCCATACTTTGTTTCTTGCAAGTTTTATACCCCATAACAAATCATATATTTAATATAAAATATTTTTTTGTTCTACTAATTATAGGCGGAGCTAAGTAAAACAAGATCGATAGATGCCATAAATTCATAATCTTTTCATAGAAAGCAATATATAATTACAAACTCCAGTTATTTAACCCAACTTCAATCAATTCGTCTAATGGTTCTTCTTTGTATGTTAGCACCTGTTTGAAGACATTCAATGATGATTTTTGTAAAACAACTTAAAAAATACAAAAATGAAATCTAGTTAAGTTGTTATAAGGAAGTAACAATGACTCACAAACTTAGATATCAACCCTTTTCTTCCTTTTCGTCCTGTTTTATGTGCTGAATGGGTTCCATTTTCTTTTCTTTTCTGCAAGAAAATTCTTGAGAATTAATATTTAATTCTAAATTGTTTATTTATTATACTTAATGATCAAAAAATTCAATGATTACATATTACATTTGAAGCATGTTGTTGTTGATATGGATCCTCAAGTGATGAATTTTGTCCATTTCTTTGACCATCTCCTTGTACACCTTTTTCGACTTTCCTACTGGCATATTTCTGATGTAAGCTCTTTCATCTTTTGATATTTTCATAATCTTCCTGAAAATGTAACATGACAATAAAATATTTAATTTTTATATTGATATTTGAAAAGTAAATATAACAAAAGCGATATTTATAAATAATTCTAGACAAACATTTAAAGGAATATAATTACTTTTTCATTCCTTCTTTTTTGTTGTTGTACGTTTTTTCTATTAAAATTCGGACATGTCTTATTAACTAATTCTCTGGAAACTCTTCCTGTAGTTTAGATAAATTTTGGTTCTTGGAATCATTGGATTGATTTTTGTACTGTAAGTGGAAAGAACGTCTATACATTCATTCCACTAGATCCCTCAAACTTTTGTAAAAGTTTTTCCCCCTTTCGTTAACTTCTAAAACCACTCCATATGAGCTAAGGAGAAATTCATTTTCATTTGCATGTTCTATTTTTTTTCTTTTCTTAGAAAAACATTCCTTTTCTGAGTTGTTGGTCCTTGTAGAACATTAAATAGATGTGAATTAATAGAATTTTTGACACAAGTTATCTAAAAATTTTAATTATATTATTAATGATAGTTAAAAAAAAAAATCATATTGGATCGACAGTATTTTTTCATTCACTTGATTCATCTTTTTGCAATTTTTCCATCAAGATTTTACGCTTTTCTGGTCCTAGATCAAAAATAATCTTATCGAGCTTCGTCATTTTGTGGCTTTGCACGATACACAGTATACAATACATATTATTTAAACTTACATATAGTTCAAAAATAATATTTTCTATAAATAATTTAAAAAGAACTTGCCTTTTTTGCTTTTCTTGATGTGTTATCAGTATTTTTGTTACTTGATCTCTTGTTAGTCATTTCTTTATCAATCTAAAACCTATACCATATCATTCATTAATATATTTATAAATGAATTGTTAGCTTTTGAGGTAAGAAATAAATCTCAAGAAACCGGTGCGCCTTTCATGATGTACACACTGCCGTCGGTGCGTGGTAATATTAAAAACGCACTACAAAAAATAGTATAATAGACTGTACGGTGCGTGGGGGTATTATAAACGCACTACACAAGCATTGTAATAGACTGTACAGTGCTATCCTCGTAACATGGAGCACCGATCCTCTATTTCAGATATGGTGCACTGATTTTTTTTAAAAAATTGTTTTGAAAATTTTTATTACAGTACTTGCGCGGTGCGCTGTATAATATAGCGCACCGGTGCGCTAGGTTATGCAGGGCGCACCGATAAAACAAAATCCATTTTTTCCAAAAATTCACACAATGACCAAATGGATTGGGATCCAACTATGCAAGTCATCCCATGGGTTGGATGTCAATCTAAAATGAAAAACCCTAATTCTAAAATCACAGAAACAGGGAGAAGAAAGGGAAAAAACAAAAAAAATGAAGGGTTTAGGGTAAAAATGGATAAAACTGCAGAAAATGTAAAAAAAGTAATCAAATTTAATCACGAGATGGTTTGAAATTCTACGATATAGGGTTTGAATCACCAGATATTTTATTTCTGATTGTTTGAATACTTCTATTCGAACGTATTTCGTTGCTCCACAGTGCCCTTGTGTTCTCTTGCTCCAGGTATGTCTCCTGCAAATATCTGGTGGAAAATTTTAGCAAAAATAGTGAAATAATGAAAAGTGTTTAGTATTTAAAGAATTATTTTGTGAAATTAGATTTTCGAAAATATTTTTTTGCCCATTTTTCAATTTGCCGCCTTTTTTTTTCACTTAAAGAAAACAGAGTTGCACATTTTTTATTTGTGTTTATTCATCACCAGTGCGTCACTTAATAGCACCGCACCGATGTGTCATTTTGTAACACCAACACCGGTGTGGTTATATGTATAGTAGCACCAATTTGCGGTTAAGGCACCAAAATTTCTTTTAGGTGTGTACACCAAAATTTAGTGAACTCCAACCATAGAAATTAAGAATTATAATTTTGTTTATTCTTGAGAATTAGAAATAGAATTAAAATTGAGAATTGGAATTGGATAAATTCTTGATGGAAATAGCTATTCTTCCAATGAATTTTGTTTATTGCAGGAGGTCCCCACTGATTATGTGGAGAGATTGCAATGTGGGGCGTGTGAAGATGCAATACTATAGGTCCCAAGTGGGCAATTGTGGCATGTGAACCTGTTATAATTGGCACTTAACTATTTGCAACCAATATGTTTTAGAATATAATCTGTAGATAGACGGATGGCCTGCTAGCAATTAGTACATATAATCTGTAGAAGGGTAATGTTCTGGGAGCAATGACAACAAGTCCTTCATTCTGCATTTGTTAGCAGAAGAAGATCGATTTTAGACTAGACAATGCAGTTATTACATGTGGAGGCAACAGTTTCCCTTTGAAAATGAGTATAGGGTTGAGCAGAGGAAAGACATTGCAAAATAGGCTATTACATTAGTTTTTCCAATGGGAAACCGATTTGCAGGTGAAAATATGCTAGCTGCAGGTATCTATGCTTTTCTTCCCACAAAAATGGTCACTGGATTTCCATTTATAATACAAGCAGACTTTTCACTGGTTTCATCCATAGGAACACAGCTCAGACAAGTTAGAGATGCCATTCAGGTTCAATTGAAAGCTGAAGATGTGATTTTATGCGATGTCATCTTTGCCGGTAAAAGTTTATGTAAGCCAACCGAATCTCGGACAATACTCCCAGCCAATTTTAAATGCATTCTGGAGAATCTTTCCCTTCATGGGACCTACCAACCCGATCAACAACGTCAATTGATCTTTCTCTGTTATCCTTAAGGGAATGAGAATCCTTCCCTTCATGGTGCCTCTTGGATTTATCAATTTCCTCGATTGATATTTCTCTGCCATCAACTCTACTCTCCATTTCTCCATTATGGGACCTCTTAACCCTATCGCCAGCCTCAACCGAATGCTCTCTGCTGGTCTCAACCTGTACTCCTTTTGTACTCTGTCTAGCTCTGTAGTCGTCTGCATCCCTGTAAGCGTCTTTTTCCATCTTTATAAACTTCTCAGCCAAAACTCGAACTCTCGTCTTTTCAAACCCTCATCTCCTTAGAAAAATCCTTGCCCACAATTTGAACTCTCCACTGCTCCAATACTGCACTTTACATAATAACCCTGTTCCGATGCGCGCTTTTTTATAGGCGCACCGAGGCGGTTTGTAAGATCAAGGTTTTTATTTTGGCGCGGTGTTTTATGACGCATCAGTGTGGAAGCATTCTGAAGCACGGTGCGTCGGAGTAATAAGAAGATCGGTGCGTGTTTTGATGATAAGCGCACCAGACTGTATAAAGTTCATTTTTTTTGTATGTAAGATCATAATAAAATAATGATAATTCTAAAGTACATGAATTTATTTGCATTATTTTCTAAACTTTATTATGTTACAAAAATTCATATTATTCTTGATTTATTATTTAGAATTATTTACAAATTTACAGCTTCAAATATTTTTAAAAAATCATTTCACATTAATACAATTAAAATTTTACAAATATTTTACATACAATTACAGTTAAAATTAGAATTACAATTACAATTACAATTACAATTTTACAATTTCACATACAATTACGATTAGAATTACAATTACAATTTTAATTTTACATACAATTACATTTAGAATTTTACATACAATTAGAATTACAATTACAATTTTACAATTTTTCATATATACAATTACAATTAAAATTACAATTACAATCATTTCACAATAAATTAAATATTACAATTACAATTAAAATTTTACATACAATTACATTTAAAACTAAAATTATAATTATAATTACAATTTTAATTTTACATACAATTACATTTACAATTAAAACTTTACAATTACAATAATTTCATAGTAATACAATTAAAATTTTACAAATATTTTACAATATACAATTAGAATTACAATTACAATTACAATTTTACAAATATTTTACATAGAATTACAATTACAATTTTAGAATTTTACATACAGTTACAATTACAATTACAATTTTACAATTTGTCATATATACAATTACAATTAAAATTACAATTATAATCATTTCGTAGTAAATTAAATATTACAATTACATTTAAAATTTTACATTAAATATTTTACATACAATTACAGTTAAAATTACAATTACATATGCAAATACAATTTTACATACAATTAAAATTAAAAATACAATTACAATCATTTTATAGTAAATTAAATATTACAATTACAATTAAAATTTTACATACAAATACAATTAAAATTACAAATACAATTTTACAATTTTACATACAATTAAAATTTAAATTTCAATTACAATCACGACATAATATTTAATAAATATTATGGTCATTTAATATTAAATTAATTAATAAACATCACGATCATGATAACCATCGTACAAACATCATATTCAACTAAAAAACACATCCAAACATCAAATTAACATCATCACAACACAAACATCAAATATATATACATCTCATATCCAATAACTCATGCTATCACATACACATCTATTTGCAAGCTAAACATTAAATGAACATATCTAACATGACCTAACAATATACACATCATGATGATCACCAACATGTAAATTAAGTACAATTGCAACATGAACATAAAATACATGGACTATATATATATAATGTTAAAAATATACAACTGTAATATAAATGTCATGGATCAGCTCGTGGTAGTACGTCAACATCAATAGCAGTACTAGTGGAGCCCTGCTCAGTCAATGGTGCAGCCTCGATGGTCGATGGTCGAACCTACTCATGATCATGACTAGTACTAATGGATGGATTAGCTGGTGGTAGTACAACATAAATATAAGCAGTACTAGTAGTAGAGGCATGCTCAGTCAATGGTGTAGCCTCGACGCTCGATGGTCTAGCCTGCTCATGATCATGACTAGTACTGATGGATGGCGCTGCAGGCTGCTGATGACTGGATGTGGCCGATGGTCCAACCTCATCTCCATGATGATTGCTAGATACTAGTGGAGCCTCATGCTCATTAGGTGCGGCGCGAGGTGAACGATCATGAGGTGAGTCGCTGCTCGTGGATTTTCCATCATGTGCTATGGCGTGGTATGGCTCGACCACGCCTATAACGTGCAACAATCCTCCTCAGTCGTGTAACAACTTTCGTAGATGCCACGACATGCCGCATCAGGTTGTACATGTCACACGGCATGCCTCTCCACATCTGTATTAGCCTATCATTGGCTTGTATGTCTCTGTAATGAGTAGACCTGATGCTCGCCTCAACAATCAATGCACTGAGTTGGTCGCCTAACTCCATCCTATTTTGAGTATTAGGTCGACTGCACCTAGCAAAAGGCGGTACCGACGCACTAGCATGAGGAGCATGTCTCTCTCCATCGGCCTCCTGATCATGAGCCTCGACATTTGCCATGTCCTGACCATCATCAGGATCCACACTTGGATCATGTGGTGGTTCCAGCGTCTCCTCGCCATCAAAAGAGCCAATGTCTACAAAATTTATACTAGTACAAAACAATAATTAGACGATTTCATTACACAATTTAATAAAAAAAAGTTAAAGAACATGCTAGAATAAATTTAAATATATAAAAAAGTAATATAATCTCTATCATCTGGCACCTCATCAGTTGTGAAGAGGATGTTAGCACACCCTCGCCAATCCAATCCAGCATACGGACAGGGGACCATAATAAATGGATGCAACTCGTCAACACTAGCTAGTAAATCCAGTACATCATGCAATATCCTAGCTGGAAACATAGTCTCTCCCCTCTTAGGCATCATCTTCCCCCACATGTGCATCTGGGCCTCCAACATCGGACTACAAGGCTGCCGAACAAAAGCAGGCCTCATCTCTAGAAACGTCTCAAAAAATAAAATAAAAAGCTCTGAAGCAAAAGGGAAGTTGACCCTCCCTTGTGCATGAGCACGACATCTATCTAAGGCCATACAAAACTGCCGCAAAAAAATGGCAGACCACCTGACAAGTTGTGGCTCCTATACTAAAGAATCAACATAATATAGAAGCTCACAACTAATGTGTTGCCCATCATTGGTGTTGTGTGAAATAGTAGAAATGAGAAGTGAGAGGCACTGCACGTCCTGTCTACCAAATGCACCAATACGTAGCTGACCTCCAGGGACCTGAAACTATGAAGGAGACATTACATTTTCTCCAATGTATCTCTGGGAGTAAACTAACTAACTCCCTGCTACACAACCAGCTGGAAACTCTAGGAACGAGGGAAAATCCACCCCTATCCTTGATAGCCCTGTAATGAAATAAATATCCTCCTCAGTGGGTGTGTGCCACTGGTTAGGACCAACCTGAAAATCCTGTCAGTGTGCATTCCACCTGCAGATAAGATGTCTCAAAAAGACACTATGGGCCTTTAGGGAAGCAGCCTTCTCATAGAACATGAGGAGGCCTACCTACCTTAGGAGCCCCTGGGTATCTGCTGTAATAGGGCGAGGTTACGCATCTCTCTCCCTCTTTCGTGCCTCCCACTGGCGAAGCATATCATACTGCTCCGCCTATTGTTGCTGTTGTTCCTCCTCTTCTCTCTGAATCATTGACATATTAAATATTTTTTTTTTATTAAATCAGACATGTATTAAGGAAAATACATAAATAATTTTTTTTGGAAAAAAAAAAACAAACCCGTCGGTGTGCCACAAAAACAGTCATGCACCGGCTTTGGTGCGCTCTTTTTGTAGAGCACTAGAGGAGGTGCCCCAGATGACATAAAACGCACCATATGCAGTGCACCTAAAATTTTTTCAAGCCCTGTTGACTATATATTGTGTCAAAAGAGCGGTGGGTTGACTAAAATATATGCCCCGACGCGTATAGTCGTGTCAAAGCACCGACTTCTTGACAAATTATATAGTCAACAATGCAGTCTTTTACCCGAACACACCGTTGACCCTGTCAGAATGTCGAATGTGGTGCGCTGACAGACACCTAGGCGGATATATCCGTCAATGCATCGTGTTATATTCCAATGGTCAATGGTGTGCCCAACTAAATGATCACGCCGCAAATGTTTTTTAAATTTTAAAATAATGTTGGGCGCCTTTCAGTACCATCCCAGAAACAGTGCGGATACTGTTCGCACTGGTTGCGGTGCGGCCTGTGAATTTTACAGGTACTAGCACCGGTTACAGGTGCAAGTCGAACGGTTCAGGCGCCCTGGGCGACAATTTTTTTTCTTCTTTTTTGATGGTTAATTTTGAAGGTTATTTCAAATTTTAATCCGCTAGAAAGCTTAATTATGGAAAAACTAGAAAAATACCTGTACATTTTGCCATCGAGGAGGCATATTAGCTGTATAATTTGCAAAAGAAATTTTTCCTGCCGTTTTGCAAAATGAAAGTTGGAAATTGGTGGCCAATGCACAACAGCAGTGCATGCAATGGGTGCAATGGGAGCACCGATGTTAGGGCGGCTCAGAGAAGGAGAAATTGCACCGATGCTTGAGAGCTCTAGAGTGCTGAGAAAAGTGAAAAATGTGGTTTTTTGGCTGTCATTTTTTTCATTTAACCCCGTTTTGGTGCGCGGGGTTTTATAGGCGCACCGATGCGGTTTCTTAAGAACACACCGGGATGTTTCAGATTTGGCGCGTTGTTTTATGATGCACTGGGGCGATTACTTAACACCACACCGGGTTGTTTTAGTTTTGATGCGGTGTTTCATGATGCACTAGGGCGGAATAGTGTTGAAGCACCGGTGCTTTACAGTAATAGGACGCACAGGGCATGTCTATATGGAGTGCACGGTGTCCAATGTGCCAATGTTTTGTGCAACCGGTGCTTTCTCTTGTAGAGTGCACCGGTGATTGAAAGTAGAAAAGTGAAAAATGCAGTTTTTTGGCAGTAAATTTTTTTTATTTATTTAACCTTTTTTCAGTGCACGTGTTTTATAAGTGCACCGGTGCTGTTTCAAACGATCGCACTGGTCCACTTATGTTTTGGTGCAGTGTTTTATGACCCACCGGAGTGGAAGAGTTTGTGCGCACCGATGCCTTCTCTTGTAGAGCGCACCGGTAGTTGAGAGATCTAGAGCACTGAAAAAACGTGAAAAATCTTTTTTTTTTCCCGTACTTATTTTTTAACCCTTTTCTGGTGTGCGTGATTTACAGGTGCACCGATGCTATTTCTTACGAATGCACCAGTCAATTTGTGTTTTTGGCACACTGTTCTATGATGCACCGGTGCGGGTTCTTATTACCGCACTGGGCGTTTTTAGTTTTGGCGCGGTGTTTTATGATGCACCGGTGCGGAAGAGTTTTGAAGCACCGGTGCTCTACAGTAATACGATGCACCGAGTGGGTGTGTACGGAGCGCATGGTTTTCGATGTGCCAATGTTTTGTGCGCACCGGTGCTTGCGCTTGTAAGGAGCATCGGTGAGATGTTGAATGATAAGTGCACGGAGTGGAAAACATCTGCAAAACCCTCCACCCGCCAACCTCCTCTAGTAACCTCCGCTGGAAACAGATGTATGGGGTATTTTTATAAGGGGTTCCTAAAAAACATACACTAGAGGGTCTTTTCCTTGTAGTGCAAGCTTTGTAATGTTCCTTGTCACTATCACCAACCAACTTCTCATTGCAAGCCATGTTTATAACGCTTCCCAACAACCTTATTATTGCAAAAAATGTTTATAAATTTTCCTATAATGTTCCTTGTAGTTCAAGAAATAGGCAACTAAAAATGTATTTCCTAAAATTTCTTAGGAAAGGCGGGGCAAGAAAAGTGTAGAAAATCCACGAAATTCTGCAACTGCTAATATGAAAAATTTGAAATATAATTTCTTTTCATATAAACACATAATTTTTCTACTAAAATTTTTCAGTAGAATAGGAACATAAATAACACAGTCACACAATAAAAACACATTGTTTTCTAGGGAACCCAACTCGAAAAAAACTCTGCTTGATTATTGATAGAAATTGAGCAATAAATCTCTTACAAATAAAACATGTTTCAATCTGAAAACAACCTTGTTTTCCTACCTTGAACGAGGCTTGAAACCCTTGCAAGATTGTTGATCTTTGCATCCTAAATTTATGCACACTGTTGATCATTGTTTCCTTGTGCTAGAGCTCCATCCTAGTGCAATAGGCCTCCTATTGAATAGGGATTCTCCCTATTTTTGTGCACACTCTCCAAAGAAATATGATGTCTATCAAACTCGTACAAGCCTCAATACACAAGCACCAACCTGTGCTCTATACTGCCTTGTCTTACCAACTCATTCTCACTAATGTTCTACCTTTGAAATAAATTTGAATCGCTAAGTTTAATGAGTTTCTAATTAAGGAGTTTTCTTTTGTGATTGATTGAGTTAGCATGAGTTAACTACTCATCCAACTCGTCCTATCTCAAACCAAGGAATTGAGACACAAACACACATTATTTTCCTCAATTAACTCACACTAGAAGACTAATAACTCGACCTGACACTTTGAAACATCAATTAACTACTTGATGACTCCTCCTAACTTTTAGGAAGGAATCCTAAATATTAGGAATTCATCCTAACCCATCGGAAAATTGAGAATGCCAAGGAAAAACTTGTCGTGGTTCCTTTGGTTATGGCACAAATCAAGGAACCCTTTCTCACTATTATTTTCAACACTCGAGTCTTAGCGAGGAAGGTGTTCCTGGAAGAATCTCGTCCACCTGGATCTGTCTCCAACACTACCATGTTCTCTGCTACTGCAGTTGCTCCCTCTAAACTAAAAGGCTTCCTTTATTTCTGTTAAATTTAGAAACTAGGGTCAAACTCCATGTTTCACTCCTCATATGATGGAGATAATATTTTTGTTGGATTCCTCTTTTAGAGAAGCGCAATATTTATCTAAAGATCATCTTGTTTGGATGAGTAGAAGTTGTATTTTGAATTTATTTTCCTCACATGTGCAATTTGTCAAGGTCGGCCAAATCTGTAATGTAGGCTCACAAGCCCCAAAATATGTGTCACTCACCCTCCGTGATGGATATAAAAAGGAGAGACACAAACCTCATTTCATCATCATCTCAACACACATCTCTCTCTCCTTCTGATTGGTTTGTACAAGCCTAAGAGGCTTTCTCTCTCTTCCAAACATGTGGAACAATAGCTCGGAATTTCAGACCGTTTTAGGGCTTTTCTGGACAATGTTGACCAATGATTACTTTGGTCAACCCTTGTTGTTTGAATTCATTTTTTGGGTCAGAATTTCAATTTTAATAGGCCGCAACTGGAGGCACAAAAACCGAGGATAAACATTGACTTTAGCTATTGTTGACCGCATATTTGTCTTATGAATTGACCACAGAATTTGATCAGTGCATTGACCGAAATTTCATGACTGTTTTGGACCGAGTTTGACTGTGATTGGAGGCCGAGTTTGAATGGGATTGATCGAGCTTCATTGGAGGTTGATTTGTTGGTTTGACCAACGTTGACTTTTCTAGCTAGGGAATCCTGTTGATTGTTATAAATTGTAATTTCTCTCTCTGATGAATTTGAAGAATAATAAGAAGATTTGATCAAAGGGTTTCTCTGCATTGGAGTTTTTCCATGGCATCTACCAAATTATTGTGTCTCTTGTCTTGGCTTGTCTTCTATCGATTATT